>CM066171.1:37365942-37840942 GCA_033629205.1 Lithocarpus polystachyus | reverse complement strand
CTGGGAGCTTCATCCGTCCTTTATGGGGGTTCAGTTTTGGACTTGAAAACAGTTTCTTCGTCTTTCCTCCCATTTGACCTCCATGAAGTAGAGGAGCCCAGATTTTGAAATGACCGAGTTCCTTTCCTTTTACGTTGTCATTCCACCTTTACTGCCATATGCATCATGTCCTCCAACTCCATGTAATGCTGTAACTCCACCACGTTGGCAATGTCCTGATTCATCCCATTCAGAAACCTTGTCATGGTAGCTTCTCTATCCTCCACAACATTAGCTCTAATCATGGCAATCTCCTTCTCCTTGTGGTAGTCATCCACGCTCCTATAGCCTTGAGTAAGACTCTGTAATTTCTTATACAAGTCCCTATAGTAGTGACTAGGGACAAACCGCCTCCTCATGATGGCCTTCATTTCCTCCCACGTCTCAATAGGCCTCTCACAGTTTCTCTTTCTGTTCATCACAAGTTAATTCCACCATATAATAGCATAGTTAGTAAACTCAATGACAGCTAGTTTTACCTTTTTCTCCTCGGAGAAGTTGTGGCACTCAAAGATGAACTCCACCTTCTTCTCCCACTCCAAGTACACTTCTAGATCATTTTTCCCTTAGAATGATGGTATCTTCATTTTTATGTTTCCTAGGTTTCTGTCAGCCCCATCTTGCCATCTTGGATCTCTTAAGAATCCTCTACCACGCCTTACGCCCTTTCGCGAAAACCTGCCGTCATTGTTCCATGAAATTTGATCCTTTTCATCTTCAAACTCATCCTCGTGGTAGTCATCAGAATCTTACACGTGCGCATACCTTTCTTACCTTCTAGCATTATGGGCTCTTTGGGGACGCTCCTCATGTAAATTAGCAATAACAGAATCTTGCTTGTCCAACCGATCCCGAATCTCATTAAACACCACGTTCATACGTTCAAATTATTGTTGCATAGCCTGCAACATGATGGATGACTCCTCCCCTCCTTCCTTATTTGATGTTTCACCCCTGCAAGCAAGACATACTTTTAAAACTACAGAGAAATGTTAGAAATAATTCCTCACAACACTTCCTCACGTGTTTGCACTCAGATTATGTCACTCCCACTAGTGTTTCACTCTTAAATTGGTTGTTTCCCGATATTAGTCTCACACTTTCTTGCCTTTTTCCACTCGTAGCTTCCCCTTTTTAGTTCTGCATTAAACTAAAAAACTTAATCAAGAAATTCAACTTGTAGTATTTAAACAAATACCAATGGCAAGAAAATACGACAAAAACACTAAATCAAAGAAAAAGAACAAAAGAAAACGGTCTGAGAGAACTGAAACTAAAAACAATATTTTTTTTTCTGATATCTTTTTCTTTTCTGAGTTCTCTCCTTTTTCTTTTTTCTTTTTCACGGTTCTTTTTTTTTTTTTTTTTGGAAACTCGGTGCACGATTTTAAGCTAATGCACGTCACAGAACAAGAACGAGGAACAAAGAACACAAAAGGAACAAGATAGGAAGATAACAGGAAACAAAAGGTAAGAGGATAGAAAACTGATTTTAGAACCTGAGCTCTGATACCAAATGATGCGAACCTTAATCGACTCGCTTTGAGATCCAACAAACAATATTGGAATATTGCCCAAGAAAGCTAAAATTCAGATTTTGATAGAAATCCTGACCCAACATTTATAAGTGAAACGCGAACCAAAGGTATAAGTAACAGACCTTGACCCAATGATTATAATTGAATACGAACCAAAGGTATAAAGTTTGAACGCCACAAGGAAGAATCCCTAATAAGTTCACAGTTCTTGAAGAACCAAAGAGAAGAGCAAAGCCTCACCTTTTTCTGATTTTTATTCAATAATCATCTCTATTACAATGAGTGCATGCTATTTATAAGGCATGACTGAATGTAGAAAATATAAAAAAATGTACTAAATAATAAAACCTAAATAAAAGCTGATTTGGTCTGAAAATAGCAGATCCAAAATAGGGAAATAGCTCAAAAATGTTCTAAATAATAAAAGCCTAAAATTAAGGTAGATCTAGTCTAAAAATAGAAGTTCCAAAATAGGAAAAATGTCTATTAACTAATATAGATCTAGAAAGTCAATTAGCCATTAATCCACGCCATAAATAACACCCAATTAAGCCAGATCAGCCCTCAATAGCTTGGATTAAAGTTATTATGTCTTTATCTTCCTTTGGGCCCAGCCTGGAATGTCCTGCATTAGAATCAGCCAAAATCTCTTGAATCAGCCCATTAAATGCTCCTTCATCTTCTTGGATCTTGCTCTTGTAATAGGCCCAACTGGAACATGCAATGGATCCTTGAATGCTTGTTGATTCTCAACAATATTCTATGTTTTTTTTTAAAATTATTGTGAAGCACTTTTTTTTTTTATGATTCATTTATTCTAGACTCTTTGGTTTTGTACTTAATAACTCACTTGAACGAATATTTATGATGTGTTCCCACATTTGATTCTAAAATTAAGAAATAAAACTATTTAAGAATAAATAATTAGGACACATGACGCAAAATTGGAACTATAATTTGGAATTCTAATTTGAGTTTCTTTCAGCTTCATCTATTATTATATGCTAGCTTGTAACCCGTGCAAATGCACGGGATTTTTATTTATAACTCTTTATAATTTTTTTGTTGTATTTTTATAGCATCTCAAAAGTATTTTTCTTTTTTATATAACATCATCAAAAGTAAATCAAATCATACTTCATCATATTAACATATATAAACACACTTTGAATAAAGGGGAAAAAAATTAAACTTACAATAGTGGAAAAACAAATAGTTTTCTTCATAACATCGTAAAAATTTAAACAAATAGTTTTCTTCATAACATCATAAAAATTTAGGTACATAGCTCAAAATAACATTTATAATCTTAAATAACCAAAAGTGAAATAGTTTAACCCCTTAAAAGTTTATGGGTCTAATGTTGTGAGCAACCAAGCCATTGATGATCTTTTTGCATACCTTGACATATTACAACTTTCAAAAAAAAATATGTTAAATTGATTCCAAATGAAGAACACATACAAATGCAAAATTAGTTCTACCATCTCAAATCTAAATCACATGAATCAGTATTAGATAGCTTATCATTTCTTTTTCCTTTAAACACGTCTAATAAAATTCTCTAAATCGGAAAAAAAAAAAACAATTATTTTTATGGTAAGCATTAAATGTAGCTAATACTCATTTTCTTACCCACTTATCCAATCTAATAATAGGTAAATTATCATGTTTTATATTTCCCAAATTTCATCATGATTTTAATTGCCTCATTTGCAACAAACAAATGTCCTAACACCCCAACACAAATCCATAACTACCCAAAGTATACCAACCACAAACCAACTTAAATTCATTGGAAAGATGTTTAAAATAATAAAAACATTAAGTAACACCTTTTTCCCAATTTAAAAAAGTAAATTCAGTTAAATTTTCAATTACAATTACTTAATATATCAATTGCGTTTGCTCATAAATTACATTATCAATACAATTTTCCATTAACATAATATTTATCTTCAACTTTACAAATTGCAAATGGCTTCAATAAAATAAAAAGGAAGCACTCACTCACTTAAAGTTAAATAAGGGGGAAGCATTATTTGTGATTGAGCAAGAACAAAAGAAAGAATGTGTAGGACTTTAGAAGTACTAATTGCATATGTTTCTTGTGATTCTCTTTCAATGTTTTAGAGCATTAAGCTCCACCACTGGCTATGTATCTATAACAAAAAAAAAAAAAGATCTAAACCCCAGACGTTTTGTATCTAGGACTATGATCTAAATCAACAAGATTAATTTTTAACCATTAAAATAAGGTTAGCATTTATTTATATACGCTAGAGTCCAAAGCTTTTTGTCCAAATTGCTTAAAATTAACCACGATTATAGATACTTGCCCTAATTTGGCAAATTTGGTCATGAAGAAATTGTTTGCAAAGTCCTTGAAAGGATTTTTTTTTTTTTTCCTTCTTTTGGCTAAATGAAAATTTTCATTAATAAGAAATAAAGGATACATTTTTGAATCAAACCTCCCAAATGAAAAAGGAAGAGAGGAATTACTACAACATAAAAACAAACTATTAGTGGGTGCAAATTTTTCTATCGTTAAAGGATCACTGGATTTAAACTTTTCTTTGTCCAAGCTTTAAGATAGATATCTTGAACTACTACTCTCAAAATTGAAGCATTCACTAACATAGCATCAACATTTACTTTATACCTGGTGGGGTAATTTCCATCTTTTGACTACTTGAAGTCCTTGCTCATGATCTACTCATCAACCATTTGATAGGTACTTGACATTAGCTAATGCACTTATTGAATCATTAGCCATTACACAGCTTTAATTCTCATGGATATGACATAGAGGTTGTTGAATTGTTTGACAAAGGTGTCTAGTATTAGACTTGATAAGATTGTGTATATCGCAATTTTGAGTCTTACAGCCATATTGAACTTGTAAATGAAGATCAGGTGATTTATGGCTATGTTGTAGGTATGATGCTGCAAGGAGAGTTGAGAGTGCTTATGAGCTAAAATAGAGTAGGCCATTCAAACCTGATGAGTTTGTAAACCAAGACATCAATCATCATACTGCTACTTTTCACAAAAAAAAAAAAAAATTTAATTACAAATAATCCCTTGGACTATAGTATCATTAAAAGTACATAATCTTAGCATGAATCTCCATTAATACACCAAAGAAACCATGCATAGATTATGTAGTCCTCTCCAATCATCTTATGGATCACATTTATATATAAAAAAAAATCCTCCAACTTCCTTTTAAGTTGTAAACTTATAGTCATTTCTTTCTGCAGATTATGCATGTGTGATCCTAACAAAAATTGAGGGTTTAGAGATTAATCCAAAGAGATCCTAAACCTTCCTACTTTTTCAAAGGTATTAGAAATAATGCATTCAAATTAAAGTTTTGACTATTTGCAATCCACACAACATAATAAAAAAAAAAACATGATTAGATAGTAACAATCAAGCTGTATCTCTCATCAATAACTACTAAAAATCTAAAAGATAGAACAGCAAGGAAACATCATAAAGAAACAAACTTACCTTTTTTTTCCAAACAATTGCATAATTTTTAGTGGTGCATTGGTAGATCCAAGGCAAACTTCACATATGCCACAAAATCTCTGTCTCGTGATTTGGCTGAGTTGCCTTAGTTCCTACACATAAATCAAGTGCACTCAATTTGCATAGAGTAAGAAAATGTAAATATTAAGTATTCTAAATGGCACAATGGATTCTACATAGCCACCTTCCCTAATCATATCAAAATATGCCCAAAGATCAAACTTCATATTTTAATGCATAACTTAATGGGAGATTAGGAGAAAGAGAAACAATAAAATTTGATAAAACAATACCTGCAGTTTTGTTAAGACGTATAGTTTTAGTGACATGTAATGCAACGTCAAAATTGATTAAGAAATTTAATTGATTTTACAAAATTACGTGTCCTGTTTTATTCAGGGCCAATTTCATTGTCATATTTGTTCCCTTTAAGAACAAAGAATGATTTTGGGAAATGTTTATGGATTTTATTTATCATAACCTATATTTATTCTATGTATTCACTGAAAAATTTAAATAAACACAGAGAAAAAAAAAACAAAGATACCCAAGACAAAAGTTATTTAAAAACAATGCAGAAATTTATTCAAAACAGAGTAGATTTAATGAAATAGTGCAGTGCAGTGCAGATTTTTATGAATCAATGCAGTGTAGATTTTGTGAAACAGTGTAGTGAATATTTTAATTGCAAAAAAGAAGAAGATTTTAGATGTGTAACAGTGCGGATTTTATGTAGAAAAATAGTGCAGAAAAATAACATTTTGCAGAAAAAATCTTTTTAACAAATTGGATCCATAAACCAAATTTTATTCACTGAGAAATTTAAACAAACAAATAGAGAACAAACACAAAGATATCCAAAATAGAACCTTCAAACTCACATTGCTCATTTTATAGAACTTGCCATATAAAACAAAAATCCCAAAGCCAAAGCTTATTACTAAAATCACATACCAAATAAATTGGAGGTTATGATGTGGTTTTGGAGAAGGAGATGGGTAGAGAAAAGAGAGGATGGACTAACAGAACACAACGTATTCAAGGCTTAGTGATACCCATTGAGAAGCTTCAAACAGGGCAAAAAAAAATCCTTTAAAAAACCTTTCTTTTAAAGGTATAGATAGTAGGTTATACAATATCAATTGATTTTTTTATATTCTACATAAAATTTTATTAGTGGTAAATTATGATAAAATAAGCTTCGAGATCCCTTTATCTATAAACCACTTAAGTCAGAACGTAAATTCCCAAAGTCATAAGCTATTCATTCTAAAGACAACCACACACAAAGACATTTAACGTTCTTTCAAACATTACCCTAACAAAAACATGAGAGAGAGAGAGAGAGACAGCGGGGGTAATTATAGAGAGACAGTGAGAAAACTGGTGAATCTATTGGACAAAATTCTGTTTTGATTAGAATATTAAAACCAATGAATGTTTTAGAAACCAAAGAATGTTGAAGGTTGATAGCAAAGGGGTTTTGAAAAGACCATTGTTGATTTATTTAAGTATTAATTTTATTTAAGAATTCTTTATAAATTGCCTCCTTGACTAACTCTTCTCCCTTGCTTGGTTAAGTCACTGTTCTTGCTGAAAGAAACTGATACAAATGGAAAAATATAGAGGCATTTACAATTTAAAGAAAATAGGTTAAACAACCATAATTAATGATATAAACTTTGCAACATTTTCTAATAGCGCAAAGCAATAAAAATAAGGAACCAAGCCAAATAAAACTTAGGAAAAAGAAATTTTATTTTCAAAAAAAATAAACAAAAGAAAACTTAATTTTGCAGAGAACTATCCCAAATACATCAATTGGCAAAACGTAATCCAATGGATGAATCCAATGATACTAATATTGAGATAGAAAAGAGAAGAAGTCAATTGGAGAAACAACGGAATCAACCTAACGGAAGTCATAGAGTAGAAAAAAAGAAGAATGATAGTTTGTATGTCCTAACCTGCCAGTTTTATCTAGCAATGTTTCTTGAAAACACCTGATGAACATTATAAATCTGTCTAAACAGAGATAATTCAAACAACAAATACATAATGCTTAGAATCTATTACAAAGTATAAGATAAACGAAAGAGAAATTAGTCTTTTATAAACAATGCTAACCCAATCTCCAAGCATGTTTGATCATATCTAAAACAAATTAATAAAGTACCAATATACCTCATTGTCATAGCCAACCTTTCTTTAAAAGACTGATTTTCAATTGGTAATCTTATCACTTCTATGATAGTATTTCTATTAAATGCTATTCAATTGGCATATCTCATCCATATATGTTAAGAAATCACACTGAGTTAATTTGCAAATTTTAGCAAGTAACAAATATTGATTTGGGAATTTAATCAAACAAATTGGAATCAAAGAGAGACTATATACCAATTAGGAATAGCTACCACATTGAATTCAAACCCACAGTCCCATTGATTAAATAGTACAAAAAAATTAATATTTTTTCGTCAAAGTAATTTCTCTTTCATGAACAGCTTTTGTAATATTTTTTTGGAACATTTCTTTTTTATTTATAACGAAAACACATAAACATTATAAATATCAAGACAAAGAAGAATATACAATAGAGGGAAAATGTGTAGTTATAGGCTATAGATTAAATTAGACAGATATTACAATTTTATAGGTTAATTCAATCCAAATACTTGAGTAAAAAAAACTAAAATATGGAAAACAATTATACAACAAAAAAGGTCATGAGTAACAATAAAGAAAACCCAATTGGGTAGCAAAGAAAAAAACCAATCCCTAATAAGCAAACAACACTGGTTACAAAACATATAACATGGAAAAATAAATAAATAAATGCAACTTATGCATAGGTTAGTGCTTTTTAATTAACCTTCGTATTTATTTGTTTCTAATTTCAGTACAAGTGAAAGTAAATTTTAAAGTCATCAAAGGATAAATATAATTAACAAATTAGTAAATAATAGAGTACTGGAATTGTTCTTCCATGAAATCTAAAGACCAAAACCCACAAACACCAAAAAAGAATAAATGCTATAGAGACAACAAACCAAATATAAAACCTGATTTGAAACTGAAATTAATGATTACATAACCATCACTAATAGAAACTCAAATCCTTCAAAATCGACACAATGTAATCATTGAGCTACACTGAATAGTAAAATTGCACAAAAACAAATAAGCCAAATTGATTGCAAAGCAAAGCAAACATAAAAATAAAGATCCACGGACTAATCAAAAACATTAATGTGTTCATAAGATTTTATTTTCAAGTTTAACACTTTTACTACTACTTTGGTATCAATTTAGTAAAACAGCCATTATTTTTAATTGCTCAAAAAATAAATCATAGCAGTTTTAAATTGCAGCAGAGAAAAACAAAAGAAATACTACAAAAGAAGCCTGAGAAAACGTTGAACATATGGGTTGAATTGTCAACAACACACCATTTAATCAAATCTATGTCATTTATTTCTATGTTTCCATTTCAAAGAAGGCAATAAATAATCAAAGAAAAAAATAGTTTCAATTTGGAAAACATTATAATGTTACTAAAACAGGTAAAACAAATATTATAATCTGAGACCAAATCATTCAAAGAGAGAGAATAAACAGCCAGATTTTAATTCAAATTTGAATAAGAAAAAGTACCGGTGAGGAGTTCCAGAGAAATTAGTGCATACCTTCTAAAAACACCAGGTTTTAATATGCAATAACACCAATCAAGTAGTGACAACCAAGAAAGAAAGAATACGACCTTTTAAGCCCGTGAAAAGAAAAAGAAAACACAAACACACACTCTTGTTTAGAGAATGACCAACCTAACATCAACACAGATCTAGAAAAAATGATAATTAAAATCTCATAAGCTATAAATAAATGCGGATTTGAAATAAGTAGAAGGGAAAATTGGCTAAAAAAATCAATTTGTAAAGAAAAAAAGCTAGCTAAAACATGCAAATCAAAGCCAATTGAAACACAAATACAATAAATGGACAAAATCTAATACGAAGTATTAGATAAGTAGAAGGGAAATCAGACTATCCTAACCTATCAGTTTGTTCCAACAACGTTTCTTACAAAAATGCCTAGTGAACATTATAAATCTATCTAAACAGGACATTCATCTTGTCACTTTTGATATATAACTTAAGTATTAAGCATATGTCAAAGCATAAAAAGGAATTGTCCACTCAAACCTGAGGCATTTATTAGAAATTTAAGATGCCCAATAAAAACTCACATACTGTGACTGTTGGGTCAATTGGTATCGCTTGATGTCCTTAACTTACACGTTTAGGATTTGCACCTCCTCTCCTCCTCTCCTAGCTTAATACAGAAAAGAAAAAAAAAAGTTCAAACCCCACATGAAAAAAAAAAAATCCAATCTCTCTCTATTAGTTAATGAACCACCAACCTCTCCTTCAATTTCATGTACACTGTCTGTGGAAGACACTAAAAAAGCTTTGTAGACACAAAGGAACTGTTTAGGTTTAATTAATATCATGAAAAAAAGGGGGGGGGGGGGGGGGAAGATTTGCTCTAATTAATCAAACAAAATATATTGCACTTGCAATTTGCAAAAAAAAAAAAAAAAAAAAAAAAAAAAAAAAAAACAGTAAAAGAGAGACTAGAGAAAAGAGTTTGAGGTAATCGTTGTAAAAAATAGCATCTAAAAATATGTTGCAAAGTGTATAACATACATTAGTTATCAATCTGTTTATTTGTTATTTTAAAATTCTATAATTGACCCAAAAAATCCCAAAATCCCACTTACAAAAAAATTATAATTACTATACACTCTGAAGCATCCATGTTGAAATCTGTTTAAAATCCGAAATGAATATAATAGACCAAAGAAAAAGAACAGTTTATACCTTGTACAAAAGAGAAAGTGCATAATACAGTAATCAAATTTTCGCCGAATCGCTTTCACAAATAGTTTAATTATTCCTAGCCCATTGACCTCATGTAAACATTCCCGACAGAATTCCATTCAAGCAAACTATAATAAACTGTAAAATGGTTTTATTTTTCAATAATCTTCTTTATGTTCCCCTTAAATTAAGAGGTCGATATGATTTTTCAACAATCACCATATCTAGAGGTGTTAGGATATGTGCCATTAAATCCTATTGTATGATGCTATATATGATATTATGTATGACATTATGTGAGAAATCATGTATGACTTAATATTGTGTTTAATAAAGTTGTTTTATTCTTATCTAAAATAATGGTAACATGAATATTCAGACATTATCAAATAGTCCATGAGATGCATAGTTTGTGATTTATGTGTTTTAGTCACAGAAGATATAGATCACAAGTTCTTTGAAAACTCAGAATTTTGGTTCGTAGTCGGTGATGAAATTGGGCATTTCATCTGCGAAGACTATAACATATTAACTACGATGATTTGTCTTGAACATGGAAGTGGTGACTTCTAGTTAATATGTTGATATGTTTTAAGAGTTAAGACACATTGAACTGGACCGCTGTGAGATTTATTATTCTCCTAACGACTGTCAATTGAATAATAAATCTCACGACTTGTATTCACATGAACTCTTAATCCTGAGAGAATAATAGACCTGATCATGAAATGTAGGTTGCTTTGATATATCAGGAGTAAGATCTAAAGTAACGGTCAAAACCTCAGTATGTTGGGCAGCCACATTTAGTGTTGATGGAACATATATTCTCAAGATAGAATTCATAGTCTCTTAACGGAGATATAAAATATTCCCTTGAGATAAGTTTAATGGGTACAGTTATTCAGAGAGTTAGGCCTAACCACTTTAGTAAGACTAAAGTATATATTTATGAAATTGGATTTTATAAATATATGGTGAATAACTCAAAAGGATTAAACCGGGTACTCAAGGATTAAGATGTAGTAATTCACAAAGAGGCAGTCTATATTCATAACTTTGTATTACTACGAATATTTTATGAAGGAGTTGCATGTATAATAAAGTCTTGGGATATAATTTATTAATGAGGCCTAGAGTGCAATTATATTTATATAGTGGTATTAAATATAATTAATGGTAACTTTGGACTTGTCAAGAGTTGACAGAAAAGCCCAAGGCCCATTGGAGTTAGTGTCTTATTTGTTCCCTTTTGGTCCCACTCCAAGCCACACACTAAAGCCCAATTGGGAAGGCCCAAAAGGCTAGTCCAATTAGATAATCAGTTATGTGGAGAGAAATATACAGAATTTTATATAGAATAAAATGGTTTTGAATGTTTAAGAAAATAAGATGAATATAAGGAAGAGAGACACTCTTTCATACTCTCTCTAGAATACATAGAACTGATTGAGAGACCACACATCTTGGGCATCAAGTGGAATTGGAGTGAAGATTGAAAGTCTTCCCGAGTACTTCTTCATTCATTTTTGAATTTCACCGCATCAAGGTACACTCTCTTGTTCTTATATTCTGAAACCTACATAGTGCATGTTATCAATTGCAAATGAAGTAGATCCGTTTATTTTTCGCTGCGTATGTTTTGTCTGCGATACAAACATGTATTTCACCCAACATTGGTATCAGAGCAGTCTTCATGTCGAATATGTATAACATGTTTTATGCGTTTTGGAATTAGAGATAATAGTTTCAAGTTGATAGAGGATTATACATTTAATTTTCTGCATGGTTGTTGAAACTATGATTTGATAAAAACTGATATTGATGTTATGATGTTGTTTAAATATGAATTTAAGAATGTTAAATTGATCTCTGTCTATCATTTTCGTATGATGGTTGTTAATTCATGCAAAACCGTTGAAAACTGCCTTAAAAGAGTTTCTGAAAATTCGAGTTTTACGAGTTTCGATCAATCGAAATTTATTTTCGATCGATCGAGTAAGACAGTGAACAATCTTTTTGGATCGATTGATATTCGATTGCTAGTCGATCGATCGAATTTTCTTTTCGATCAATCGAGAGGCGATCGAGTATCAATCGAACAAGACAGAAGGTCATGTTCAAATTGTTTAATTTTTTCGACCGATCGAGGGGCACATTCGATCGATCGAAAGAAGGAAAATCTGAATTTTTCTAAGTGTTTTCAAACTTAAAAGTGCTTAGTATAAAAGTGCAAGGCTGTATATAATTAGTTTATGCCCGTTTAAAGATAAAAACCTTTAATTTAAAACATCTAGTGGGAGAGAGATACAAGGGTTGGATCTCACGGCCTCCATTATCGGTTCATAGTAGTGTAAGCTAAGCACCTCGTCTTGGCGTATATGCCTCGCGATCCCAAAGGAGGGTGTTTACTTCATAGTACTACAAGATTGAACTTACCCGTTTAAAGTAGTGTAGACAAGCACCTCGTCTTGGCGTATATGCCTCGCGATCCCAAAGGAGGGTGTTTTGTTCTATGGTACTACAAGTTTAAACATCATAAAGGAAGATGAAATGTGGCTACACATGATTCTAGATAATGGTGTACACTAGACTAAGTTTAATGTTAACCTCCCAAAGGAGTTATGTCATTATTACTTAGAGGCTAAAGATAATACGGCATATTATTAGTGTTTGATAAGAGTTATCATGATGGCACTAATAATGAGAATAGTTCTCAACTGATTGATGTGTTTATAATAAACTTGCTACCAAGGAATTATAGACATGGATTGGGTTGTCGTTGCATATATTATATTATGGTTTTATTAAGGTTCCATATTATATGTTTATATGCTAAATTAATAATGTCCAGTTTACTTATTATATTCATGTTTATTATTTCAGATTTGAATATGGCATCATTTAGCCCACTTGTTAGCATTCTTAATCAAAACAAACTAACTGGAACCAATTATGTTGACTGGAAAAGAAACTTGGACATAGTTCTCACAGCTGAAGAGCACAAATATGTGCTTACTTAACCATGTCCTAGCTTTCCTTCATTAGATTCTCCTCCTGAGGAAAAACAACAATATGATCGTTGGCAGAAATCTAATGAAATGGCCAAGTGCTACATCCTAGCGTCCATCTCAAATGTTTTACAGCATCAAATGTAGGATGTAGAACTTGCTTCGGACATTATGCTAAGTCTAAAGGAGATGTTTGGTGAGCAAAGCCGTTCTGCAAGGCAAGAAACCATGAGGCAAATTTATAATACCAAAATGGCTGAAGGTAGTTCAGTGAGAGAACATTGTCTTACAATGATCTCTAATCTGAATACATTGAAAGTTTTGGATGCCGACATTGATGGAGAATCCCAAGTGGACATGATACTCCAGTCACTACCGGAATCATTCAAGGAATTCAGACTTAATTATAACATGAACAAAAAGATTTATTCTTTGTTTGAATTAATGAATGAGTTAGTAGCAGCGGAAGGCATCCTTGGTACTTCTAATGTTGAAGCCAATGTGGGTGAAGCTTCTACTTCTCAACCTAAGTCGAAAGGCAAGGGTAAGAAGAAGAAGAAGAAGAAGAACTTCACTAAGCAGGAGGGTAAACAAATTGTCTTCGGGGTTGCCGACAAAGGAAAGAAGCTGAAAGGAAAATGTTTCCATTGTGGTGAGAAAGGACATTGGAAGAGGAATTGTCCAAAGTTCAAGGCTGCCAATAAGGGTATGAAAATTTCATTCCTTCTTGAAATACGTTTGGTACAAAATCCCACGGATTCCTGGTGTGTGGATTCAGGTTGTGCTAATCATATCTGCAATTCTTTGCAGGGGTTCCAGGACACAAGAAGACTTAAAGAAGGAAAGTTGTTTCTGACCTTGGTTGATGGGAGTAGGATTCCAATTGTAGCTATTGGAGTGTTTAATTTATGTTTTGAATCAAGAGTTTTAATATTAAATGACTGTCTATATGTACCTAATGTTCATAGGAATCTAATTTCTGCAACTTATTTAGGTAAAAATGGATATTGTGTTATCCTTAAAGACAAGGTTGTAATAAAGAAGGATAAAATGTTTATCTGTTCTAGCAATATTGTGGATGGTCTTTATAGTTTAACCCCTAATAAGCATGAATTATATAATTCTGAATTATATAATAACTCTCATGTAAAATCATTAAAGAGAAAGTTTCCTTCTACTAATGATGCATATCTTTGGCACTTGCGTTTGGGTCATATTAATCCGAACAGAATTCAAAGACTGATCAAAGATGGTCTCTTAGAGCCATTGGATTTTGATGAATTTCTAGTTTGTGAATCTTGTTTGGAAGGCAAAATGACCAAACGACCTTTTAATGCAAAAGGTAGAAGAGCCCAAGAGTTGCTAGAATTAGTTCATACGGATGTTTGTGGTCCTATGTCAACCCAAGCAAAAGGAGGTTATGAGTACTTCATCACTTTCACCGATGATTACTCTAGATTTGGTTATGTGTACCTAATGAGACGGAAGTCCGAAGCTTTTGAAAAATTCAAAGAGTTTAGGGCTGAAGTTGAGAATCAATTGGATAAACACATAAAGGCCATTTAATCTGATCGTGGTGGCGAATACCTTCTTAGGGATTTCAAGGATTACTTAACTCAAAATGGGATTGTATCCCAATTGACTGCACCTGGAACTCCCCAACAAAATGGTGTAGCAGAAAGAAGGAATAGGACTCTTTTAGAGATGGTTAGGTCCATGATGAGCTACTCAACTTTACCAGTTTCCTTTTGGGGATATGCACTAAAAACTGCAATGCATATTTTGAATTTAGTTACATCAAAATCTGTTCCTAACACACCTATGGAATTGTGGAGTGGGCGCAAGCCTAGTATGAAATATCTCCACATTTGGGGATGTCCAGCACATGTGTTGAAAGGGAAGTCTGATAAGTTGGAAGCAAAAATGGAAGTATGCATGTTTTTAGGGTATTCAAAGGAAACCAAGGGTTATTTATTCTATAATCATAGGCATAACAAAGTGTTTGTTAGCACTCATGCCAAATTTTTGGAAGATGATTATGTGGATAATTTTAACCCTAGAAGTAGAGTTGTCTTGGCTGAAATGAATGAACCTGTAATTGAACAACCAATGGTTGAAACTAGGGATGATGTGGCTGTATTGGATACACCACAAGATACTACTCATGAGATGTCTAGTACACAGTTGCCTCGTCATAGTGGGAGGAATGTTAGGCCACCTATAAGATTCATAGGTCTTGGAGAGACTTATGAGGCTATCTCAGAGGTGGCCGAAACTGATCCTTACACTTATGAAGAAGCAATGAATGATATAGATGCACATCATTGGGTCTAAGCTATGAAATCAGAATTAGATTCCATGTATTTCAATCAAGTTTGGGATCTTGTAATGGTGCCTAAAGGCATTAAACCTGTTGGTTGCAAATGGGTTTACAAGAGGAAGAGAGGGATAGATGGAAATGTTGAAACCTTTAAAGCAAGACTAGTGGCAAAAGGGTATACTAAAAAAGAAGGTATTGATTATGAGGAAACCTTTTCACCAGTAGCAATGCTTAAATCTATCAGAATTCTCTTATCCATTGCTGCTCATTATGATTATGAGATTTGGCAAATGGATGTCAAGACTGCATTTCTCAATAGCAATCTTGAAGAGAAAATCTATATGATGCAACCAGAAGATTTCATAGCAAAAAACCAAGAGCATATGGTATGCAAGTTGAATAGGTCCATTTATGGACTTAAGCAAGCATCTAGGTCATGGAACATCAGATTTGATCAAGCAATCAAATCATTTGGTTTTGAACAAAATCTTGATGAACCATGTGTGTACAAAAGGCATCAAGACAAAGTAGTAATGTTCCTAGTGCTTTATGTTGATGATATTTTACTCATTGGAAATGATGTAGGTGTAATGTCATCAGTAAAGGTTTGGTTGTCAACCAATTTGATATGAAGGACTTGGGTGAGGCTAACTTTATTCTAGGGATTAAGCTTTGGCGAGATCGTAAGAATAAGATGCTAGGCTTATCACAAGCTGGGTATATAAATAAGGTTCTAGAATGGTTTAGCATGCAAAACTCCAAGAAAGGATTACTTCCTTTCAGACATGGAGTTCCTTTGTCTGATGACCAAAGGCCTAAGACTCAAGAGGAAAAAGATATGATGAGACAAGTTCCTTATGCTTCTGCAGTAGGAAGTCTCATGTATGCCATGCTTGGTACTAGACCAGATATCTGTTTTTCAGTAGGCATGGTCAGCCGATATCAATCAAATCCAGGACCACAACATTGACAAGCTGTAAAGCATATTCTCAAGTATCTATGGAGAATGAGAGATTATATGCTTGTTTTCCATGGTAAGGATTTGATTCCCATTGGCTATACAGATTTAGACTTTCAATCAGATCTAGATTTTAGAAAGTCCACATCAGGATGTGTATTCACCTTGGGAGGTGGAGCCATAAGTTAGAAAAGTGTTAAGCAATCTTGTATTGCGGACTCCACCATGGAAGCTGAATATGTTGCTGCTTGTGAGGCGGCAAAAGAAGCTGTTTGGCTTAAGAAATTCCTTTCTGATCTTGGTGTAGTGAGAATGGAGCAAGTTCCTATTACATTGTTTTGTGACAATAGTGGAGCGGTTGCACAATCCAAAGATCCAAGGAATCACAAGAAAGGAAAGCACATTGAGAGAAAGTACCACATCATTCGACACATTGTTGCTCATGGAGATGTGGTGGTAGCAAAGATTGAAAGTGCAAATAATCTAGCAGATCCCTTTACCAAAGTCTTGCCTTAAAGGACCTTCGAGTCACATTTGGAGGGAATGGGAGTTAGATTAGTGCACAATAGTCTTTAGGGCAAGTGGGAGATTGTTAGGATATGTGCCCTTAAATCCTATTGTATGATGCTATGTATGATATTATGTATGACATTATGTGAGAAATCATGTATGACTTAATATTGTGTTTAATAAAGTTGTTTTATTCTTATTTAAAATAATGGTAACATGAATATTCGGACATTATCAAATAGTCAATGAGATGCATAGTACGTGATTTATGTGATTTAGTCACAGAAGATATAGATCACAAGTTCTTTGTAAACTCAGAATTTTGGTTCGTAGTCGGTGACAAAATTGGGCATTTCATCTGCGAAGACTATAACATATTAACTACGATGATTTGTCTTGATCATGGAAGTAGTGACTTCTAGTTAATATGTTGATATGTTTTAAGAGTTAAGACATATTGAACTGGACCGTTGTGAGATTTATTATTCTTCTAACGACTGTCAATTGAATAATAAATATCACGACTTGTATTCACATGAACTCTTAATCCTGAGAGAATAATGGACCTGATCATGAAATGTAGGTTGCTTTGATATATCAGGAGTGAGATCTAAAGTAACGGTCAAAACCTCAGTATGTTGGGCAGCCACATTTAGTGTTGATGGAACATATATTCTCAAAATGGAATTCATAGTCTCTTAACGGAGATATAAAATATTCTCTGAGATAAGTTTAATGGGTACAGTTATTCAGAGAGTTAGGCCTAACCACTTTAGTAAGACTAAAGTATATATTTATGAAATTGGATTTTATAAATATATGGTGAATAACTCAAAAGGATTAAACCGGGTACTCAAGGATTAAGATATAGTAATTCACAAAGTGGCAGTCTATATTCATGACTTTGTATTACTATGAATATTTTATGAAGGGGTTGCATGTATAATAAAGTCTTGGGATATAATTTATTAATGAGGCCTAGAGTGCAATTATATTTATATAGTGGTATTAAATATAATTAATGGTAACTTTGGACTTGTCAAGAGTTGACAGAAAAGCCCAAGGCCCATTGGAGCTAGTGTCTTATTTGTTCCCTTTTGGTCCCACTCCAAGCCACACACTAAAGCCCAATTGGGAAGGCCCAAAAGGCTAGCCCAATTAGATAATCAGTTATGTGGAGAGAAACATACAGAATTTTATATAGAATAAAATGGTTTTGTATGTTTAAGAAAATAAGATGAATATAAGGAAAAGAGACATTCTTTCATACTCTCTCTAGAAAACATAGAACTGATTGAGAGACCACACATCTTGGGCATCAAGTGGAATTGGAGTGAAGATTGAAAGTCTTCCCGAGTACTTCTTCATTCAGTTTTGAATTTTACCGCATCAAGGTACACTCTCTTGTTCTTATATTCTGAAACCTACATAGTGCATGTTATCAATTGCGAATGAAGTAGATCCGTTTATTTTCCGCTTCGTATGTTTTGTATGCGATACAAACATGTATTTTACCCAACAAGAGGATAGCCATTATTATATATGTCCTTTGGAGATGGCCTCTCACAATTCTACTGTTCTGCCATTCCTGTCCATGCCGTAAGAATTAATATTGACAACAAAGCATCTAAAGAAAGAGAATAAACATCCAAATTTCAATTCAAATTTGAACAGAGAGAAGTGATGCGTACCTTTCGTCAGTCTATGTTTAGTTCCGATTATGTTGGTCACGGAGTAGTGCCAATCCTCAATCTCAATTCCTATGCGCTTACCGACTGTATTTATCTCTCTATTTCTATTTCTGTATTTCTGTCTCTCTATTTCTCTGTATCCGCCTCTTTCTATTACCAATGCCAGCTAAGGGAAAAATTCAAAAAATTTGCAGCAACCATTGTTTCAATATTTCAGGATAGTTAACAAACATGAACAATGAAAATTATTCAATAGTCCTAAACCAGCAAATATCATAAAATTAATATTTTACAAAATTATCTCATTGGACCCATTATAATAGCTTGACATATCAATGGCCAAAAATATCATTCAGATGCCATTACTAGCATATCAAACAAACATAAACACACACACAAAAATAATAATAAACAAACAAACAAACAAAAACAAAATTTCTTCTTCTTTTTTTAATTTTCCAAATAGTTTTAGCCATAAAACTAAATCATGGTTTGAGCAACGTAGCAAATCTATATTAATGAGCTATTACAATATTAAAAAACTCTTAAAAACTACCAATCTCAGAACGAAACACAGAGGAATAGTTTGACAAAGCCATCCATAAATGGGTTAGGGGAAATGATGGGGAGACTAAGAAAATAAGGAGAAAGAACTATGTGAAGAAGAAGAAGAAGAAGAAGAAGATCATTGGAGTGCATTAGAAAGAGGGAGAGTTTGATCAGGTGGTTCTGTTATCCAAAAGAAAAACCAAATCTAACATAGATATCTAATATGAAAACCATTCTATCCCAAATTCCTTACTCAAAATTGAATCTAAGCCAAAACCTAAATGCAATCCAATCAAATGTTCAGACCAAAATCATATTTAAACTCAAATTTAAAGAACCAAAAAACAGAGACTAACCGGTGGAGGATACAGATTTGATGGTCTGTCTCTCTATTTCTCTGTATATGCCTTGCTCTATCTTTGTATCTCAATAACTCTTGGACCTTTCATTGTATTTAATTTTGACCGGTGGTAGTTCTCTCTATCTCTGTATCTCAATTCCTACATGCACCTTTAGGCTACCGGTGCCGGCTGAACTCTGTCTCCTTTGTATCGTAGGCATTTTTTTTTCACCTTCCCTTTCTCTGTATTGCTAGGTTTTTTTTTAGTTGCAAGCCTTACTTTACTTTAACCAGTTTTTCTTTTTTATATATACCAAATACTATCAAACGGTGTTAAGGTTGTGAAACAATATAATTTATTGCTTTTTATATTAAACATGGTTGAATTTTAGATGAGCATTTTTCCTATATGGCAGCACCTCCTTAATTGCAGAAAAAGACTTCTGCTATTATATATAGTATATGATATATATATATATATATATATATGTTAGGTTCTAAGGAATTATGAACTAATGTATTAGAACTTCATTTTGTAAGGTTGGCAAACCATGATCAAATCGGTTTTAGTCTTGTTAAGACTTGCTCAAAGTATATGGTTTTATATAAAGTTGGAATCGAGTTACTGCAAAAGTTATTTTGCAAATCTGCCAGGCTCGATCGATCGAGAATTAGACTCGACCGATCGAAAGCCGTGCAGATTGTTTTTTTGGCAGAATTTCCAACTTAGCCCAAGCCCGTTTGACGTGTAGGGTTTTATGTTTTGCCCTAAGTATGAAAGGGAAAACCCTAACCATGTTTTCAAGGTTCTGAATGCTGTGTGTGTGAATCTTTTTGTGAGATCTAGAGGTGTTTGCCTTCACATACACTTAGGGTTTCCAAACTCAAGATTGATGTCAAGAGCTTGATGATCATTCAGTTGCAGATTCAAGAACTTAAAGATATACAGCAGGAGTGCTTGTGCTTGCTGTGAATTCAAGAAAGAAGTAGTCCGTGGACTCGGAGCTGTCACGTGGTCGTGGTAGTAAGTTTCCTACTCGAGGTAGCAATAGGATGTTAGTGGTTTAAGTCGCTATTGTGTAAACTTCAATTCTTTCATAGTGAATTCTGTTTTACCTTGAGAATAGCTAGGTTAAATCCTCCCTAGGTTTTTTATCGGTTTGGTTTTCTTGGGTTATCATATCATGTGTTCTTTATTTTCCGTACTTTGCCTGATATGATATATTTGTGTTAACCTAGAACTGTTTAATTTACCTAAGTTGATCACTTGGCTAAATATTTAGGTTAATTTGTTTGGGTTTAAGGAGTCTAAATTTTCGACAAAATATATATATATATATATATATATATATAATATTGGATTTAATTGGTTTTGAATTCTTCAGTTTTTGCAACCAATATATTCACTTGCCACAAAAATAAAAAAGTTAGATGTACACATGGCGAAAAATTGGACTCTAATTAAAATCTAATTTAGAATCTAATTGGATTAGGGCTCTTTGATTTTTACACTCAATAATTCACTAGGCTCAAAATTAAAAATTAAATGAGACACGCAACGCAAAGTTGAGAATCTAATTAAAATCCAATTAAAATTTCTCCAAGCTTTTGCTATTAATATATATATATATATATATTAATTGAAATCTGATTAAAAAATTTCAATAAGCTTTAAGTATTCATTTTTTAAAAGGTTTTTATACCAATTTTTTTAGTAACATTTTAAAAAATATATATTTATAGTTATAAGATATTATTGTGTGTTTTTTTTTCTAAAAAAATATTTTTAAATTACTCGAGTTAAACAAACAATGTCTTAGGCAGTCCATGCATAATCCTACTAATATTTTGTCTTTCAAGATAAAATTTTATAAATATGGTTATCATTATGTTTATATTATTTCACATTTTATATACTACAATATGTGCACACAAGGTTAATATATATATATATATATATATATATATATATATATATAAAGGATGTTTATGCCACATTTGTTATGTGTGTGTGTAGTGTTCGCTGTTTATAACCCTAGTCTACAACTACAAAGGGTAGGGGCTGTTTGGATTTCAAAAAATGCTCACTCATCACTCATCACTCTATAACTCATCACTTATCACTGAAAATACCACAACTTCCTAAGGTGGCATGTTTGGCACTTGTTTCCAATTTTGTTAACTCAAAAAATTTTACTTTTTATGGGACTCATAGATTGATTTGGTGCAGCTTTTACTTTTTCTTTTTTTTTTCTTCAACCCCCAATACCTAAACTCGCCGAACCTAGTGAAAAGGAATGGAAAAAAAAGAAGAAGAAAAAGAAACCAAACCCAGAAACCCATTGTAAAAAGGAAAGAAAAGAAGAGAAAAAAAAAAAGAACAAGAAGAGAGAAACCAAGCCCAGAGTTCACTACAACTGAGCAACAATCTCAAAGCAACTGAGCATCAACTCTTTACTCCACAATGACACACAAAAAAATAAATAAATAAATAAATTCAACCACCATAGCCCATATTTTTTCTCTTTCCCACTCCAAATTTCAAATTTTTTCAACCACCAACAGCCACACAAAATTTAACCATCAAACACACTCACAACCAAAAAGCCAAACCCACAAACATACAAATGTACAGAAAACCCAAAACCAAACCCAAATGATACGGGTGCTGTACAGCCGTGACTATGGTTAGCATTCTCCTTATATGAGTAAGCATTACAAGGCGTAACATCAGGGAGACCATTATCATCATCTCTTTCTCTGGTTCACACATTTGTAGGATGTTAATGCCTTCTCTAATGGGGAACGAGCAATAAGGAGGAAGAAGGCTTTTATGTTGCCATACCTAAACATTACCATAGAGCTCAAAAAGGGGAACAGCAAGCAGTTTCAGATTTGTGGGTCTGTGTAGAAGAATAAAGAGATGAGGAGAATAAAAAGAAAACTAAAAAGAAAGAAAAGAAAGTTTGAGAAAGAGAGAGCCGTTGGGTGCAAGCTGGCATGACATAACAAGACAAATCTGTGGGTCCCATAAGTTGAATGAAATTACCATGTTGCCATCATAACTAGATTTTCATAACTTGAAAACACCCAAAAGTTGTTTCAGTTTTGCTAACTTATCACTCAAAAATCTGATAATTGAGTGATGGAAACAAAAACTGAAAACAAATCCAAAGATACCCTTCTGCCATGGGACCCACCAGTTTTGAGTTATGGGTAATGAAAACAAAGTGATGGGTGATGGAAATCATGAAATCCAAATAGCCCCATAGGCCCTTTTGTAGTTGTACTCTAGTTATATAATGTATTATAAATTCGGTTTAAAACACTAATATTACTATTTTTGTGTGTGTTTTAATAAATATTATTGTTTACTATATATATATATATATATATATAAAAGTGAATATATATCTTACAACAATCAGTTTGTCTTTTATTCTTTGATCAAAGTATTAGACTAGCAAAAAATGGATTGTAAAATTCAAGAATTTATACATTATTTTATTTTATTTTTGAGTATTTTTATTTGTTTGTTCTGTTATTTTGAAGAGTAATGCTATGAAGTACGAACACGGAAAAAATTCATAATAACTTCATAATATTTTCAAATTAGCAGACCAAAAAATTTAAAATGGAGATTGTAATAGACTCATGGATGAGTTGGCATGCTAATTTATAAATGTTATGAAATTATTGTATACCTGACATTACTCTATTTTGAAAGGACAAAGAGTTAATGTTCTAGTTTCTTTTTAATTTATTAATTTTTTTTTATAGACGACAAAATCATGGGTCAAGTTCCTACCTTAAAAGTTATGATGACTTCATAGTAGAATTTGTGGTATAACTTTATGTTAGAACCTCATTCTCACTCTTTTGTGTGTGTTTGTTTTTTTAAGAGCATTAGCACCATATGTACTAAATGCTAAATTTTTAGCATTTAGCACACCAAACAAAAAAAAAAAAAAAAAAAAAAAACCTTTTACATCAAATTTGCCAAATGTCAAAAAATTTAGCATGGATCTACAATACCATTCCACTAAGAGCACTAGCATCAGTTGTGCTATGCTAAATGCTATTTCGACACGTCAAAACCTACTTTTTTATTTATTTATTTTGTCATATCATTTTACAATACACTCTACATCACATGTTCTATTTTAAAATTTTAAACAAATTAAAATAATCTTAAAAACACTCCTCTAAATAAAAACGAAAAAAGTACAAATCATCTTTTTTTTGAAAGAGAATAGTGGCCTGAGAAAGAGAAGAAAGATGTCTCATAAAGGAGATGTGACACAAAGAGAGAGAAATGCTAAAAATATTTCCTCTTATTTTATTTTACTTTTTACTCTCCTCTAATACATCTCTCTCTCTCTCTCTCTCTCTCTCTCTCTCTCTCTCTCTCTCTCTTTGAGTCACACTGCCAACCTTGCTGCATCGTCCACCATGCCATATTGCTGACCTCTGACGTAATCCGGATCTCTATAATTTAGACCTTCAAATCTCTCCCTCTCTCTCTCTCTCTCTCTCTCTCTCTCTCTCTCTCTCTCTCTCACTCAATCGGGATGCGTTTTGAGAGTTATGAATGTGGTGGGTTGTGGGGATAGTGTGTGAATTGGTGGGTTTCGATGTGAATGCGGTGGTTTGGGTTAGTTCTAAGTGGCAATGGTTATTACAATAGTTGTGGTGGTGGTTTTTTTTTTTTTTTTTTGGATTGTTGATGTGAGTTGTTTTGTTTTTTTTTTGTTTTTTTTTTTTTTGTGGTTGTAGGTTGAATTTAATGAGTTGTGATGGGTTGTAGTATTGTGGGCTGATTTTGGTCGATATGATTATGGCTGCTGGTGGTAGGTGGGTTGATTTTGGGTTTTGGTTACGATAGTCAGTGGTGGTTGGTTGATTTTGGGTGATGATGGGGTGGGTGGTGGTGGTGGGTGGTATTGTGAGTTCTGTATTTTTTTTATTTGATATTGTAGTTATATTTTTAAATTATTTTAATGTGTTACATGAAGAATAAAATATGTGATGTAGAATATATTATGTTAAAATAGATAAAATAATTTTTTCATTGTATTCAAATAAGTTTTTTTTTTTTTAATTTTAGAATAATTGATGTTGCCGCTTAAAAGAAAAGAAAAGAAAAGGTCATATCTTGTAGATTGAAAGCTTAAATTTTTGTTAAAACACAAGAGCTGTTTAGACCCCCAAATTAAAATATACGGCTAGATTGCTTTTACTCTAACTTATCTAAGTGCGGAATAAAAGTAAATGAAGCGCAATAAACCGATAACTACTCTAGTGCATAAATATGAACAACAAACAATAAAAGTAAAGCACAAGAGTAAGGGAAGAGAGAATGCAAACACAAGATAACACGTCGATGTGTTATCGAAGAGGAAACCGAAAAACTCAGCGAAAACCTCTCCACTGCCCTCCAAGTGATAAATCGATCCACTAAACAATCATTTGAGATACATGAATAGCAAGAGACCCTCTAAGCCTAATCTACCCATTGCACCTAAGCCCTCTAAGCTCCTACTTTAACAAGGCTTCTCGGAACCGTGTCTTGTCTAGCTTTCCAGATCCCACAATATGCCCGATTGCATCCGCCAAGCCTCACCGACTCCTTTTAGCAAATCCCTAAAGCTTCCCAAGCTCTAAAACACTCCCTACACTCTGAAATGTGTGGGTTGTGTTTGGGTACAAATCTCCTCTCAAGGTATGACAATGGGAGAGAGAAGGAGAAGAGGCTAGAATGATTTCTCACTAAGGATGAGTAGCTCTCTCTCTCTCTAAAAGATGGGTGTGTGTGTTGTACAAAACCTATCTAGGAATTTTCTCTCTGAATGGCCTCCTTTACATTTATGAGTAATGAGGGTATATATAGTATAGGTGAAGAATAAGAAAGTCACACTTAAAAAATCCTCTAGGTAGAGGGTCTCGCGGGAATTTCGCGGGAAGGCCTTACCAGCAAAATACTCGCAAAATTAACAGTCTAGCACGACTCTTCAACTTCCAGTCATGTGCTTTTCACATGCCCTTTTCGCGGGAACCCTTTTCGCGAACTTCTCTCGAGCTAGTCGCAAAATGCACTAATCTTCATTTCATGCTCGATTCTTCACCAACTTAATGCTAAACCCAATACAATAAAATCTCACAAAATACAAGGAACAAAATTAAAGCAATTACAACACTTTTTGTCATGGAATAAAGCCAACATAAAACATAGTATTGAAAGCTCGAAAATGTGTTAAAAACACAAGAGTTGGTTAGACCCCCAAGGTATAGCAAGTGATAAAAGGACAAGTATAATGTAACAAGTAAAAAGTGATCAAGTAAACATGATGAGAAATATATGAGCAATTTGATCAAACACATGAAAGTCATATGGAAATGACTAGAATGATCATATAACAAAACAAATGATCATCCAAACATGTAACCAATAAAACACAATAACATAAGGATGTATGCATGTCCAACACATAAATACGATGCGATGAGAGCAACAAAGCATAGATACTAAATGTAACTCAAAGCACCATAAAGTAATGAGAAAACAAGCATAATATAAAACTAAAAAAAAAAAAAAAGGTTTTCTCATAAAAAATGTCTTCTCCCCCTTAGTATATGCATCTCCATTATGATTTTACCCCCCTACGAATGTGCACGAGGTAGAATTTCTCCCCCTAAGAATGTGCATAGAAATCATATAGAAATGACGAAACACACTGGTATACTCTCCCCCTTTTTGTCATGAATAGACAAATGAATCAAAAGGAAGGAGGGAAAGAAAAGAAGATATGAACAAGAGTAAAAGATAATGCATGAGAGGTGCCAGATAAATGAGAAAATGAAGCTTAAACAAAAGATGAAACATCTTGAATACACAATGCCATAAAGCATTAAGTAAACATGACATGCTAAGGATGATGGAACAAAGTATAGACCAAGGCATGACATAGACACAAGAACATGTTATATGTGCTAAAAGGACTAAAAAGACTTAACTAGCATAAGTGAAGTGCAAAACATGTTAAGTGATCAAGTGTGTATAGCAAAGGTGCATCCAGTGTGCATGTGAGATGCATGACCAATGCATGAGCAAGCACTCAAGGGGCAAAGTGTATAAAACATACAACCAATGATCAAAGCATGATAAACATGAATAATTATGGTGATCCCCAAAATTTGGTACTCATCGGAGTCCACAACAATGAGAAAATGTCATTTGGGTATTTTATCAAACACTTAGAGTGCATAAACTACATGTATGTTAAACAATGTATAAACATATGAAAATCTTATCTAAATACATGTTATTTTTGCCACAAGGGGCCAATATCCAAAGCATATCAACATTTAAAACAAAACCCAATCAAAAATATTGACAAAAAATAAGTTTTCCAACTCCTATTTGAGAAAATCCCAACTATGAACATAAAACCTCCAAAAACATAATCTAAGGATCAAAATTAATGAGAAGAGTTAAAGATTACCTTAGAGATGTTAATGGAATGAAAAATACTTGAATTTAGTTGGGTATTGATGTTGAAACATTAAAACAGGGGTTTGGGAGTAGATGGGAGAAGTTTAAAACAAATGTCCCACGAAATGCCCTTTAAAAGCTGATTTGAAAATTTTTGTTGGTTATTTCGCTGGTAAGCTTCCCACAAAATTTCACTAGTATTTCATTGGTAAGCCTTACTCATGAAATAGTCGTGAAACTCTTTGTCCAAAGTTAAAAAACTTAAGAATTTAACCCTTTAACTCGTTACTAAACTTACACATGAAATAAGTCACGAAAACATCCAGAAAACATGTTTTTCACACAAAAATAACTTGAAGAATTTTGAAAGACATGGGTGATACAAATCACTTCCAATACCAAACAAAAAGAACAAAAATCTTTTTGGTTTGATCCATATATGTTTTGTTGATAATAGTGCCCTTAAATCCTATTATATGATGCTATGTATGATATTATCTATGACATTATCTATGACATGATGTATAACTTAATATTGTAATTGATAAATTTGTTTTATTATTATATAAAATAATGGTAACATGAATATTTGGACATTATCATATAGTCCATGAGATGCATAATATGTGATTTATGTGATTTAGTCACAGAAGATATAAGTCACAAGTTCTTTGTAAACTTAGAATTTTAGTTCGTAGTCGGTGATGAAATTGGGCATTTCATCTGCGAAGACTATAACATATTAACTAAGATGATTTGTCTTGATCATGGAAGTGAAGACTTCTAGTTGATATGTTTTAAGAGTTAAGACATATTGAACTAGACCGATGTGAGATTTATTATTCTCCTAACGACTATCAAATGAATAATAAATTTTATAACTTATATTTACATGAACTCTTAATCTTGAGAGAATAATGGACCTGATCATGAAGTGTAGGTTACTTTGATATATCAGGAGTAAGATCTAAAGTATCGGTCAAAACCTCAGTACGTTGGGCAGCCACATTTAGTGTTGATGGAACATATATTCTCAAAATGGAATTCATAATCTATTAATGGAGATATAAAACATTCCCTTGAAATTAGTTTAATAAGTTCGGTTATTCAGGGAGTTATGCCTAACCACTTTAGTAAGGACTTACTAAAGTATATATTTATGGAATTGGATTTCATAAATATATGATGAATAACATAAAAGGATTAAACCGGGTACTCAAGAATTAAGATGTAATAATTCACAAAGTGGCAGTCTACATTCATGACTTTGTATTATTATGAATATTTTAATGAAGGGTTGCATGTACAATAAAGTCTTGAGATATAATTTATTAATAAAACCTAGAGAGCAATTATATGTATATAGTGGTACTAAATATAATTAATGGTAACTTTGAACTTGTCAAGAGTTGACAGAAAAGCCCAAGGCTTGTTGGAGCTAATGTCTTATTTGTTCCCTTTTGATTCCATTATAAGCCACATACTAAAGCTCAATTGAAAATGCCCAAAAGGGTAGTCCAATTAGATAATCAAAGTTAAGGAGAGAAATATACAGAATTTTGTAACAACTAACAAGGATATGAAATGGTATGTATGTGAGTGTTAAACACTCTTCCATTCTCCCTTGAACAAATTCATAGAAACTGATTGAGAGACCACACATCTTGGGCATCAAGTGGAATTGGAGTGAAGATTAAAAGTGTTCCCAAGTGCTTTTCATCTTCGGTTTTGAAATTCATCATACCAAGGTACACTCTCTTGTTCTTATATTTTGAAATTTACATAGCACATGTTATCAATTACGAATGAAGTAGATCCGTTAATTTTCCTCTGCATATGTTTTGTATACGATACAAACATGTTTTTTTTCCAACAAATGGTATTAGAGTAGTCTTCAATTCCAATCTGTATAACATGTTTTATAAGTTTTAGAATTAGAGATAATAGTTTCATAATGTGAGAAGATTATATTTGCATTTAATTTTATGCATGGTTGTTGAAACTATGATTTGAAAAAAACTGATATCGATGTTATAATGTTATTTAAATTTGAATTTAAGTATGCTAAATTTAACTTTAAGGCTATAGCATCAATAGAATTTAGTTTTGATATCAGTCTCAATCTATCATGTTCATATGATGCTTGTTTGTTCATGAAAAGTAGTTAAAAACTGCCTTAGAAAAATTCTGAAAATTCAAAATTCGTGAAGCTCGATCAATTGAGAAGCGATCGAGCGTCGATCAAGCATCCAGAACTTTTCTCGATCAATCAAGATACATGTTTGATCGATCGAGAATGGAAATTCAGAAGATCAATTGATCGAGAAGCGATGGAGCATCGATCGAGCTTCTGAACCTTTCTCGATCGATCAAGATACATGTTCGATCGATCGAGACTAGAAATTCAAATGCTCGATCGATTGAGAAGTGATCGAGACTCGATCAAGAATCAGGAATTTAGAATTTTCTAAGTATTTTTTCACTTGTATAAAGTGCAAGACTGTGTGTAATTAGTTTATGCATGTTTACAAAATAAAAACCTTATTTTAAAACATCTAGTGGGAGAAAGATACAAGGGTTGCATCTCACGGCCTCCATTGTCAGTTTATAGTAGTGTGATTAAACACCTTGCCTTGGCGTATATGCCTCGCTCCCTTCGGAGGGTATTTAATTCACGGTACTACAGGCTAAACTTCTTTATGATGGATGAAGTGTGTTTTTACATTGAAAACGACCAGGCTTCCGTGGAGTTACTTAATGAATCACATTGATTCTAGGCAATGGTGTACACTAGACTAAGTATAATGTTAACTTCCCTTCAGAGCTATGTCATTATTACTTAGAGGCTGAAGGTAAAGCGGTAAATTATTTTTGTTTAGTAAGAGTTACCATGATAGCATTAATAATGAGAATAATTCTCGCTTGATCATAGTGATTGATATGAGCTCGCTTCCGAGGAATATTAATTGCAGGATTGAGTTGTCGTTGCATATATTATATTATGGTTTTATTAAGGTTCATATTATATGCTTATATGCTAAATTGATAATGTCCAATTTACTTATTATATTCATGTTTATTATTTTCAGATTTGAACATGGCATCATTTTGCCTACTTGTTACCATTTAATCAAAACAAACTGACTGGATCAATTATTTTGTTTGGAAAAGAAATTTGGACATAGTTCTTACAGCAGAAGAGCATAAGTATGTGCTTACTCAACCATGTCCTAGCTTTCCTTCATTAGATGTTCCACCTGAGGAAAAACAGCAATATGATCATTGGCAAAAATCTAATAAAATGGCCAAGTGCTACATCTTAGCGTCCATCTCAAATGTTTTACAGCATCAAATGCAGGATGTAGAACTAGTTTCGGACATTATGTTAAGTCTAAAGGAGATGTTTGGTGAGCAAGGCCGTTCTGCAAGGTAAGAAACCATGAGGCAAATCTATAATACCAAAATGGCTGAAAGTAGTTCAGTGAGGGAATATTATCTTACAATGATCTCTAATCTGAATAAATTGGAGGTTTTAGGTGCCGATATTGATAGAGAATCCCAAGTGGATATGATACTTTAGTCACTATCGGAATCATTCAAGGAATTCAGACTAAATTATAATATGAACAAAAAGATTTATTTTTTGTCTGAATTAATGAATGATTTGGTAGCGGCGGAAGGCATCCTTAGTAGTTCTAGTGTTAGTCTTGAAGCCAATGTGGGTGGAGCTTCTACTTCTCAACCTAAGTCGAAAGGCAAGGGTAAGAAGAAGAAGAAGAAGAAGAAGGAGTTCACTAAGCAAGAGGGTAAGCAAATTGCCTTAAGAGTTGTCGAAAAGGGAAAGAAAATTAAAGGAAAGTGTTTCCATTGTGGTGAGAAAGGACGTTGGAAGAGGAATTGTCCAAAGTTCAAGGCTACCAATAAAGGTATGAAAAGTTCATTCCTCCTTGAAATATGTTTAGTACAAAATCCCACGAATTCTTGGTGTGTGGATTCATGTTGTACTAATCATATCTACAATTTTTTGCAGGGGTTCCAGGAGACCAGAAGGCTTAATGAAGGTGAATTGTTTCTTACTTTGGCTGATGGGAGTAGGATTCCAGTTGTAGCTGTTGGTGTTTATAATTTGTGTTTTGAGTCAAGGGTTTTAGTATTAGATGACTGTCTATATGTACCTAATGTTTGTAAGAATTTAATTTCTGCAACTTATTTGGGTAAACATAGATATTGTGTTATCCTTAAAGACAATGTTGTAATAAAGAAAGGTAAAGTGTTTATCTGTTCTGGCAATATTGTGGATGGTTTTTATATTTTAACCCTTGATAAGTATGAATTATATAATTCTAAATTAGATAATGACTCTCATGTAAAATCATTAAAGAGAAAGTTTCCTTCTACTAATGATGCATATCTTTGGCACTTGCGTTTTGGTCATATTAATCCAAACAGTATTCAAAGACTGATCAAAGATGGTCTCTTAGAGCCATTGAACTTTGATGGATTTTCAGTTTGTGAATCTTGTTCGGATCTCTACACTTTTGAAGAAGCAATAAGTGATATAGATGCACATCATTGGGTCAAGGCTATGAAATCTAAATTAGATTCCATGTATTCCAATCAAGTTTGGGATCTTGTAAAGGCACCTAACGGCATTAAACCTGTTGGTTGCAAATGGGTTACAAGAGGAAGAGAGGGATAGATGGAAAGGTGGAAACCTTTAAAGCAAGGCTAGTGGCAAAAGGGTACACACGAAAAAAAGGTATTGATTATGAAGAAACCTTCTCACCAGTAGTAATGCTTAAATCTATCAGAATTCTCTTATCCATTGCAGCTCATTATGATTATGAGATTTGGCAAATAGATATCAAGACTGTATTTCTCAATGGCAATCTTGAAGAGGAAATCTATATGATGCAACCAGAAGGTTTCATAGCAAAGAATCAAGAGCATATGGTATGCAAGTTTAAAAGGTCCATTTATGGACTTAAGCAAGCATCTAAGTTATGGAACATCAGATTTGATCAAGCAATCAAATCATTTGGTTTTGAACAAAATCTTAATGAACCATATGTGTACAATGTTAGGATATGTGCCCTTAAATCCTATTGTATGATGCTATGTATGATATTATGTATGACATTATGTGAGAAATGATGTATGACTTAATATTGTGTTTAATAAAGTTGTTTTATTCTTATCTAAAATAATGGTAACATGAATATTCGGACATTATCAAATAGTCCATGAGATGCATAGTATGTGATTTATGTGATTTAGTCACAGAAGATATAGATCACAAGTTCTTTGTAAACTCAAAATTTTGGTTCGTAGTCGGCGATGAAATTGGGCATTTCATCTGCGAAGACTATAACATATTAACTACGATGATTTGTCTTGATCATGGAAGTGGTGACTTCTAGTTAATATGTTGATATGTTTTAAGAGTTAAGACATATTGAACTGGACCGCTGTGAGATTTATTATTCTCCTAACGACTGTCAATTGAATAATAAATCTCACGACTTGTATTCACATGAACTCTTAATCCTAAGAGAATAATGGACCTGATCATGAAATGTAGGTTGCTTTGATATATTAGGAGTGAGATCTAAAGTAACGGTAAAAACCTCAGTATGTTGGGCAGCCACATTTAGTGTTGATGGAACATATATTCTCAAGATGAAATTCATAATCTCTTAACGGAGATATAAAATATTCCCTTGAGATAAGTTTAATGGGTACAGTTATTCAAAGAGTTAGACCTAACCACTTTAGTAAGACTAAAGTATATATTTATGAAATTGGATTTCATAAATATATGGTGAATAACTCATAAGGATTAAACCGGGTACTCAAGGATTAAGATGTAGTAATTCACAAAGTAGCAGTCTATATTTATGACTTTGTGTTACTACGAATATTTTATGAAGGGGTTGCGTGTATAATAAAGTCTTGGGATATAATTTATTAATGAGGCCTAGAGTGCAATTATATTTATATAGTGGTATTAAATATAATTAATGGTAACTTTGGACTTGTCAAGAGTTGACAGAAAAGCTCAAGGCCCATTGGAGCTAGTGTCTTATTTGTTCCCTTTTGGTCCCACTCCAAGCCACACACTAAAGCCCAATTGGAAAGGCCCAAAAGGCTAGCCTAATTAGATAATCAGTTATGTGGAGAGAAACATACAGAATTTTATTTAGAATGAAATAGTTTGTATGTTTAATGGATGTACTATATATGACATAAGGAAGAGAGCCATTCTTTCATATTCTCTCTAGAAACATAGAACTGATTGAGAGTTCACACATCTTGGGCATCAAGTGGAATTGGAGTGAAGATTGAAAGTCTTCCCGAGTACTTCTTCATTCGGTTTTGAATTTCACCGCATCAAGGTACATTCTCTTGTTCTTATATTCTGAAACTTACATAGTGCATGTTATCGATTGCGAATGAAGTAGATCCGTTTATTTTCCGCTGCGTATGTTTTGTATTCGATACAAATATGTATATTACCCAACATACAAAAGATATCAAGATAAAGTAGTAATGTTCCTAGTACTTTATGTTGATGATATTCTACTAATTGGAAATAATGTAAGGGTAATGTCATCATTAAAGGTTTGGTTATCAAGCCAATTTGATATGAAGGACTTGCGTGAGGCTAACTTTATTTTAGGGATCAAGCTTTGGCGAGATTGCAAGAATAAGATGTTAGGCTTATCACAAGCTGAGTATATAGATAAAGTTCTAGAACGATTTAGCATACACAACTCCAAGAAAGGATTACTTCCTTTCAGACATGGAGTTCCTCTGTCTGATGACCAAAGGCCTAAGACACAAGAGGAAGAAAATATGATGAGAGAAGTTCCTTATACTTTTGTAGTGGGAAGTCTCATGTATGCCATGATATGTACTATACCAGATATCTGTTATTCAGTTGGCATGGTTAGCTGATATCAATCAAATCCAAGACCAAAACATTGGCAAGCTTTAAAGCATATTCTCAAGTATCTACAGAGAACGAGAGATTATATGCTTGTTTACCGTTATGAGGATTTGATACCGATTGGCTATACAGATTCATATTTTCAATCAGATCTAGATTTCAGAAAATCCACTTCAGGTTGTATGTTCACCTTGGGAGGTAGAGCTATAAGTTGGAGGAGTGTCAAGCAATCTTGTATTGCGGACTCCACCATGGAAGCTGAGTATGTTGCTGCTTGTGAAGCAGCAAAAGAAGCTGTCTGGCTCAAGAAATTCCTTTCTGATTTTGGTATAGTGAGAATGGAACAAATTCCTATCACATTATTTTGCGACAATAGTGAAGCGGTTGCACAATCCAAAGATCCAAGGAATCATAAGAAAGGAAAGCACATTGAGAGAAAGTACCACATCATTCAAAACATTGTTGCTCATGGAGATGCAGTAGTTGCAAAGATTGAAAGTGGAAATAATCTAGTAGATCTCTTTTCCAAAGCCTTGTCTCAAAGGGCTTTCGAGTCACATTTGGAAGGAATGGAAGTTAGATTAGTACATTATAGTCTTTAGGGCAAGTGGGAGATTGTTGATATTAGTGCTCTTAAATCCTATTGTATAATGCTATGTATGATATTACGTATGACATGATGTATGACTTAATATTGTAATTGATAAATTTGTTTTATTATTATCTAAAATAATGGTAATATGAATATTCGAATATTATCATATAGTCCATAAGATACATAGTATGTGATTTATGTGATTTAGTCACAGAAGATATAAGTCACAAATTCTTTGTAAACTTAGAATTTTAATTCGTAGTCGGTGATGAAATTAGGCATTTCATCTAAGAAGATTATAATATATTAACTAAGATGATTTGTCTTGATCATGGAAGTGGAGACTTCTTGTTGATATGTTTTAAGAGTTAAGACATATTGAACTGGATCGCTGTGAGATTTATTATTCTCCTAATGACTATCAAATAAATAATAAATCTCACGACTTATATTTACATGAACTCTTAATCTTGAGAGAATAATAGACATGATCATGAAGTGTAGGTTACTTCGATATATCAGGAGAGATCTAAAGTCTTGGTCAAAATCTCAGTATGTTGGGTAGCCACATTGAGTGTTGATGGAACATATATTCTCAAGATGAAATTTATAATCTCTTAACGGAGATATGAAATATTCTCTTGAGATAAGTTTAATGGGTTCAGTTATTCAGAGAGTTAGGCCTAACCACTTTAGTAAGGACTTACTAAAGTATATATTTATGGAATTGGATTTCATAAATATATGATGAATAATATAAAAGGATTAAACCGGGTACTCAAAGATTAAGATGTAGTAATTCACAAAGTAGTAGTCTACATTCATGACTTTGTATTACTATGAATATTTTAAAGAATGGGTTGTATGTATAATAAAGTCTTATGATATAATTTATTAATAAGGCCTAGAGTACAATTATATTTATATAGTGGTATTAAATATAATTAATGGTAACTTTGGACTTGTCAAGAGTTAATAGAAAAGCCCAAGACCCATTGGAGCTAGTGTCTTCTTTGTTCCATTTTGGTCCTATTCCAAGCCACATACTAGAGCCCAATTGGAAAGGCCCAAAAGACTAGCCCAATTAGATAATTAGTTATAAGGAGAGAAACATACAGAATTTTGTAACAACTAACAAGGATATGAAATTGTATGTATGTGAGTGTTAGACGCTATTCCATTCTCCCTTGAACAAATTCATAGAAATTGATTAAGAGACCACACATCTTGGACATCAAGTGGAATTAGAGTGAAAATTAAAAGTCTTCCCAAGTGCTTTTCATCTTCGGTTTTGAAATTCACCATATCAAGGTACACTTTCTTGTTCTTATATTCTGAAATTTACATAGCACATATTATCAATTACGAATGAAATAGATCCGTTAATTTTCCACTGCATATGTTTTGTATGCGATTCAAACATGTTCTTTCCAACATGTTTGAGCATACACACATCACATTTGAACATGTACAAACACACAAATGAAATAGGCATTCATTGAACATTAGACTTTTGTGTTGTGTGTGTGTGGATCAAGTGTGGATTAGTCCTTAGTCTAGAGTGAAGTTTCAATAATCAATTCAATCAAGTCATACACAACTAATACTAAGTCAAGTGGTCTATCTCAATTATAGAAATGAACATATATGACCTCCCACAAGAAAATGATTACAAAATCTTTGACGCTTTTAATTTGGCGTCTTTACAAATCATAACAATTGATCATTTTTTGACCACTACATCTCATTTTGAGATTTGTGCCAGAAATTTTTGATATTTCACTTTTGAGAATAAGCATTTGGCTTTTTGGGCACCATACATTTTAATAAAGTCGTTTTCTCTTTTTCCTAGTCAAATACTAGTGTGTGCGATAGCTTTTGCAGCTCATTATCTCTGTATACTTTAAGATTTACATTTGTTGAGCTCTTTAAGCAATAACATAAAAAATAGTAAGAAGATATATAGGCACAAGTCTATACATGTATCAAAACCAACAGAATATTGACCAATCATTCATGACAAGTTTGAAGATCGATTTACAACAGTTACACATAGATTTCAAGATTTTTCCACAAAGATAAATGTGCATACATAACAAGCTAAGCTCATAAATGCACTACGCCATTAATACGAAGGTACTAAGCCAAACTCACATGTGATATGTGCTTAAACATATACGATCAAACTTTTTGAATTTTTCACTTTTTAAGTGTTTTTGGATTTTACACACACAAAAACAAAAGCATAAAAGTATGATCAAATGCAAAAACAATAAAAACAATGCATATAAAGAGATGCAAGATACACAAATGCATAACAATGAAGCATCTAATGCATGAAGAGTCCTACAAAGATTGACAAAATTAGATCAATGACTAAAAGAGCAAAAGCTCAACCATAGGAACCCTTCCTCATCTAAATGGAATGATTGTTTGGAACGAGTGTCTCATGAGAAGTGAGACGAGGGTTGGAAGAATGAAAACTGGAGATGCACATAGACAAGGAGGTAAGAACATCAAAAACTTTCTTCAACAACTTACCATTTTCCTTCAAATCCGGTTTAGCTTGCAAAGCACAAGTTTTTCTTTTCTTTTTATTCTTTTAAGAGCTTGAAACTTAGAGTAATGAGGTCTTAGATGACCAAAGACACCACAATAGTGACAAATAATGTGTTTAGGTCCACTAGGCTTTTTGGAAAGGGATCTAACAACATGGTTTTGTTCTCTCTTCAACTTTGGACATTAAAGTCTTATATGACCAATCACACCACAATGGTGGCAAGTTGGAACAAACTTAGATCCATCTAAAACCTTAGGTTGAGACCTAAATGGAGGCTTTAGCTTAAGAGCCTTTCTCTCTACCTTTTGATTTCTTTTGTGTAGAGGAATGTACACTGATTTGTTTTTTGAGGTAGAACACACAATAGGCACAAAATTGAGTACTGCAACATGATTGCAACAAATATTTTCATCCTTATTAGCAATAGGTTCAGCAATCAAACACTTGACATGCATCTTAAGAGATTCATTTTCACATTTAAGATCATCAACTAGTTTGTTAGACAAAATAAGTTTAGCATCCAAGTCCATATTCAAACATTCAAACTCTATCAACTTTTCAAGAGAATTTTCAGCAAGTTTCTTATACTTTTCAACTAATTTATTGGCTTCATTGAGTTTAGCAATCAATCATCATTTTCACAACGAAACTTGCTTGCTCAAATTCTTATGAAACTTCATAGCCTTTTTCTTCACGAGTTTGATGTTAGGAATATCAACAACACTTATACATTCAAGTAACATGTCATCACAATTATGAGGATAAACACTCATAGAGACATTTTCACAAACACATGGCATGTTACAATCAATATCATCCAAAACATCCATAGAAGCATACAAAACACTATCCATGGCAAAATACAAAAGGGGTCAAGGATCACACTTAGATAATGAAACCAAAACAAGTGTACCTGTTTTGACACCAATTGAAAGCTCGAAAATGTGTTAAAAACACAAGAGCTATTTAGACCCTCAAGGTATAGCAAGTGATAAAAGGACAAGTATAATGTAACAAGTAAAAAGCGATCAAGTAAACATGATGAGAAACATATGAGCAACTTGATCAAACACATGATAGTCATATGGAAATGACTACAATGATCATATAGCAAAGCAAATGATCATCCGAACATGTAACCAATAAAGCACATTAACATAAGAATGTATGCATGTCCAACACATAAACACGATGCGATGAAAGCAACAAAGCATAGATACTAAATGCAACTCAAAGCACCATAAAGTAACGAGATAACAAACATAATATAAAACAGAAAAAAAAAAAAAAAAAACAAGGTTTTCTTATAAAAGATGTCTTCTCCTTCTTAGTATATGCATCTCTCCTATGGTTTTCTACCCCTACGAATGTGCAAGAGGTAGAATTTCTCCCTGCTATGAATGTGCACAAGAGTTATATAAAAATGACGAAACACATCGGTATACTCTCTGGGATATAAATAAAATAAAATAAATCATAATTTTTAAGTATGATTAATTTGATCTGATCCTGTTTGATCTGTAGACTATACCCGTCTGATCTGACCCAAAGCTCTAGCAAGTAGCTGTGTGACTAGCATGGCGTGGCCACCCCGTCCATTTTATTCATGGGAAAGACTCCCCTCCCGTTTAAAACTCTCATATTACCTCCCATTTTAATACATATAGGGGACACATGGCAAGTAACAAATTTAATGGTAGAAAATAAAACAAGTTACAAAATATTTTTTATTCTTAATTGCCCGCACCTTTCAGCAATCTCCTTGCAAATCCACCGGGCCCACCACTGATGCAACAACAACTTTGAGCAAACAAGATGGAGCCATTGGAGATGATGCATCTTACAACGACTTTGCAGCAAATAGGACAGAGCCATTGGAAATGATGGCAAAGGCATAGGACTTGCCTTTTTGTTGATTGAAACACATGAACTTTTATTGATGGTGGTATTTATCTATGAATTCCCATGCTTGAAATTCACATCAAATCTGATCCAATTCTCCAAAACCACCATCTATAATAATAAAAAGCACTATCAACCCATCAACCACCCACAACGCATATTCATTCTACCCATATTTGCAAATCAAGAGAAACCAAACCCACATTAAAAAAACCCAGCCTCTGCCGTCGAACCAAACGGCCCAAAGACTTATCTAGTTTCGCTCTACCGCAAGCTCATCGGAGGACCTCCGTTTCGTGCGCCACTGCCGAACCTAGCTAGCCTCGCCGGCGTCAACACTCTAGCCACAACACTCACCGCCACATCAGTCCCAACTGCCACAGTTTCTTAGGTGTGTCCCTCGCAATTGCACGCAACCAAACTGCAGCGAAAAATTTCCAGCATGCTTTGAACTGAACACCTCTGATGCTCAGAACATGAGAATGCTGACGGGAGAAACAGGAAAAGAAGGGAAAAAGAGAAAAAGAAAATGAGAGAATGACATGGCATATTTTTAGCCTTTAGATTGTTTATCTGCCACGTGTCCTTCATCTATATTGAAATGGGAGAGAATGTGAGAGTTTTAAACGGGAAGGGGAGCCTCTCCCTTTATTCATCTACTAACTATTAACTACTTGTATTGATTGAGCAGATAGCTCACAGTTGACTCTATCTAGGACACGTTAACGTTAGTATCATCTCTCTCTCTCTCTCTCTCTCTGCAAAATAAGTAGTTCCTATATTCTATTCCATTTTATCTTTTTTATGTAGATGTGGCGATATGCTATGTACAATATACAAAAAACCAAACGATTTTGTTTTTAGTTAATTGGTATTAATATTGCATACTATTTTACAAATTATTTTCCACAATTTGATATAACAGATTTTAAAGTGATTGTGTATTATTTATGCATGTAGTAATTATTTTTTTCAATCATTTACACTTTGTTACATCACAATTCTAGAATAATTGTAATAAAAAACTATGAAATAATTTGTAGTTCTAAATTTTTTAATGCATTATTATTGTTCTTTTTAAAATGTTTTAACTCTAACAATCTCACACTAATTTATATCATACGTCAAGTGTCAATATTTTTGAAAAGTGTAGAGCCCTCAATTTAAAAGTTATGAATATTGAATTGTATGAAGTAGTGTCTATCATAGGTAATGAAACGATAATTTTACAAAAATGAAAAAAAGAAAGATGTCTGATTTGCTTTTTATATTATTATTATTATTATTATTATTATATAAATGTATGTCAAATCAATGCCAATGTAAGAGAAGGAACCCATATTGGCGAATGTTAACACGGGTCGGTTCTGGTATTAAATGCCTCTACCAACAGCCACCAATGTTCATTAATTGTGACAATAAAAATATGGCAAATCATCTTCCAACTAAGTCTATCTCTATCTTTCTATCTTTCAAATTTGCTTCTGTCACTGCTTTGAGGATCTAAAGGGCTAAGGCAATGAGGAATGGGGATTATAAATTTATAATTCTCTACTCATTCTGAGGAAAAAAGAAAATATTAGCTAGAGCTTCCTCTCGTCAGTTTGTCACACAAAAAAGCAAGCTTTCTTATGGCTGTTTTTGCATGGGTTACCTCTCTTGTCTCTTCCTAATTGTTTTTTCTTCCTTCAGTCAAATTCACAAATTACAACCCTCCCTCATTCAATTCCCATTTCCTCCTCCTTTACAACTTCACAACTTTTTGCTCAATAGCACTTCTCTCCATATTTCTTTCTTTTCTTTCTTATATAGTCTTTCTTTATAGATAACCAGCTGTGCTTTGCCATAAATAGTTGACATCCATTTAGAGCTTTCTATATTGGGTTGTAAAAACCTTTTTGGGCAACTTTGGTTTTGAAGAGATATATATATATATACACACACACAACTGATCGAATGATATAGAGAGAAGATGAGCAATTATGGAGCAAATCATGAGATGAGGGAGATAGAGGCAAACAAACCAGCAGTGAATAATGGGATGGTAGTTGGCATAGTAGCAGGGTTAAGCCCTCTGAGTGAGACTCTTTGGAGGGATAAAGCTAACACAGAGTTTGTAGGAGACGTGTCAGCGAGGCTCACTTGGAAGGATCTGACCGTGATGGTCAGTCTCAGTAATGGAGACACTCAAAAGGTTTTGGAAGGACTCACTGGTTATGCTGAACCTGGAACCCTCACTGCACTCATGGGTCCTTCTGGTTCTGGCAAATCTACGCTGCTTGATGCTCTTTCTAGTCGTCTTGCTGCCAACGCTTTCCTTTCTGGTACCATACTCCTCAATGGTCGCAAAACAAAGCTCTCTTTTGGGACTGCAGTGAGTTTTTCCTTAGTTTCCAAGAAGAAAAAGTGTGTGTTTTCATTGTTACCTTTTTGTGGTTAAAACCTATAGATTTGTCTTGGTTTGGCTGCTTTGTGGGTGTGTGTGTGTGTGTTTATTTATGTTTTGGTATATCATGCTTGTTATGGTTATTGATAAATTGTGGATAAATTGTTCCAAAAGTTTAAAGTTATACATTATTGATTGTTCTAAAAGATTAAGCCATTAGAGAAGGGTGAATTTAATCTAACGCCTACCAAGCAGGCTATTAATGGTGATGTTATTATGTGATGTAAACTCAGGCCTATGTGACTCAAGATGACAACTTGATTGGCACTCTAACAGTACGGGAGACGATTTCATATTCAGCTCGACTGCGTCTCCCTGATAAGATGCCTTGGTCAGAGAAGCGTGCACTGGTTGAGAGTACCATCATAGAGATGGGTCTCCAAGATTGTGCTGACACAGTTGTAGGAAACTGGCATTTGCGTGGAATCAGTGGAGGAGAGAAACGAAGAGTCAGTATTGCTCTTGAGATCCTGATGAGACCCAGATTGCTCTTCCTGGACGAGCCAACTAGTGGACTTGATAGGTTAAACTCTAAAAACTTTCCTCTCCATGTTATTGCCAATTTTTTTTTTTTTTTTTTGGAAGTGCAGAGTGCCTCTGTTTTTAGTTTTATATATTTATATATTTTTAGAAGAGAATTAGACAATGTCAGTGTTGTCTTGTCGTTTTCTGCTTCTCTTATATCATTTATTAATCAATATGATTTATTTTTTTAATTCATGTGTACTACGAATTCATTACTATTGCAAATACCACATTGTAGAATTACAATTCTGTTTTATCAATTGTTTTACCTTCTACACCCGTGTGTTTGGTATTTTCCCAAATTAATTCTTTGTTAATATTACACTTTTTGTCCCTTGAAATTTGGCATAGGTTTGAGTTTAGTCCCTAAAATTTAAGAAGTTCAGATTTTATCCCTCCATCTATTTTCTGCTTATGTGGCAAACGGATATTGAGACATCCCAATTTTGAGAGACCAAATTTAAACCAGAGCTCATATTTAAAGGATAAAATCTAACCAAACCCATAGACAGCGGGATGAGTTGTTCTTTTATTATTTTTTTAATTCTAGGGACCAAATCTTAACTTTTTAAGTTTGAAAGACCAAAAATTGAACTAATCACAAATTTAAGGACCAAAAGCACTGTTCACCCATAAATTTTTTATATATAGTTAGTGTTAGAATTTATGTTGGGATTGACAATGAGAGGGAAAAGAGAGAAAAATAAGTGGAAGCAAAATTAGAGTAGTTTGGTCCGTAGCAGAAGATCATAAATGGTTACAACTAAACTATGTTTACTTGTTCTGTTATAATGAGCTCATTGAGAGTATATATGGAGGATATAAAACTAGGCTAACGATAGACTAACCTTAGGGTGTAGTACAAGTTAGGCTTCCAATACAAGTATTGTTGTACTTGTAATACTACCTAGCTAAATACCTGTAAAATCCTCCTCAAAGGATACCGTGAATTAGGAAAGAAAGTGTGATCGTGTAGAAGAGTGTGATCATGCAGAATCAGGACAAATGTCGAATGGATTAATAATGATGTGAGGTGGAATGCATGGGGTAGCTATTGATAGCAGTGAACATTGACGGTTGCAATAGATAGATGGAAGCTAGAAGATGACTACTATTGGCTAGAGCTAGGATGGTTGCACTAGTGACCTACGGATGGCTACTATGGTTGGAGAAGAATTACTTGGCTTGACTTGAGTGACAGTGGCTTAAGGATGGCAAACACGAGACAAATACGAGGTGTAGTGGTGGTTAGTGGCGAATGGTTGTTGGAGGATTCAGAATCTGACAATCAAAGGAGAGCGACGCCATTTCCGGAAAGACATCATTTGAGGATAGTGTCGTGGGTGTTAAAATAAAATAGGCCAAGGACAAATTTGTGATGTGGTGAGTGAGCATGTTGGCAGCCATTGGGGAACTAAAAAGGGGTTGAGGTCAGTTATCATGTTAGAATTTATTTTGTGGGATAGAGAGTGAAACTAGAATTGACATGGTTAGATTTGATGACCTATGTCCACATTAGAAAGCATTAAGTGGCTAAATCTTTACTATGTTGAATTGCTCTATTATAACAAGCTCATTGGGGGTCTATATAGAAAGATTAACCCTAGGCTAACTGTTGATTGGTGGCTTGAATGAATGCACGTGAGCGCGTCACTTGGGGTTATAGCCTTTCCTTATATGGCTAAGCTTTGGCTTTCAAATTGTATTCTATATTACTTTTTGGTGTAAGACAAGCTTTCCAAAATCGATCAAAGTACTATATATATATATATAGATATATAGATAGATAGATAGATAGATAGATATTAGGCCATGCTTAGTTTTTCGAAACACGGACAACTTTGGTCTTTTGCATACCAGATTTAGAGAATTAGAAATTCTTGTGATGAGAAAGAGCTCCTTGGGTGTATTTGGTTAATGGGTGGTATGAGAGCCTTTGTGACATTTTTGTAATCAATCTATTTTCATAGTGAAACTGTTCCTTCAATGTCGTTTGTGGACGTAGGCCTAAGGCCGAACCTTGTAGATCTTTGTGTTCCTAATGTGATTGTTTCTTATATTTTTCTATTTCTTTTTCGCATAAATCTACTATTATTGGCTACACTCACAACATCATATGAAATCTTCAGCTATTTCAAAACTAACGGTAGACTAAACCTATATTATAGTCGTACAAATTAGGCTTACAGTACAATTATTGTAGTGCTAGTAGTAAAATGAACCTTGATAGATATCCATAACAGTCGATATTGTCATCTTCTTGGCCGTTGGCTGGTATCTTTTTTATGTTCTTTGTCTATATGATGGTCTAAAATTATATTAATGTGTGTAGTTTGACTTCATTTTTATAGAAAATATTATAATATCCTATATGCTATCTGTCCTGTCAATTTTATTTTTCTTTTTAAGAATTTCTTACCATTGTCTTCAAAACTCTTGTTATATGTTTCTAAATTACTTTGGTTTTACCGCAGTGCTTCAGCTTTCTTTGTTACACAAACATTACGTAGTCTGTCAAGAGATGGGAGAACCATCATAGCCTCAATTCACCAGCCAAGCAGTGAAGTCTTTGAACTATTTGATCAATTGTACTTGCTTTCTGGGGGCAAAACTGTTTATTTTGGCCAGGCTTCAGAAGCATACGAGGTGGGAACTCTTTTCCTTTGCATTACACACATTTGATTTTTTGTAGGAATGGAGCTCTTATATAGGCAGGTGTTTGCAGTTCTTTGCACAAGCTGGGTTCCCCTGCGCCGCTTTGAGGAACCCATCTGATCACTTCCTTAGATGCGTCAATTCTGACTTTGATAAAGTTAAGGCCACTCTAAAAGGATCCATGAAACTGCAGGTATGACATTTTTCTTCTTTTGCTTTGAATTATATACATATTAGTAGCTATAAATGTTATTGTAATTCAGTCATTAGAAGTTATTACTACTCTTAGCTTGCAGTGCACACAATGCATTAATGTGTTCACCCATGCAATACTGGTGGTGGTAGTGTAAAAGAGTTAAGATAGTGACAGCAAACTGTATAATAATGGAGGTAAAAATGATTAGGTGGTACTGGTGATGGTTGCAGGTGTGGAATTGGGCATTAAGGGGCCTGGGTGGAAGAGTTTAGTATAGTGTGGGGATGGGCATAGGTTGGTTGTCATCAGTGGTTATGGTGAGAATTGGTTTGGTTTTCTTCAAAGCAAAATCTACTTGCACTGTGATCTTTCGCTCCATTGAATGTTGGGTATTAGTGTATTGCCAAACTTATCATCGGATTGATTGGTTTAGTTTATAGTACCTTTTATGAAAATTGTTATGCAATCATTTAGTTAATGTTATCATGAAATGCATCATAATATCTGAGCCCCCGCTCTTGGGGGGGAGGGGGTTGGTAAGGTTGCACTTTGCTTTCTACTTTTGTTCCTTTACTAACTGTGGCTTTAAATTTGGTTTCTGCTCAGTTTGAGGCAACTGATGATCCACTAGAGAAGATTACCACAGCTGAAGCTATCCGAACACTTATAGAATATTACCATACCTCTCAGTACTACTATGCAGTGAGAGAAAAGGTTCAGGAGATATCCAAAGTTGTAAGTTGATCATTGGCAGCATGATTTTTTATGGGCATTTGTGGTAAACATTGCAATGATATTGGAATGCTATATTGAGAGCTGGAATTTTTTGCACATGATATAGAGAGGAACTGTTCTGGATTCAGGAGGTAGTCAGGCAAGTTTCTTGATGCAAGCCTTTACCTTAACCAAGCGTTCATTCGTCAACATGTCAAGGGACTTCGGATATTACTGGCTTAGGCTTGCAATTTACATTGTAGTCACTATCTGCATTGGGACCATCTATTTGAATGTCGGGACAAGCTACACTTCAATTCTGGTACTTTTGTTTGTTCTTTTCTTTCCCTTTCGCTATTTAATCTGAGTGACAGCTGCAATTCCTTGTATCTAAAAGCAGTGAATGGAGAAGTTGAGACAAGGATACATGAAGACAAAGCTTGAGCTTTTTATAGAAAATTTGAGGGCGATAATCCCTCTCACATGCCACTTCTATATGACAAGAAGTCCATGAAATGATGTGTTGAAACCAATTAATAAATAACCATAGGCATGAGGAAGCTCAAATTCAATCCTTTACTAAGATTTCTTTCTTTTTTTACTTGATATGGTGCAGGCAAGGGGTTCATGTGCATCTTTTGTGTTTGGTTTTGTAACATTCATGTCGATTGGGGGCTTTCCTTCATTTGTAGAAGATATGAAGGTTAGTTTCATAATCTTGTTGACCTATTCACATAATCCAATCACTTAGATGAAGATTAATGTTCTGATTTCTCTGCTGATATTCTTAGGTTCTCCAAAGAGAGAGGCTGAATGGCCACTATGGTGTAACTGCATTTGTTGTCAGCAACACACTCTCTGCAATGCCATTCCTGATATTGATCACCTTTCTCGCTGGAACTGTTTGTTACTTCATGGTCAAACTCCACCCAGGATTTGAACATTATGTATTCTTTGTACTATGCCTTTATGCAAGTGTCACTGTAGTTGAAAGCTTGATGATGGCCATAGCCAGTATTGTCCCTAACTTCCTTATGGGTATCATCATAGGGGCAGGAATTCAGGTTTGTCTATTCCTGCTACAATGATAGATTGCATACATAGTAAATCTGCATTATGAGAAATGCAAAAATGTGAACTACTTAAAAAATGTTGAAACATACTCCACCCTTTCGTATATTACTTGGTGTCTAAGTTCATATTCATGCTATTCCAACGAGATCTCTTGTGAGAGATTCAAGTGTTCATTATAAATGTTTGTTTCAACTTTTTAGTTATAAATGATGGGTTATTTGTTGTATTCCTCACATGTCAGGGCATATTCATGTTAGTCTCTGGGTACTTTAGGCTCCCAAATGACATACCAAAGCCCGTGTGGCGCTATCCCATGTCATACATCAGCTTTCATTTCTGGGCTCTGCAGGTAAAATGCTACTACAATTTACTGGTTGATGATGATTTGCTGCCAAGATGGTTCAATGACAAACAATGAAAACTTTTCAGGGACAATACCAGAATGATCTCGAGGGCTTGTTGTTTGACAACCAATCACCAGAACTTCCCAAGATACCTGGAGAGTACATCTTGGAGAATGTATTCCAGATTAATGTGCACCGATCAAAATGGGTGGATCTCAGTGTCATCCTCAGCATGATAATCATCTACCGCATCATCTTTTTCATCATGATCAAAATTAATGAGGATGTCACCCCCTGGCTCAGAGGTTACATAGCTAGGAGAAGGATGCAACAGAAGAATGGCAATCAAAATACCACAGTTGCTCCAGATGGTCTCACCCAATCTCCTTCATTGAGGACCTATGTCGCCAATCGGACAACTGGAACTCATAAAAGGTAGACAAGAGACAGAGTACTACTGCATAGAATAAAAGAAGTTAAAAAGTCTTCACTTTTATGTTAGAACATCGAATGTAGCAAATGCTTGGAGACATAATTTGGTCCAGCTTTTAACATTTTTTACTTCCATTTTAAACCATAACTATTTCTAGTTATCTCAAGTTACAAGTTAAACTTTGTGCTGGTGATAATGTTTAGCAGAAAATTTCCTATAAACTCAACTATTGGAAGCAGTTTCATGAATATTCTACTTTGTTGTATCTATGGTAATTAAGACCAGACTTCTCTGCATTTGTAAAACCAAACAGTTTACAGAAGGCACCACACTAGAAATTACTTGAGCTGATGAAATTTAAAATGGCATGTCTGCTCAGCATATATCAGATCTCATGCATCAGATGTGTAAGGCATTTTAGTAAGAAAAAAGAAAGTAACTCGGCAGCAAAAATACAAATTATGAGAAAGTATGTACAGAACTAAACCATTAGGTGAAAAAAAGAACAAAAAATAAAATAAAATAAATAAACTATTTAAAGATGCAAGCAAGCTGATGTGTAGTAAGATAGTTTTTGAGGATAAATGGCAGAGATGTGTAGTAAGAGCATCTCCAATACATTAGCTAAATCTATTTTTTGGAGAACAAACCCCAAAAATCAACTCCAGCAGATTCTCCAAATGAAAAACTTTTACAAAATTTTTTTTTGAAGTTGCTACAGTGCTTCTCTAGATATAGAAAACACTGTAGCAACTCCATATGAATTTTTCCACTTAAAAAAATTATACAACTCAATAAAAAACAATTCTTTCTCTCTCCTCTCACAATGGCCACAAACACAACAATCTTTTCTCTTAAACATCTCTAAACTCAAGCATAATTAAAATACAAACTCAAAAATACAATCTTAAAATTAATCAAATCATAACAATAAAAAAAAGAAAAAAAAAGAGACAGAAGCCATCTAACCCATCTGGGCTGCGTTGGGGAGGAAGATGAGCTGCAGCGGGGAGGAAGATGAGCGGCAGCGGAGCGGAAGGCATGGCTTGGCACAGTGAAAGCCGATTCTGCGCCTGCCTGTGTCCTTCGATCAATGGTGGAGCAAGCAAGATATCTCTCGCTTGTTTTTTCTCTATTTCTTATCACATAGAGAGCTGGAGAAAGTGATTTGGAATAAAGTAGAAAAAGAAAAAAGAAGGGAGGATAGAGATAGGAGTGGGATACGTGTGTGGTGGAGAAAAAACCAAGAGAAAAAAGAAAGAAACGTATGGATGAAACTAAGAAAGGAAAAATAATATAAAGAATAAGAAATGACAATTAAGAAATTCTACTACAATATTTTCACAATAAATATTAAGTAATAAATTGTTATTAGCAAATATTGGTAAGTAAAATATTGCAAAAAATGTTGTGAATATAACACTTCTCATTAAAAAATATAGTTGTTGGGAATGAACATAGGAAGAATAAATGATAATAAAAAAAAGAATAATAAATGAATGAAAAAAATAATATTTAAATGTAATGGAAAAAATGATAGAGAATCTGTTGGAAAGTGTATTTGAAAAAGTAAGTAAATAAAAGCTAAATTTTATTGTTCATTGTCCAAACAGTACAAAAATTTAGATAAGTTGTTGGAGAATTAAATACCTCATTTCTTCCTTCTTCGAATCTCTAAAAGAATAAAATTACTTCATTTATTTCTTCTTCAAATCTTTAAAAGAATAAAATTCTAGCTTACATGGCCTACAAAATATAGCACTAGCTAATTTTGTACCATTATAATTAATTGCAAATTCGGTTAAGAAAACATTTAGAAATTGTACAATTGTTTTTATCAATGAAGTTTAGAAAGTTGATTCTCAGGTGTGGTGACCTTAAAATCACCTAGTGGGGTCTTGCCTTAGTGGTTTTTTCCATTCGTAAAAAATCACCCGTGTCGTTTAATTTCCGCTGCATACTTAGTTATTTGGTGATTTGTTTATACTACCACGCATATTCATGAGATTGAACTTAATTAATTTCCCTTAGCTAAATCAATTGATTAAGTTACCAAAGGGGTCAATACATTCTTGGCCTATCAAGCGGTATCAGAGCGGGCACACTCTGATTAGGTTTTAATCTTTGCTGTATGATCCATTGACCCCTGTTTATCATAGATAGAGGAGAGTCTCTTATTATACCTCCTTTATTTGATGGCACTAATTATGCATACTGGAAAGTGCGTTTGAGAGCTTTCTTGCAGTCATTAGATGAAAAAGTGTAGCAAGTTGTGGAGACTGGTTGGACTAAGCCAAAGGAAGTGTCGGCTGATTAGTATAATGCGAAGATCAAGGCGGCAAACTTTAACAGCAGGGCATTAAATGCTTTATTCAGTGTAGTCACGAATGAGGAGTTCAAGAAGATATCCTACACTGAAACTGCAAAGAAAGCATGGACCATTCTCCAGATAACCTATGAGGGAACCAAGACTGTCAAGAACTCGAAACTTCAAAGGCTCACTACAAGCTTCGAAGAGATCAAGATGGAGAAGAATAAGTCGTTCAATGAGTTCTATGCCAAGCTCAAGGACATAGTAAACTCAGCCTTTAATCTTGGGGAAACCATTCCCGAACTCAAGATTGTTAGAAAGGTTCTTAGATCTCTACTTGAGAGATTTCATGCCAAGATCACCACAATTGAGGAATCAAAGGATATTGACAAAATTCCTTTGACAGAGTTGGTTGGTAACCTACAAACCTATGAGTTGGGTTTGACGAGGATCAGAAAATCGAATAAGAGCAAAAGCATGGCGCTGAAGGCCAAGAGCAGTGACACTGATGAATCTTTAGACGATAAAGATTCTAAAATGAAATCCTATATTACGAGGTAGTTCAAGAAGTTTATGAAGAATGCCAACGCGAAAGGATTTGACAAGGACCAAAGACAATCTAGTTCTTCTCAGTATAAGAGCCAAGACAAAGGGAAGAAGGATACTAGTGGTGGCGGTCAGTACACTATTCCCTCAGGACCAAAGTTCTTTGGGTGTCAAGGCTTCGGTCATATGAAACAAGAGTGCCCTACGTACCTCAAGACCATCGGGAAAAGTAAGGCACTTGCTGCCACCTTGAGCGAAACCGAGCCTAAGGATGATTTTGAGAATGAGGATGATAGAATCCTAAATGTCTTCACTACCACTGTAAATCTTGCTGAGGGGATTGTAGAAGATGTGGATGAAGAAGAGGACTTGGTGGACTCTAAGTTTGAGAAAATGGATGATTAAGATGATATCCATATAGCCTTTGAGAAATTGCACAAAGTTTCTAAAAAGCATGAGAAACTATATAGGCTGGCCACCAAGAAGCTCAATGATCTGGAGCTTGATCGAGAAGAGCTTTCTACAAAGTTTGATGAAGCCAATCAGACTATTGGAGCACTGAGGTTTGAGAATAATTTCTTGGCTGAAAGGACCAAGAAGCTTGAGGCAGAGTTGTTCCAAGTCAGAGCTGAGTTGGAAAGGACTTCAAATGCAAAGCTTGATAAGATGCTCAGTCTATAGAAATCTGCTTCTAATCGAACAGGTTTAGGGTATGACTTCTCTTATCCTAATATTGCTTCTACTAGCACTACTGTTTTTGTTTCTCCTACTACTAATTTTGTTTCTGAGAACAATGATGTTAAAACTGTTTTAGCTAGTGAGAACACAGACAAGAGTAAATCTATCTTAGAAGCACCCCCTAAACTTGTTAAGAAAGAGAATAATATTAGGATATGTGCTCTTAAATCCTATTGTATGATGCTATGTATGACATTATGTATGACTTAATGTTATGATTAATAAAGTTGATTTATTACTATCTAATATAATGGCAACATGAATATTTGGACATTATCATATAGTCCATGAGACGCATAGTATGTGATTTAGTCACGGAAGATATAGATCACAAGTTCTTTGTAAACTCAAAATTATAGTTCGTAGTCGGTGATAAAATTGGGCATTTCATCTGTGAAGACTATAACATGTCAATTAAGATGATTTGTCTTGATCATGGAAGTGGAGACTTCTAGTTGATATGTTGATATGTTTTAAGAGTTAAAACATATTGAATTGAACCGCTGTGAGATTTATTATTCTTCTAACGACTGTCAAATGAATAATAAATCTCACGACTTCTATTTGCATGAACTCTTAATCTTGAGAGAATAATGGACCTGATCATGAGATGTAGGTTGCTTTGATATATCAGGAGTGAGATCTAAAGTCACGATCAAAACCTTAGTATGTTGGGCAGTCACATTTAGTGTTAATGGAACATATATTCTCAAAATGGGATTCATGATCTCTTAACGGAGATATAAAATATTCCCTTGAGATAAGTTTAATGGGTTTGGTTATTCAGAATGTTAGGCCTAACCACTTTAGTAAAGAGATACTAAAGTATATATTTATGAAATTGAATTTCATAAATATCTGAAGTACATAAAAATGTTTTGATTCAGCATTGTCATAATTTCCTATGCATGATACATTGATGGGAGATAGCTTATGATTTGATCATAGTTTCCATTGAAATGCTAAAATGTTACATTGGCTTCTATCTCAAGTGTGTTACAGCATGAGATGCAAGAGTTAGTACTACACTTAGACTTTAGATTAAGTCAAAATGAGATGTTTGGTTGAATCATATTGAGTGCTAAGAAAAGCTTAAAGAGTTCCAACTCTATATCATTTTATGAAAATGTTTTAATTTTAAAAATTAATTGGAATTCTTAGATGTAGAGATTAAATGTTAATCTCATATGAATATGATCCACAAGTCCTTGTTAGAATCATTTGATCAATTCAGATTGTTTTCAAAATAAATTATTTCTATGTTATCTGAATTGATGAGTGAGTTCTACGCAACGGAAGACATCCTAAAAGTTAAAGTTAGGATCAATATGATTTAATTCAAATTCTTAGCCTGAACCAAAAGGTAAGGGTGATAAGAAGATGAATTAGAATACCAAAAAATTGGACAAGTAAGTTGTCCTAGTAGTTGCCAAAAGGAAATTAGACTCAAAAGCATGACCAAAAGGAAAGTGTTTCTATTTTGGTAATGCTAAGCATTGTCCATGATTATTTTCTAGATGGAAATTTACATGTTTTACTTTTTAAAGAGAAAGTTTCCATCCTTTGTTATTGTATATATTTGGCACTTATGCCTAGATCTTATTAATCTAAATAATATTCAAGATTGGTGAAATATGGGCTTTCAGAACCATTATTTTGTTATATTCCCACTCTATGAATTCTATTTAGAGGATAATAAGATCTAGAGTTCCTTTATTATAAAGAAATAAAGTTACAATGACTTCTTTAAGTCAGTGCATACATGAAGGAGGAATAAGACTCTTTTAGAAATAGTAAAGTATATGATAAGTATTTCTATTTGCTTATTTCTTTTGGAGATGTACTCCAATAATTACTATACTTTTTTCTAAAGTTGATTTCAAAAGTTTGTTCCTAGGACATTTGTCAAATCGTGGATGGGGTGAAAACCTAGTATGTGATACTTCCACTTTTAAAGATGTACAACACTTGTGCTAGAAAGGAAGTCTAACAAATTAAAATCAAAAAGTAGAAAAATATTTGTTTATAATGAGTATCCAAAAGGAGTTGCAAAAGATTGTTTTAGTAGTCATAAATAGGACGAGATGTTTGTAAAGTACAAATACAAAGTTCTTGATGATGACTATGTGAATAATCTTAAAGAAAAACGTATAATTGTTCTAGAAGAAAGATATCAGAATTTGTTGAAAGACAACTATAAAATACAATTAGAAATGAGATGGTTGTATTAGATACACCACAAGATATTATTCTAAATGTATAGCTAGCACACCGGTACAATATCGTAGTGAGAGGATTATTAATTACCAAGTAAGTTCATACTTTTAGGATAAACTTTTGAAGTTATTCCACAAGGATATGAATTTGATCCTCGGTCCTACGTAAAGGCAATTGATGATATGAATATGAATTACTAGATCAAGGTTATGTGAATAAAATTGGATTCTATTTGAAGTCTAGAACTTGTAGAGGTGTCTAATGACATTAGGCCTATTGTTTTCAAATAGGTATACAAGTAAATGAGATTAATAGATTTGATGGTACAAACCTTTAAAGTCAAGACTAATGGCGAAAAGATTTATTCAGAAAGAAATGGTTCAATTATGAAAAGTTTTTTCACCAATAGTCAAGATTTACTCTATCAAGATTCTCTTATCCATTATTATATTTCATTTGGATGAAATATGGCAATGGATATCAAGAAAGCTTCTTTTAGTAGCGATCTTGAGGAAGACATCTATATAATGTAACTAGACTTGCACATAGCAAAGAAACAATAGTGTTTAGTATACAAGTTGCTTAAATTTCATTTATGGACTAAAGCAAGCATCTGAATCATAAAATATCATCATTGATCAAGCAATCAATTTGTTTGATATTGATCAAGTATTAAAAGACCTTATGTGTGTGAAAGCTATATAGAATAATAAATTTCTTAATATATGTTGATGACATTCTAATCGTTTGGAATGATGTAGAGTTATTGTCATTAATAGAGTTTTGGTTGTCTAATCCAGTTTGATATAAAGTACTTGGGAAAGACTAGTCATATCCTAAGAATTTAAACTTTATTACAATTCAGAAATTAGGATATTGAGTCTATCTCAAACTGCTTAAATAGATTAGATTCTGGCCAAGTATAGCATGTAATACTTCAAGAAAGGATTCTTTCCTTTTAAGTTTGAAGTTCCTTTTAAGTATAAGTATTAGAGCGATATGAGTACTTGAGTAGTAGTAGAAAAGATAATTTATGCAATAAATCTGACTGAAACTTATTTCCAAACTTTGCCTTAGAGTGACTATGAATTACTCTAAAGGGAGATAAGTGTCAGATATATGGTAAATGGTCTTTGAGGGCAAGTGGGAGATTGTTGGGGTTTATGCTCTAAAATCCAATTTATTGGCATGTTATAAATAATTAAATTGTTTAATTATATGAGACTACTTATAAATGAACAAATGTCATATTATCTTAGTCCATTAGATGCATAGTATGCGATTTATGTGATTTAGTTACAGAAGATATAAATTGCAAGTTCTTTGTAAACTCAGAATGTAGTTCGTAGTCGGTGATGAAATTGGGCATTTCATCTGCGAAGACTATAGCATATCAACTAAGATTATTTGTCTTGATCATGGAAATTGAGATTTCTAGTTGGTATGTTGATATGTTTTAAGAGTTAAGACATATTGAACTGGACTACTGTGAGATTTATTATTCTCCGAACGACTGTCAAATGAATAATAAATCTCACGACTTCTATTTACATCAACTCTAAATCCTGAGAGAATAATGGACCTGATCATGAGATGTAGGTTGCTTTGATATATTAGGAGTGAGATTTATAAGTTACGGTCAAAACCTCAGTATGTTGAGCAGCCACATTTAGTGTTGATGGAACATATATTCTCAAAATGGAATTCATAATCTCTTAACGAAAATATAAAATATTCTCTTGAGATAAGTTTAATGGATTTGGTTATTTAGAGAGTTGGGCCCAACCACTTTAGTAAGGAGTTACTAAAGTATATATTTATGGAATTGGATTTCATAAATATATGATGAATAACATTAAAGATTAAACCGGGTACTCAAGGATTAAGATGTAGTAATCTTCAAAGTGGCAGTTTATATTCATGACTTTGTATTACTACGAATATTTTAATGAAGGGGTTGCATGTATAATAAAGTCTTAGGATATAATTTATTAATAAGGCCTAGAGTGCAATTATATTCATATAGTGGTATTGAATATAATTAATGGTAACTTTAGACTTGTCAAAAGTTGATAGAAAAGCCCAAAGCCCATTGGAGCTAGAGTCTTATTTGTTCCCTTCTGGTCCCACTCCAAGCCACACACTAGAGCCCAATTGGAATGGCCCAAAAGGCTAGCCCAATTAGATAATCAGTTGTATATAAGGAGAGAAACATACAGAATTTAAAGGGTTCTTTTGATGAGTGCTTATCATATAAGTCCTTTGATGAGTCTTTTCATAAGTGTTTTTCATCAAGATTACACAAAGAATGAAATGGTTTGTATGTGAGTGTTGGACACTTCTCTCCTTAGAAAATGATTGAGAGACCACACTTCTTGGGCATTAAGTAGAATTAAAGTGAAGATTAAAAGTCTTCCCAAGAACTTCTGATTTTTGGTTTTGAATTTCACCGCACCAAGGTACGCTTTTTTGTTCTTAAATTCTGAAACTTTCATAGTGTATGTTATCAATTGCGAATGAAGTAGATCCGTTAATTTTCCGCTACGTATGTTTTGTATGTGATACGAACATGTATTTTTCCCAACAAAGGTGGCTATGAGTATTTCATTACCTTTATAGATGATTACTCTAGATTTGGTTATGTGTACCTAAGGAAATGGAAGTCCGAAACTTTTGAAAAGCTCAAAAAGTTTAGGACTGAAGTTAAGAATCTATTAGGTAAATGCATAAAAGACATTCGATCTGATCGAGGTGGCAAATACCTTCTTGGAGATTTCAAGAATTACTTAACTGAACATGGGATTATATCCCAATTGACTGCACCTGAAACTCCACAACAACATGGTGTAGCAAAAAGAAGGAATAGGACTCTTTTAGATATGGTTAGATCCATGTTGAGTTATTCAACTCTACCAATTTCTTTTTGGGGATATGTCTTAAGTACTGCAATGTATATTCTGAATTTAGTACCTTCAAAGTCTGTTCCTAAAATACCTGTAGAGTTGTGGACTGAGCGTAAGCCTAGTATGAGACATCTCCATAATTGGGGTTGTCCAGCACATGTGTTGAAAGGAAAGTCTGACAAGTTATAGTCTAAAACAGAAGTGGTATTCTTTGCAGGGTATCCAAAAGGAACTATTGGAGATTTATTCTATAGTCATAAGGATAATATAGTGTTTGTTAGCACAAATGCCAAATTCTTGGAAAATGACTATATGAATGATTATACTCCTAGAAGTAGAGTTGTTTTAGCTAAAAAGAATGAACCTGTAATAGAAAAACCAATGCATGAAACTAGGGATAATATGGGCGTATTAGATACACCACAAGACATTACTTATGAGATGACTTACACAGGTGCCTCGTCGTAGTAGGAGAATTGTTTGACCTCCTATAAGATTTATAAGTTTGGGAGAAACTTATGAAGCTATCCCAAAAGAGGCTGAATCGGATCCCTACATTTATGAAAAGGCAATGAATGATATAGATGCACATCATTGGGTCCAAGCTAAGAAATCTGAATTGGATTCTATGTATTTCACTCAAGTATGGGACCTTGTAAAGGCGCCTAACAGCATTAAACATATTGGTTGCAAATAGGTTTACAAGAGGAAGAAAGGGATAGAAAGAAAAGGTTGAAACCTTTAAAGCAAGGCTAGTGGAGAAAGTGTATACATAAAAAGAAGGTATTGACTATGATGAAACTTTTTCGCCAATAGCCATGCTTAAATCTATCAGAATTCGCTTATCCATTGCTGCTTATTATGATTATGATATTTGGCAAATGGATGTCAAGACTGTACTTCTTAATGGCAATCTTGAAGAAGAAATCTATATGATGCAACCGGAAGGTTTCATAGCAAAGAACCAAGTGTATATGGTATGCAAGTTGAAAAGGTCCATTTATGGACTTAAACAAACATCTAGGTCATGGAACATCAGATTTGATCAAGCAATCAAATCATTTGGTTTTGAACAAAATCTTGATGAACCATGTATGTACAAAAGACATCGAGACAAAATAGTAATGTTCCTAGTGTTTTATGTTGATGATATTCTACTCAATGGAAATAATGTAGGGGTAATGTCATCAGTAAAGGTTTGATTATCAAGCCAATTTGAAATGAAGGACTTGGGTGAAGCTAACTTTATTCTAGGGATCAAACTTTGGCGAGATCGCAAGAATAAGATATTAGGTTTATCACAAACTGGGTATATAGATAAGGTTCTAGAACGGTTTAACACGCAAAACTTCAAGAAAAAATTACTTTCTTTTAGACATGGAGTTCCTCTGTCTGATTACCAAATGCCTAAGACGCTTGAGGAAGAAAATATGATGAGACAAGTTTCTTATACTTCTGCAGTGGGAAGTCTCATGTATACCATGCTATGTACTAGACCAGATATCTATTATTCAGTTGGCATGGTCAGTCGATATCAATCAAATCCAGGACTTAAACATTGGCAAGCTGTAAAGCATATTCTCAAGTATCAACGGAGAACGAGAGATTATATGCTTGTTTACCATAGTGAGGATTTGATTCCCATTGGTTATACAGATACAAATTTTTTATCAGATCTTGATTTCAGAAAATCCACTTTAGGTTGTGTGTTAACCTTGGGAGGTGGAGCCATAAGTTGGAGAAGTGTTAAGCAATCTTGTATTGTGGACTCCACTATGGAAGCTGAATATGTTGTTGCTTGTGAGGTGGCAAAGGAAGCAGTTTGGCTCAAGAAATTCCTTTCTGATCTTGGTGTTGTAAGAATGGAGCAAGTTCTCATCACATTGTTTTGCGACATTGGGCATTTCATCTTAGATAAGTTTAATAGGTTTGGTTATTCAAAGTGTTAGGCCTAACCACCTTAGTAAAGAACTACTAAAGTATATATTTATGTAATTGGATTTCATAAATATATGATAAATAACTTGAAGGATTAAACCAGGCACTCAAAGATTAAGATGTAGTAATCTTCAAAATGACAGTCTACTTTCATAACTTTATATTACTACGAATATTTTATGAAGGGGTTGCATGTATAATAAAGTCTAGGGATATAATTTATTAATAAGGCCTAGAATGCAATTTATATTTATAATGGTATTAAATATAATTAATGATAACTTTGAACTTGTCAAGAGTTGACAGAAAAGCCCAAGGCCTATTGGAGCTATTGTCTTATTGGTCCTTTTTAGTCCCACTCCAAGCCACACACTAAATCCCAATTGGAAAGGCCCAATAGGCCAGCCCAATTAGATAACTGTTAGTTATAAAGAGAGAAACATACAGAATTTTATTTTAAGAAAGAGAGACATCATTGTGAAATGGTGTGTATGTGTGAGTGAAGTCACTCGATTATTCTCCCTTAGAAACTGATTGAGAGACCACACTTCTTGGGTATAAAGTGGAATTGGAGTGAAGATTAAAAGTGTTCCTTGTACTTTTAATCTTTTGTTTTGAATTTCACTGCACCAAGGTATGCTATCTGATTCTTAAATTCTGAATTTACATAATGCATGTTATCAATCATGAATGAATAGATCCATGTTTGTTACTTCCACGGTGTGCTTTGTATGAGATACAAAACCATATTTTCCAACAAACACATATCTTGAAGTCCAACTTCATGAATCACGATCAAAATACAAGTCAGTATTTGCACATCCTATAACAATCAAGGCCTCACTTTGGTGGACAAACACATAATCCCTCATTATCCTAAGATATTTGAGTATATGCTTTACTTCCACTAAATTAAGTGATCTTTGATTTAATTGATATTTACTTGCCATGCCCACCACAGAATAGATATTTAGCCTAGTATTTAGCATAGAATGAAGACTTCCCATTTCTTTGGTATAAGGAACTGTCTTAGGACTATACTCCTTTATAAAGGAACTTAAAACTTAAAAGGAAATAATCATTTCTTGAAGTATTACATGCTATACATGGCTAGAATCTAGTCTATTTAAGCAGTTTGAGATTGACTTAACATCCTAATTTCTGAATTTTAACAAAGTTTGATTCTTAGGATGTGACCAGTCTTTCCCAAGTACTTTATATCAAACTGGATTAGACAACAAAAAACTCCATTGATGACAATAACTCTACATCATTCTAAATAATTAGAATGTCATCAACATACATTAAGAAATTTATTATTCTATATAGCTTTTACACACATAAGGCATTTTGATACTTAATCAACATCAAACAATTTGATTCCTTGATCAAAGATGATATTTTATGATTCAAATGCTTGCTTTAATCCTTAAATGGAATTTAAGCAACTTGCATACTAAACATTGCTGTTTCTTTGCTATGTACAATTCTAGTTACATCATATAGATGTCTTCCTCAAGATTGCTACTAAAAGAAGCTTTATTGATATCCATTGTCATATTTCATCCAAATGAAATATAATGGATAAGAGAGTCTAGATAGAGTCAAAATTGACTATTGGTAAAAAAAGATTTTCATAATTGAACCATTTCTTTCTGAATAAATCTTTTCGCCACTAGTCTTGACTTTGAAGATTTGCACCTTCAAGTCTATCAATCTCATTTACTTGTAGACCTATTTGAAACAATAGATTTAATGCCATTAGGCGCCTCTACAAATTCTAGACTTTAAATAGAATATAATTCTATTCACATAATCTTGATCCAGTAATCCATATTCATATCATCTATTGCCTTTACGTAGGACCGAGGATCAAATTCATATCCTTATGGAATGACTTCAAAATTTTATTCCAAAAGTATGAATTTATTTGATAATTGATAATCCTCCCACTACGATATTGTATCGGTGTACTAGCTATATATATATATATATATATATATTATAATGCCTTGTGGTGTATCTAATACAACCATCTCATTTCTAAATGTATTTTATAGTTGTCTTTCAACAAATTCTGGCATTTTTCTTCTATAACAATTCTACGTTTAGCTTTAAGATTATTCACATAGTCATCATCAAGAACTTTGTATTTGTACTTTACAAACATCTTGTCTTCTTTATGACTACCAAAACAATCTTCTACAATTCCTTTTGGATACCCATTTCACACATTTTTCTACCTCTTGATTTCAATTTGTCGGACTTCCTTTCTAGCACAAGTGCTGGACATCTCCAAAAGTGGAAGTATCATATACTAGGTTTTCACCCAATCCACGATTTGACAAATGTCCTAGGAACAAATTTTTGAAATCAACTTTAGAAAATGTATAGTAATTATTAGAATATATCTCCAAAAGAAATAAGCAAATGGAAATACTTATCATGTGCTTTACTATTTTTAAAAAAGTCTTATTCCTTCTTCATGTATGCACTGACTTAAAGAAGTCATTGAAACTTTATTCCTTTACAATAAAGGAACCTTAGATCTTATTATGCTCTAAATAGAATTCATAGACTGGGAATATAATAAAATAATGATTCTAAAAGCCCATCTTTCACCAATCTTGAATACCATTTAGATTAATAAGATCTAGACATAAGTGCCAAAATATACAATACCAAAGGATGAAAACTTTCTCTTTAAAAAGTAAAACATGTAAATTTCTATCTAGAAGACAATCATGGAGAATGCTTCTCTTTACCAAAACAGAAACACTTTACTTTTGGTTATACTTTTGAATCTAATTTTCTTTTGGCAACTACTAGGGCAACTAGCTTGTCCAACTATTTGGTATTATAATTCCTCTTCTTGCCACCTTACTTTCGGTTCAAGCTAAGAATTTGAATTAAATCATATTGATCCTAGCCTTAGCTTTTAGGATGTCTTCCGTTACGTAGAACTCACTCATCAATTCAGAAAACATAAAAAGAATTTATTTTCAAAACAATCTGAATTGATCAAATGATTCTATTAAGGACTTGTGGATCATATCCAAATGAGATTAACATTTAATCTCTACATCCAAGAATTCCAATTCATTTTAAAAATAAAATATTTTCATAAAATGACACAGAATTGGAACTCCTTAAGCTTTTCTTAGCACTCAATATGGTTCATATAAAACATCTCATTTAGACTTAATATAAAGTCTAAGTCTAGTACTAACTCTTGCATCTCATGCTGTAGCACAATTAAGATAGAAGTCAATGTAACATTTTAGCATTTCAATGGAAACTATGATCATATCATAAGCTTTCTTCCATCAATGCATCATGCATAGGAAATTATGTTAATGATGAATCGAAACATATTTATGTACTTCAGTTCCTTTAAGCACCATGTCCAAAATTATCTCTTAGTTAATGCTATTCATTTAAAATAGTAGCTAGAGAACAAAAATTTATGACAACTTTATTTTGAGACTATGAACATAATTACAGGGACATTATATTTTGCATCCATAACCATATAATATGGAAACCATACTATACTAGGTGCAACGACAACCAAATCCCGCAATTAATATTCCTCAGCATAGAGTGAATACCAATCACTATGATAAAGCGATAATTATTCTCATTATTAATGCTACCATGGTAACTCTTACCAAACAAAAACAATTTGCCGCACTTCTTTTAGCCTCTAAGTAATAATAGCAAGAACTCAGTATAGAGGATACTATCAAACTTAGTCTAGTGTTCACCATTGCCTAGAACCATGTGTAGCCACAAAATTCTACCCTTGTAAGGTTTAATCCTGTAGTACCATGATGTAAAACACCCTCCGCATGGAATGCAAGGCTCGAGGCCAAGACGAGGTGCTTGCCCACACCACTATAAACCGAGAAGTTCAATCTTATATTACTACGAAATAAACATCCTCCGTATGGACAAGGCTCGAGGCCAAGATGAAATGTTTACCCCACACCACTATGAACCGACAATAGAGGCTGTGAGATCCAACCCTTGTATCTCTCTCCCACTAGAAATTTTAAAACAAGTGAATTGTCATGAAACCATTGTGATTTAATCACAATTTTAACCCAAAACATCAAATGTGTTTAATTGTTTAAATCCAATGTGATGTAACTAAGTCACGTTACTATAGTGTAACGAACATTCGCACTATCACAAAGAAGTTTAACCTTGTAATCCATGAAGTAAATACCCTTCGCTTGGAATGCAAGACTTAAAGTCAAGACAAGGTATCTATTCACATTACAATAAACTTAACAAAAGGGTTATTTCAGCACTCCCACTCATTTTTTGAGTTTTTCATTAAATAATTGTGATCCCATCACAACTAATAACCTTGCACTTGATAAAGACTCTAATCTTATTAGAATCACTAACTAAAACGGAAGTCCTAAACTATTTAGGATTCCTTAAACTCTAATGGATCAAAAAATTAGTTATAAAGAACTCTATCCTTAATTTACTAAATAAAAAGTTCTAATCTCATTAGAAAATAAACACCTTTTAATTAAGCTTTAATCTCATTAATACTTCTAATTAAAATAAATTAAAGACTTTCAATCATACAATAATTCTAATCTAATTAGAATGTTTCTTAAAAGACAAGTCTTAAACTATTTAGGACTAAGAGTTCTATTTAACTAATATTTTTGATCTCATTAGATCTTTTAGTTAGAACCATGTATAATCTCAACACACATAGCCTTACACTTTATATATTTGAAAACACTTAGAAAAATTCAAAATTCCCAATTTTCGATCAATCGAATGTGAATCTTGATCGGTTGAAAAAGTTAGCAAAAAGTTACAAAACAATCTGCCTGGTTCGATCGATCGAGAAACAATTTTCTTGGCTCGATCGATGCTTAATCGCTTCTTGATAGATCGAGAAACAATCTGTTAGATCGATCGATTCTTGATTGCTTCTCGATCGATCGAGACGCATGAAATTTGAATTTTCTAGAATTTTTCTAAGATAGTTTTCAACGGTTTTTAATGAACAAACAACCATCATATAAACATGATAGATAGAGAATGATATCAAAACTGAATTCCATTGATACTATAGCCTTAAAGTTCAATTTAACATACTTAAATTCAAATTTAAATAACATCAAACATAGTTTCAACAACCATGCAGAAGAAAATTAAATGCATAATCTTCTAACAACATGAAACCATTATCTCTAATTCCAAAACTTATAAAACATGTTATACAGATTCAAAATTGAAGACCGCTCTAATACCAATTGTTGGAAAAATACATGTTTATATTACATACAAAACATATGCAGCGAAAAATTAATGGATCTACTTCATTTGCAATTAATGGATCTACAAAACAAGAAAGCGTACCTTGATACAGTGAAATTCAAAACAAAAGATTAGAAGTACTTGGGAACACTTTTAATCTCCACTCTAATTCCACTTAATGCCCAAGAAGTGTGGTCTCTCAATCAGTTTCCAAGGAGAGAATAAGAGAATGACCAACACTCACATACAAACCATTTCATCTTCTTATGTGGTCTTAATCAAAACCTTATCAAAGACTTATTAAATTCTGTATGTTTCTCTCCTTATATATAACTGATTATCTAATTGGGCTAGCCTTTTAGGCTATTCCAATTAGGCTCTAGTATGTGGCTTGGAGTGGGATCAAAAGGAAACAAATAAGACTTTAGCTCCAATGGGCCTTAGGCTTATCTGTCAACTCTTGACAAGTCCAAAGTTACCATTAATTATATTCAATACCACTATATGAATATAATTGCATTCTAGACCTAATTAATAAATTATATCCCAAGACTTTATTATACATACAACCCCTTCATTAAAATATTCGTAATAATACAAAGTCATGAATATAGACTGCCACTTTAAAGATTACTACATCTTAATCCTTGAGTACCCGGTTTAATCCAAAACTCCGTACTAAAGTGGTTAAGCCTAACACTCTGAACAACCAAACCCATTAAACTTATCTCAAGAGAATATTTTATATCTTCATTAAGAGATTATAAATTCCATCTTGAGAATATATGTTCTATCAACACTAAATGTGCCTGCCCAAAATATTGAGGTTTTGATCATAACTTATAGATCTCACTCCTTATATATCAAAGTAGTCTACACTTCATAATCAAGTCCATTATTCTCTCAGGATTTAGAGTTGATGTAAATAGAAGTCATGAGATTTATTATTCATTTGACAAACGTAAGAAGAATAATAAATCTCATAGCGGTCCAGGTCAATATGTCTTAACTCTTAAAACATATCAACATATCAACTAGAAGTCTCTACTTCCATAATCAAGACAAATCACCTTAGTTGATATGTTATAGTCTTCGCAAATAAAATGCCCAATTTCATCACTGACTACAAACTAAAATTCTGAGTTTACAAAGAATTTGTGATTTATATCTTCTGTGACTTTTCACATAAATCACATACTATGCATCTCAAGGACTAAGATAATGTCCCATTAGTTCATTTATAGATAGTCTCATATAATTAAACTATTTAATTATTCATGACATGCTAATAAATTCGATTTTAAGGCAAAAACCCCAACATGAACATATGAAAGCTAGCACATAAGCATGGTAGAACATGGATTCAAGCATATAAGCTTGTGCGGATGCGGATCTAAGCATAAAACATGGTAAAAAGCATACGAACACATAGATCCGAGCAAAGCATAACCATAGACATGATATCAAGCATGTGAGCACATAACCCTAACATCAACATAAAGCAAAAAGAGGAACAAAACAAAGGAAACATGGCATAAAACCCTAAGCATGTAGATCTAAACATATAAGCTTGTAAAAACATATATTTAAGCATAAAACATGGCATAAGACATAAAAACCAAGAAAATCTAAGCTAGAAGCACAAAGAAGGCAAGAAACATGCTAGGAAAGTAATAAATCATGTTATTAAGGCATAAAAGCAAAATAAAATGCTAGAAAATGATTTAGAAGGTTAGGGGTGTGGATGGTAGCCAAAAAGCTACATCCACACCCCTGAACCCTAAATCCAAATTGTAGAACCAAGGAAAAGAAAATTGGGTATAAGAACAATACCTTATGTTTTTGGTGAAGAGAGAAGAATCAAGAGGCTTTGATGCGTTTTTTTTTTTTTTTTTTTTTTTTTTTGTGTTTTGTGTATTTTTTGTGTTTGGAAGAGAGAAAAAACATGCAAAAAGCCTCCAGGAAGAGAGCAAAATCTCGAAAAAATGTCTCTTTCTTTGGTTTGGAGGTGCTTGGGGCAATTTATAGTCCCAGGCTTAGAAAGATCTTGACTTCTTGTTTCTAAAAAGGTATGGATATTGAAAATTCAACGGTCGAATTGAATGTTATGAGAGTTTGATATCTCAGCCATTCTAACTCTAATTTCGACTCATGAATAGTTGTTTGAATGAGAGTTTGATAATCTTCGCAATAGCATTAGTTTCAACCCATTTTGACAGCCGGATCAAAATTAGGGTTTTTGGGCCCACCTCAGATCGACTTCAGGTCAAACTTGGTCAAATTTGTTAAAAATCTTCGAGAAGCTCGAGTTTGGTGTGAAACATTGAAAACATTATTTTGTGAGAGTTTGGACCTCATTTGACCTTCAGTGCTGACTAGGGGCATTTTGGTCATTTTAGTTGGAAAGGCACTTCAGGTGCTCCGGTGCCCAAACTGGTTGTGCCACGTCGTTCTAGATGTTCTCATGGCCCCATAGAGAGAAAATGATATTTTTAGATTTTTCGGGGGTCCGGCATGCAAATCGAGGGCGAACAAAATACGGTATCAACACTGCTAAATTCTACTAAGCTTACAAATATGACATCAGAATAAGAATATTTAAAGAAACAAATAGATTCTTTGCAAGGTATTTCTGTTACCTTTATATTTTATTACTTTGGTAGTGTACTTAGCATTTTGTATATCATTGTTTTCAGGTATCATGGTGACATTGCTTCTTTGTTTGTATGATCATCTCTAATAAGTTTCTGATGTAGGACACAATTTACTATTTAATTATTGTAATTTTTATTTTTGGTATTTTTATGTAAAAAAACGTTATTTTAGGTTTTGGTGATTTATTTCCTTCTTTTTAGGTGCATTTAATGTTTTTAAGTCAAATTTGATTCATGATATGGTTAGGTATCAATTAGAAGTTATTTTAGAATATAGTTTCTTGTCTGTCAAGTTTTATGGAGCCTTTAAATAGGCCCCTAAGTCTGTAAACGTTTTTGAGAAATGATTGAATAAAAATCAAAAAAAGGTAATGCTTTGCTCTTCTCTTTGGTTCTTCAAGAACTGTGAACTTATAAGGGATTCTTCCTTATGGCGTTCAAACTTTATACCTTTGGTTCATGATTCAATTATAATCATTGGGTCAAGGTCTGTTACTTATACTTTTGGTTTGCGTTTCTCTTATAAACGTTGGGTCAGGGTTCTATGTAAAAAATCTGAATTTTAGCTTTCTTGGGCAAATATTCCAATATTGTTTGTTAGGTCTCAAAGCGTGTCGATTGAGGTTCACATTAGTTTCACTAGATACTATTGTAACATCTTCATATTTTAGAACTTTTAGAAGTAAACATAAATGATTACTGTTAGGTTCTTAATCAATAGTTCTAAATCTGTTAATGAAATTTTTATTTGAGTGCTTTTAGTTTGTCAATGGAACGTTTTTTTAGTATAAAAAAAATTAATGTAGGATAGTCTATCGTCCTAATATGATGCCACTCAATTTTATTTGGTAGTTTAGAGCTCATTCATGATAAATGTCTTTCTAATTATGACTGAGGTTATGCATTGACAAGTTTCCAATTATGTGAAGTATGTAGTAGTTTCATTCTCAAAGGTTCTTGTTGAATCATATTGAACTATACATGTTTGTGTTTTGAAATTAACTTGAACTCTTATAAATAAATAAATAAAGGTTTTGTATCTACTCTATGCGAGATGCCATAAAGAAGTGAACTTTGACTTTTTAGTTTTAAATTATTAATTTTTTTAAACAGTTTTTTATTCACTTTGATTCTTCTTTTGTCAAACTAAGAAGAGTGAAGGGGGAAAAGAAAAGGAAAAAAAAAAGGGCTTAAGGATTTTATGAGATGTTTACGTGTTGATTGTGATTTTTATGTTGTAGAATGATGAAAAGAACTAAGAAGGAAAAAGGACAATTGTATAGGAGCCACTTGAAATAGGGAAGAAGCCAAAAGGTTGCTTCTAAATTTGCTACACTTTGATGATTCAAAAGTTATGTAGACGTGTGCATATGCATTATATGTGATGTTTTGTTTGGCAAAATTTACATTTTTGAGGTTCTTCAATAAATGATTTTTTTGGGGAGTTTTGTGTATATGTATAATTGTTATTTATCTTAATTCTTACCTATCAAAAACATATCATCTATCCTAATACTGGAATATCTAGATAAAGGATTTGCACTTGATCCATTGAGACCAAATTCGAAACATGCAAGTGATTCAGCCACCAATAAAAAGCTGGATATAATGTAATGTGCAATTGATTCTTTTACCCAATTTTGTAGTCTAACTTGCTTTAGATCCTACGGTTTTATATATGATGCAAATATATATATATATATATATATATTGGAGTTGATCTCATTTTTAGCAGCTTTCCCGTGCATCACACGGGTTAGTGACTAGTACATATATATAGCAATAACATGTGATCAGAGTATCTAATAATTAAATCTGCCATTTCTTACAACTACAAGTTCTCAGCAACCACATGAAGATAATTACCCCTATATATATGCAGAGTTAGGGTTTATGGCTAATCTGACTTCAACCAAGTCACGATAGGAGTGCCAAAGATACCAACCAGCACAATATCAACCCTTTGGTACACAAAAACATACAACACTGCACCTACCATGTACTATGTTATAGCATATTTGACTCCTCTAGGAAAATGACACATGTACAATGCCAACTGCCTCCAATGGCGGCTCTAGGATTTTTATTTAGAGGAGTCATTAAAATTTCTAATTAAAAGAGTAGTTAAATATATCAAATTATGGATGATGAGAATCAAAAAGCATTCAAGGATCCATTGCATTTTCCAGTTGGGCCTATTACTAGAGCAAGATCCAAGAAGATCAAAGAAGCATTTAATGGGCTGATTCAAGGGATTTAGGCTGATTCTAACGCAGGACATTCCAGGCTGGGCCCAAAGGAAGATAAAGGCATAATAAATTTAATCCAAGCTATTGAGGGTTGTTCTGGCTTAATTAGGCGTTATTTATGGCGTGGATTAATGGCTGATTGACTTTCCAGCTCTATATTAGTTAATAGACATTTTTCCTATTTCAGAACTTCTAATTTCAAACCAAATCGACTTTTATCTAGGGTTTTATTATTTAGTACCTTTTTCTATATTTTCTATTTTTAGTCTTGTCTTATAAATAGCATGCACTCATTGTAATAGAGAGGATTATTGAATAAAAATCAGAAAAAGGTGAAGTTTTGCTCTTCTCTTTAGTTCTTCAAGAACTATGAACTTATCAGGGATTCTTCCTTGTGGCGTTCAAACTTTATACCATCGCTTCGTGATTCCATTATAATCATTGGGTCGAGGTCTATTATTTATACCTTTGGTTCGCGTTTCTCTTATAAACGTTGGGTCAGGGTTTTATCAAAAATTTGAATTTTACCTTTTTTGGGCAAATATTCCAATATTGTTTGTTGGGTCTCAAAGCGTGTCAATTGAGGTTTGCATCATTTGGTATCAGAGCTCAGGTTCTAAAATCAGTTTTCTATCCTTTTATCTTTTGTTTCCTGTTATCATCCTATTTTGTTCCTTTTGTGTTCTTTGTTCCTTGTTCTTGTTTTGTGACATGCACTAGATTTATATCGTGCACCAAGTTCCCAAAAAAAAAAAACGTGAAAAAAAAAAGAAAAAAAATTGAAGTGACTTCAGAAAAGAAAAAGAAAACAAAAAAAAAAAAATATTGTTTTTAGTTTCAATTCTCTCAGACCAAAACGTTGTTTTCCTTTGTCCTTTTTCTTTAATTTAGTGTTTCTGTCATATTTTCTTGCCGTTGGTATTTGTTTAAATACTACAAGTTGAATTTCTTGATTAAGTTTATTAGTTTAATGCAGAACTGAAAAGAGGAAGCTACGAGTGGAAAAAGGCAAGAGAGTGTGAGACTAATATCGGGAAAAAGCAAATTTAAGAGTGAAACACGAGTAGGAGTGACATAATCTGAGTGCAAACACGTGAGGGAGTGTTGTGAGGAATTATTTCTAACATTTCTCTGTAGTTTTAAAAGTATGTCTTGCAAGGGTGAAACATCAAATAAGGAAGGAAGGGAGGAGTCATCCATCATGTTGCAGGCTATGCAACAACAATTTGAACGCATGAACGTGGTGTTTAATGAGATTCGGGATCGGTTGGACAAGCAAGATACTGTTATTGCTAATTTACGTGAGGAGCGTCCCCAAAGAGCCCCTAATGCTAGAAGGCAAGAAAGGCATGCGCACGTGGATGATTCTGATGACTACCACGAGGATGAGTTTAAAGATGATATGAAGAAGATCAAGCTTCATTGAACAATGACGGCAGGTTTGCGCGAAGGGGCGGAAGGCATGGTAGAGGATTCTGAAGAGATCCAAGATGGCAAGATGAGACTGACAGAAACCTAGGAAACATAAATATAAAGATACCATCATTCCAAGGGAAAAATGATCCAAAAGTGTACTTAGAGTGGGAGAGGAAGCTGGAGTTTATCTTTAGTACAACAATTACTCTGAGGAGAAAAAGGTAAAACTAGCTGTCATTGAGTTTACTAACTATGCGATTATATGATGGGATCAACTAGTGATGAATAGAAGGAGAGACCGTGAGAGGCCTATTGAGACGTGGGAGGAAATGAAGGCCACCATAAGGAGGCGGTTTGTTCGTAGTCACTACTATAGGGACTTGTATCAGAAATTACAGAGTCTTACTCAAGGCTGTAGGAGCATGGATGACTACCACAAGGAGATGGAAATTGCCATGATTCGGGCTAATGTAGAGGAGGATAGAGAAGCTACCATGGCAAGGTTTCTGAGTGGCTGAATCGGGACATTGCTAACGTGGTGGAGTTGCAGCACTACGTGGAGTTGCAGCACTACGTGGAGTTAGAAGACATGGTGCATATGGCAATAAAGGTGGAACGACAGCTTAAAAGGAAAGGAACTCGGTCATTTCAAAATCCAGACTCTTCTACTTCATGGAGGTCTAATGGGAGGAAAGACGTAGGAGCTGTTTTCAAGTCCAAAATCGAACCACCAAAAAGGAGAGATGAAGGTCCCAATGTCAACAAAGGTAAAAATGAATCCCAAACTCGTAATCGTGATATTAAGTGTTTTCGATGTTTGGGAGTAGGTCATATAGCTTCACAATGCCCAAATAAGAGGACCATGATTGCACATATTGATGGAGAGGTGGAAACTGAAAGCGAGGAAGATGATGACCAGATTCCATCACTTAAGGATGCTTGTGATGATGATGTGGAGTATCCGGTGGAGGGTGAGTCACTTATGGCTAGGCGTGCTTTGAGTGCTCAAGTCAAAGAGGATGATATGGAACAACAAAGTCAACAGCAAGGTATGTAGTATGATTATTGATGGTGGGAACTGTACTAATGTGGCTAGCACTACTTTAGTTGAAAAATTGAATTTACATACCTTGAAACACCATAGACCATTTAACTTGCAGTGGTTGAAATTGTGGAGAGGTTAAGGTAAATAAGCATGATGAGAATCAACAAGCATGATGAGAATCAACAAACATTCAAGGATCCATTGCATGTTCCAGTTGGGCCAATTACTAGAGCTGTTTAGCGGAATTAGGGTATGGAAGAAAGATTATGTTAGGTGGGAGACTAAGATTGAGAAGTTGAGAGGGAAAAAATATTGTTTGTTCGGCAGGATTAGGGTATGGAAGAAAAATTATATGGCTGAAAGCAAAAGAAAAGAGAAAAATAGTTAGGTAGGAGCCTGAGAATCTGAGATTAAGAGGGAAACACTCAGCGAGATTAGGCCATTAGGGTTGCCGGTTTGGAAGGAAAATGAGGTGGCTAAGAGGCTAAAGAGGAGAAAAAGTGAAAAGACATGTGTGGCTGAGAGCAAAAGAGAAAAGAAAATATCTTACACAGTGAAACAAAAACAGCATAGTTTTGTTTTTTCCAGAAAAAGCATGGCAAGACCTGACTCTGACATGTAACACGATATTTATAAAAAAAACAAAATTTTATATATATATATATATCATGTCGATTCTATTCTCAACAATGTGCACATCTCGCTGTTAGTGGCCGCACCAGTCTGACGTCAACAATGAAGAGATATTGTCGACCACCATGCCGGAAACCTTTAGCGGAGCCCTGAGGGAGGCGAATCGGTGTGGTCATACCGGTTTCTGTCAGTGGTGGTAGATCCATGAACAGGCCTACTCTTGACAAAACATGGCTTGTTTCTCTCACATCTCTCTCACGATGGTTGTTTTTTCCTAGCGTGGGTTGTAGGTCCAGCATGGGTTTGGTGGTTTCAACGACGTGGTCCTGGCAGCGTGGGTCTGGTGGTAGCGTGGTCCTGAAGTTTATGATTTTTTTGCTTTGCTTTTAATGGGTTTCTTTTTTTTAAGTGTTTAATTTAGTTGTTGGACTTTTTTGTTTTTAAGTGTTTAATTTAGTTGTTGGCGTTTTTTGATTTTAAGATTAAGGTAATTCTTAACGGGCTGATGGGTTTTTGTTTAAATGTTTAATTTAGTGGTAGCTTGTTTGAGTTTTAGTAGCTTTTTTTGGGTTTGTTTGTGGTGGTAGAGGTGGTAACAAGTGGTTGCAGTGGCGGTTTGGGTTGTAGGTCAGGTGGTGGCTTTGGATGGCATGGGTCAAGTGGTGGCTTTGGAGACGTGGAGCAAGTGGTGGGTTTGGATGGCAAGGGGTCAGGTGGTGGCTGCATTGTGGAGGTTATAGGCTGTGCGGGTCGTGTGGTGGCAGGTTATGGAGGTTATGGGTTGTGTGAGTCGTGTGGTGGAGGTTATGGGTTGTGTTGTGGTGCGGGTTGATTCTAACAGGTGGGATTTTGGTGGGTAGCGGAGGGTTGATCTGGGGTGGTTTGGGTGGTTAAAAGAGAGAGAGACAAAGAGCAAGAGAGAGAAGTTGTAGAGGATTGTAGAGAAGAAAGAGAGAGTAGGGATATATTATTTTTCTTAAGTTGTTTATATTATTTAAGATGTTGTATGAGAAAATAAAAGTTGAGATGTTGGGTGTATTATAAAATAGTATGATATAATAGATAAAGTAGCTTTTGAGATAGTAAAATAGAATAGTTTGAAGATACTGGATGCTAATGATCTTACTATTATTAGTCATTGTTTGAAGCTAACTCATATTTAGCAAACCAAACACCAAAATCCATGCTTCATGAGATGTGCCAAATCTCAAATATTTTTGTGACATGCTATAGTAACCTTCTATCTTTGAGACGGTATGGACAAATTTTCTAAAAATTTTATTAATTTTTTATTCATCTCTCTTCTCTGTACTGACTTTCACTCTCTTCTCTGTGTCTTCTCTTCTCTCTTGTATGTCGTCTTTGTCTTCTTTCTCACAATCCACGACCACAACAACAACATCACAACCAACCGCCATAACAACAACACTATAGATCCACCGCCACAGCAACAACACCACAGACCCACTGCCACAGCAACATCATCACAAGCCCACTGACATAGCAACAACATTGCCAATCACCACCAATACTAGCAAACAAAATCACCAGCAAAACCCACCAAAAACCGCCAAAGCTAAACCCATATTTGGCTACACCCACCTTTAAGCTCGCACTGCCAAGCACCACCTACAACCACTAAATCCACCAAACCCAATCACCGACCAAACCCACCAATCACTAGCCACCATTAAAACCCATCGACCACCATAAATTAGCCGCTCACCACCATAGCAAACCCAAAAAACCCAGCTGATCAGTCACAATCATTATACAACCATGAACCCATAGTCTGATTTCAACCCAAAGAGAGAGACAAGAGAGTGAGAGAAAGGAGAGAGGCGAGAGATATTGAGAAAAAGGAGTGGGTTTAGTTCATGGAATTTTTTTTCCAAATAACATTAAATATCAAAAAATTTAGTTAGTTGTCATGTTTCAAAACAATGTTGGAAACTAGCATCTTGAGTGTCTAAAACTCAAGGTCCAAGATAAAACTCAAGTTTTTAAGTCTCAATTTGTAAGTGGAGGTAACTGATGTGGAAGAAAATCCACGTGGAACTCAAGTTTTTAAGACTCGAGTTTTACTCCTTCTTCCCCACACCATTCTTCTTCGTTCAAACCCAAGGAAGTCAAGTTTTACTTCTTCTTCCTCACAACGTTCTTCTTCATTCAGACCCAGCTTTCTTCCTCTATTCTTCCCCTGTTCTTCCTCTGTTCTTCGTCGTCAAATCGTTCTTCATTCTGGGTTTCTTCATCTTCCTAGGTTTCTTCTTCTTCTTCTTCATCTGGGTTTCTTCTTCTTCTTCTTCATCTTCGTTCTGTTCTTCCAGTGGCTTCATCTTCGTTCTGCTTGGTTTGATTTGGTAGAACTTGAGTCTATAAGACTCAAGATCTATTTGGCAAAAACCAACCAGATCAGCCAATGGAATTCGAGTATTTGAGACTCAATATTTAGATTGAAATCGACCCTTTTAAACTCGATATGCTAGTTTGCAGAATTCTTTCTCACGCATGTCAACTTATTATTTTCTTTCCCTCACCAACGTTATTCTGCAAATATCCTCTTAGTTCATGGGTTTGCAACTTTGTTTTTCTTTTATTTTCTCTTTTGTTAATTTTTTGATACAGTTGAGGGTTTTTTTAGATTATTTTAATGTTGTCTAATGTTAAAATAGAACAACTGGTGTAAAGTGTATTATAAAATACTGTGCTAATATTGATAAAGTAAGTTTTTGTATGTTAAAATGGCATTTAGCACACGCTTGATGCTAGTGCTCTTACTTTTTCTTTTTCTTTTTCAAGATACTACTGTTAAACAGCTGGCAAAATAACAAAAGTATCTTTATTTACAATACCTTGGAAATGAAATATGTTTTTTGATAAAACTGACGAATGGCTCAAAAATAACAACTGTGATATGCTTCTACTAGCCTAAATGTTGGAAACAATTTTCATCATGGATGTGAAAACACTTCCACAATCTAACAAACTTGGTAGGAGTTTGTTGGTTTTTCCCTGATCGTCTTAGTGGAAATGCTTTGTTTTGTTTTTGTTTTGTTTTGTTTTTTTTTTTTTTGTTTTTTTTGTTTAACTAGATGTGATTTTTTTTTTCCTGGACATGATTTTTATTTTTAAAAAAATATGGGTGATTGTTTATTTTTTTTGGTTGTTTGTCACTTTTTTGTTTTAATTGAGCATCATTTTTTAACAAGGGTATATAAGTAAATTTTTACAAGCTAATTTTTTCTATCCCCCCACTTTTTCACTCCCAACCAAACCAAAAAAAGGGAAGTTAAAATCTTTTCTATCCTTCCATTTTTCATCCTTCTACTATTTTCTATCCTCCTACTTTTTCACACCTCAAACCAAACGGACCTTAAGGAAAACTTTGATAGAATTTCAATTTGAAGAGCCCTTTATCTCAATGGATGTTTGACCATGAAGCTTAATGAAGTATTGATTTTGCCTCATGATTTAATTATAGAAATTGAAGTATTGATTGTGTAGACACTTGATTTTGCACCTATAATTTAATCTTGGAATATAGCTAGAATGACCATTCATATACCCAAAAAATCATAGTTGCATTACATGCATTAATTCATTTATTGCATATCATAAAAATGATCTTGAGATTCTAACGATTACGACGATATGTCTGATTCCTAAATCGAACCGTTGGATTGAAAGATATCACAAGATCAAGTTTTCACGATCTACGCGCATTTTATTTGGGTGGAACAAACCACGCGCGATTAATTTAAATTAATTCTGATTAGTTAAACAATTAAAATTAATTAAATAATTTTGTGATTGGTTGTTGGTTAGTGTTAAAAATAGGCCTGCTTGCTTGAGAATAAAGTGGATAATCAGATAACAAAAAAGTTATGGATAATCAAGTCTTTTTGGAATATTTATCTATAACATAATTGTCACTTTAAAGACCTGAGTATCAAGAAAAATGGATTATTTTTTTAGAATACAAATCAAAAAAGGAGTCCAAATTGAACCAAAACTCAAACGCGGGCCTAGCACCCAAGAGAGCCTGTCAACACTCTTGGAGTGCTAATCGGCACTTCCTAAGTGCCAATTGGCCCAAATGCTCTGCCCAGCCCGAGAGTTTCCTGATTGAGATAAAGCCTATCTTTTTTGACTTTTAAAGATAAGGACGCATTCCAATTCATATCTAATCTCATTCAGCTTGTTTTTTAAGCATCCCAACCTCTATAAATAGAGGAAAAAGATCAGAATTAAGGGCTCTTCTTTTCTGACTTCTCTGCTCCCTTATGTTAAAAACGTTCTGGAGGCTTTTGCTTTAAGAACTTCTTTTTTTTAAGTAAAGTATTTTAGACCTCAAAGAAGTGAAAACTTCTTTGATTTCTAAAATATTCTTCTGTTGAAGAGCACGCTCATGCAAGAGGTATTTAGTTTCATTCTTCTGTCTGTTTTTCTTTTCCATTAATTAATATGTTGTGATTGTTCATTGCTTGAATTTGGTTAATATGTTTGATTTTATTATGCCTTGTTTAATTCATGTTTGTCATGCTTAGATACTTAGTTGGAATTTTCTTTGACATGTTCTTTAGTTGATTGTTTGTTTTAATTTTTTTCTTTGATTTCAAAATCTGCTAATGATCATCAAAACTCTTTTTTTTTAAAAAACTCAAAATTGATCTGTATGTTCAGTAAATACAGATCTGAATTTTCTTTGTCTCAAAACTGAACTGTATTTTCATTAAATACAGATCTGATTTTTTTTCTAGTCACAAAATTGATTTGTATTTTCATTAAATACAGATCTGATTTTTTTTGTCACAAAACTGATCTGTATTTTCATTAAATACAGATTTGTATTTTTCTGGTCATAAAACTAATCTATATTTTCATTAAATACAGATCTAAAAATTTTTCTAAAAAAGTTTTCTTTTTTATAAAATTGCAGATTTTGAAATTTCAAAGAAGGAATTAAGAGTTAAGTTAAAGTCTTTCTTTTTAATATGTGATGCATGTATAGTAAGTTTATCTCATGAATGTGAATCCTCTTTTAAAAGTTTTTTTTTATTTAATTTCAAAAACAAATCTAATTTTTACAAATCATATCTCATTTTTTTAAACTTTTCAAAATAGATCTGATTCTTTTTAACAAAATATCTTTTCTTTTCTTTTCTTTTTTAAGAAAACAAATCTAATTTTTCTTAATCAAATCTCATTTTTTTTTTCTTTACTTTCAAAAACAAATCTGATTTTTACAAATCAAACCTCAATTTTTTTTTTTTTTCAAAACAGATCTAATTTTTCTTTTAAAAGAGGACATTATTCATAAAGCAAATTTGTTTAAATTAATTCTTGTCAAGTGTTTGTCATGTGTATTATAACATATCATTCAACATCATACAAAAAGGGTATATAATCGTCCTTAGAGTCTAGAAGACCAAACTTTGTCTGGGCGAAATGGGTGCCTAACACATTCCCATTCTCTAACTTAGCCCCCGAACTTCGGATTTTGGATAGGTAGACTAGTGTTTTGTCTTTAATTTTGGTAGAATGTAACTAGGACCAAAGCTTTGTATTTTTTTCCATGGATTGTAACTAGGACCAAAGCCTTGTAAGGTTAATCTACCAAATTGTACTTTTTTTATTCAATCAATGAAATTTGAAGTATTTTGAATATGTAATTGTATTTATTTTTTCTTATTTCTTTGTATAAAAAAATAAGTGACAACTACACACCACTTACCCAAAAAGAGAGGTGCCCAAAGCATCCAAATCTCTTTTTTGAGAGCACCCCCAAGTTCCTAGTCTCTAACAAATTGTTTTTTTTTTTTTTTAGGGAAAAGTATTGATTGTTTTTACACCTGATTTTACTTAATTATATATTTTGGACTAGCATAAGAAATAAGAAATATGCAAGTGCTGGTTGGGTATTCCTAGCCGCTTAATAATGTATGAATAATTCTAGAGATACAAACTATTTTACAATTTTTTTTATAAACTGCTAATGTGGTGAGTGATTATTAGTAAATGAAAAAGGGATATTAATGGTGGGCCTAGATGAAAACCAATAAAAGGTTGAGCACATCAACATTTTGTAAAAATATTGTAAAATAGTTTGTGGCTATAACATTATTCATAATGTATAACTGTGTTAGTGTGTTAGGATTTTAGTTGGCTAATAGGCTTGATGATGTATTTAGATTATAAGGGCTGCAATTCCTGGTTCAAAAGAAAATCAAATCTATTGTCTAATGCAGCTCAAGTAGTGTAATATGTGTATCCTCAACAGGTCCTCGATCAAGAGATGCATTTGGACAGTTGCTTCATCGATTGAGAGTCTCCATTTGAAAGTTCCTTGATAGAAGCTCGATCAATTGAAAGTCCAGTTCAATGACCTTTTCACTCGATCATAGTGGATTTTTCAAAGTTGCTACATAGTTTTTCCCTCTACACAGAAGGATTTTCCATGTAAAATTTAGTGTTCTTGTGTGATTGTGTTTGCTAAAAGTTGCTTTCATACATACATACATACATATATATATATATATATACACACACACACACACACACTGCTATTGCCTGGTAGTCATTTATCTTAATTCTCACAAAGATATTGACGAGATGTAGGTTTAAGTTTTTTCCCCCAACAACAACACCATTGTTTTTTAATACATTACAATAAAATCATCTATCAGTCTCTCTCAACTCGTGACTCTCTTTCTCTAATTTTTTTTATTTTAATAATATTTGTTAGATTTTTGGGCTGAGGATTGACATGTTTAGGTTTGGGTTGAGCTGGGTTGATGATCTTGGAGGGGAGGGGGGCCAAAATTTTTGGAAGAGCCACAAATATAAATTTTTATTTTTTGGGTTGAGAATATACCTAGTTACCTTTTTTTTTTTAATTTTTTTCTTAAGGTTAGGGCAACCTAACCCCCCCACTTGGTTTTGTCTATGTGGTTAACAAAATGGCATAGTTAGTAGACTTGAAGCTTATGTGGCTAATAAAATATAATAAAAAATTTTAATTGATATTGTAAGTTCGTTTAGACCTCTTAAACCCAACAGATTAACCTAGAGAATTAGCCAAGTGATTAACTTAGGTAATTTAATTAAATCTAGGTTAACACAAATAAGCAAAAACAGTAAAGCAGCGAAAAATAAATAACACAAAGATCTGATGACCCAGGAAAACCAACCGGTAAAAAACCTGGGGAGGATTTAACCTAGCTATCCTTAAGGTAAACTGAATCCACTATGAAAGAATCGAAGTTTACGCAATAAGACTTAGACCACTAACATCCTATTGCTACCCAAGTGTAGGAAACTTACTACCACGACCCCATGATAGCTCTGAGATCCACGGACTCCTTCTTTCCTTGAATTCTTTAGCAAATCACAAGCGCACCTGCTTGTATATCTTTATGCTCTTTTGATTCTGCAACTGTATTAATTTACACAACTCTTGACATGAATCTCAAGTTTGTAAACTCTAAGTGTATGTGAAGGTAAACACCTCTAGATCTCATAATGAGATTCACAAACACAGCATTCAGAACCCTAAAAACGTGGCTAGGGTTTCCCCTTTTATACTTAGGGAAAAACATAAAACCTTATACATTAAATGGGCTTGGGCTGAGTTGGAATTTTCTGCAGAAAAATGATCTGCCCGATTTTCAATCGATCGAGCCTAATTTTCGATCGATCGAGTCAGGCAGAAAGTGAACAGTTACTTTTGTAGTAAACTCGATTCCAACTTTACATAAAATCCCATACTTTGAGCAAAGTCTAACACAAGACTAAATATTGTTTTGATCATGGTTTGCCAACATACAAATTGAAGTTCTAATACATTAGTTCCTAATTCTTAGAACCTAACAAACTCCCCCTTGGGCAATCCGTGACAAAACACAGACTTAACAAAAAGCTCAAAGTTTACAAATTGAAATAGCCCATTACAAAATAAATAGCCACTTAAACAATTCAACCTAAACTACTATCTAACAGTTGCAAAGTAGACAGTAGCTCGACTGAAAACAACCTGTATATTCCTGTAACACTTAACAAACACATAAACGCATGTGTGGAAGAAAAAAACAAGGAATATAAAAAAAAACTTCTTGATTTCACATAACACAAAATAAAGACATATATCATGAATAACATCATAAATATAAAATCAATAAGCAATGAAGTATAGTGAAACAAGAAACATATCAGTAACCAATGTATCACAAAATATATCTCCTAATCAAGAGCCAAAAAAAAAAAATGTAAATACAAGGTGAAGTGCCTAGATACAATCTAATAACTCCACAAGCTCCGCAGTATCACTACTAAGTACAAAACTCCCCCTAAAATGAAAATCTCTACAAAAATCTCCTAGATACAAAAGAACTACACAATAGAATGCACTCCCCCTTTTTGTGACGAATTGCCAAAGGGCACTCACTCATCATCAAAAGATGGTGGAGGAGAATGACGAGAACTCGCCAAATCTGCTCGCAATGCACGTAGCTCATCAAGGATGTCCACCAATAACTGACCATAAGCCGCCAGAACGGTCATGACAGTATCAAGAGTCCGACGAAGGTCAGAAACCTCATCAAACGGTGGAGGAACATCAGCAGCAGCAGCAACAGCAGGATCAGAAGACGTCCCAACTGCAGGAGTATCTGTAGAAGAAGAAGGGGGTGGAGTGACACCGGAAGGCTCTACCCTAGGACGCTTAGAGCTAGCTCGAAGTTGAGCAGCCCTTTGCCTCAAAAAGGTAGCACCTATAGGAGGAATAACATGAACAGGCTCAGACGCAGGAAAATCACCTAAACTAAGAAAAAGGAGAATCCGATGAATAAAAACGGGAAAGAATAACGCATGAGCCATAGAGCTAGACCGATGAACCTCGTTCAAAGAACGAAGGAACAAATGAGGAAAACTGATAGGAGCATCAGTAACAAGGGCATACAAAAACACACATCGCTCAAGAGGGATGGTGTGGACATGAGAAATAGGCCACAAAGAATGACACGCTATCCTAAAGAAAAGATAGTGAAGCTCGGAAAGCTCAGCAGAAGTGATCCGAGGATCAGAACCCCACTGGATAGAAGACCCAGTGATGTATGACAGCACGTCATCAAGAGGTGGAGACTCCTCATAAGGAAAAACGGGATGGTCAACAATGGGCACCCTAAGAGCATCAGACACAACCATAGGGGTAATGCGATACTCAACACCTCGTAACCAAACCTTAACCAAGGTGTTGGTATCATAGATGTGGATAGAGAGGTTCAAATAGAACTCTCTAATCAAGGTGGCAGGAGGAGGAGAATGCTCATACTCGAGCAAAGATAACCAACCCCGACGCTCAAAGTTACGTCTCACCTCAGGATCTACCTCATCTAGTATGACCCTACGCTCAGCCCAAATATGACGCCTAAGGTTCAGGATCTCATAGGTCTCTTGGTTTTTCTCACTAGGGAACCGCTCAGTATCAAAAGAAGGTGAAGGGTCAAAAGTCCTATGGGCTCTAGTTTTCCTAGGCATAGTGCTAAGGAATAAAGAGAGACACAAAAAGAGAGGAGCCAAAACCAAAAAACCAAGGGCAGACTGCAAGTTAGCACAGCACAAAATATAGAAATAACAATTCTATATGATGCATGAACAAATTATGCATATGATACATGAACTAATGCAGTGACAAGTTCAAATATGATCCAAATTAACTAAATTGGCTTGAGCATAGAATTTTATATCAAAAATACCCAATTTTGGAAAAACCCAATTTTCAAAACACAATAAATTGATAAATTGATCATCACAACAGTTAATTAACACAATATAATGATCAAATTAATCAATCTAACAAGCCAATTTTATTAATTTAAATCAAATTGAACAAAAAGCCCAAAATCCCCAATTTCAAGCCCTAGAAATTCAAAATTTTCACAAAACACCAAAATAATCGAATTAAACCACTTGTAGTGCTTGTGTATAGTGTCCCCACAAAAACCCATGAAAAATTTGAGAAAGAAACGCTTAAAATCAATTCCAAATTTGCCAAAATAAAAATTCTGAAAATAACCCAAAAAAAATGCATGAAAAAAATGCATGAAACTTGAAAATAAATGCAAAGGGAGGGGCAAAAAGGTCTTACCGGCCTTGGGAGAGAGAGATTATGCAAAAAGATCGGAAGAAAACGACAAATCCAGCAAAAAAGGCTTTGACCGGTTGGTAGGGGACAAAAAGAGTTTGAAAAGTTTTTGAAAAAGTAAAGAAATCACGTGGAAAACTCCTTTTTAAAAACAATCATCCCGATTTTCGATCGATCGAAAATTACATTCGATCGGTCGAAAACAGCTTCGATTGATCCAAATTTAGCTTGGATCGATCGAGTCAACCAGAAACTTTTCCATTGATTTTGAAACATTTTCGATCGGTCGAAAATCAGTTTCGATCGATCGAAATTCTGGAAAAATTAATTTTTTGAAAAACATACCAATTTCAGTAAAGTCACTTTTTCAAAGCATCAGATTTTATGAGAAAGATGCATGAGTATGAGATGAGATGTTTTCCAAAAACACATGAATTCAACCCAGATTTCTCAAAGCAAAATTTTCTTTCAATACCCCAAAAAAAAACTCAAACAAGCAAACATGTTCTGCATCAATTTTCAGAAATTCTCAAACTTGGTTGGTCAGACCAAAGAACACACAATAACATGTACACAGTTTAGCAAAGAATAACTTGTGTAGTGTGCGCAACTAGCATAAGCTTGAGAAACATGTGAGGGGATATGCACATAGAGATCAATCACAATTTCTACAAAATCCATCACATGAATTTGAAAGAGACTATTCCTTAAAGAGTTACATCATATAACTCTCACATCTCCTAGAATAAAAGCTTGCAATCATGTAAGTTTCTTGATTTGCCTCATTATTCAATTTAATTGATTAGAAACTTAATAAAAGCCAGGATAATGTACACACCATTTTTATGAATTATGTGAAATTATTATAACCCAATAATGTACACACCAATTTTAGTTAGAGACTACACCTTATGTTCTTTTTGTGCATGTGCTACACTTTCTCGAGCACAAAATCTTACGATATACACTAAGGTGTTCATGATTGGCTAATAAACAGTGGTGAGATGGTTATTTATGCCTTTCTCAATAAGACCAAGTCCAACAATTAAAGGCATAAGACTTCAAGATCAAGATCATGTGATCAACAAACATAGCATCTTCCCACACAGCATGCACAACAAAACTTTAGCTAGTAAAGTGCAATAGACATAAGTGCATCAAAGCTAAACAAGGTACATAAGCATGTTATGCAAAATTTGATTGACCAACCTTGTCTTCAAATTTAAGAAAAAATAGCAAAAACACAATTTGCAAAAAAAAAAAAAAAAATTTTTTTATATATATAAAAAAAACCAACATCCTAGAATGAAATGCATGAATGTAATGCAATGCAAATCCTAGAAACAAAGGTCACAAAAGATAGAGCAATGAAGCACAAGGACCATGTCAGACAGACTCAATTAGATTGAGCCTTTTGCATCCAAAACTTTTTAGATGCAACTCTTGCTTTGGAGTTATGATTCACATTAGAATTCTGAGCAACTCCACGATTGGAATAAAGGTTTAACACCTTTACCAATTCACCAATAAGTACCATAGGATCATGTGCTTGAGGCACAGGTACTTTAGGTTTATTTGCTCGCTTCGCAGCTTGCAATTTAAAACAATTTGGACGAATGTATCCAGATTTTCCACAAAAATGACAAACCCATGCAGGCTTATCATGCAACTTGCCCTTAGTAGAAGTAGAGGCTCTAGAATGAGAAGCTTGAAGATCAACCCTAATCTTCCTAGGTGGAGTAACATCTATAGGTTTGACAAGTTCAGTCACAAAGGGTTTGACAATCTCACTCTTAGAAGGTTCAGAAGACAGGACAAATTTAGTGGAAGAAGGTTCAGGCACAGAGATGCTATCCACAAAACCTAAACCAGTTTTATCAGAAGGAGACTTTTGAACACTCAGCATGTGATCAAGTTTGGAGCTTGCAGACCTATTAGTTTTGTTCTCTAGCAACAGATAAATCAAGTTCCAAACATTTAACTTTATCAAGTAAAAGCATGTTCTCAGTTTTCACATTATTCAAAAGCTCATTTGCATCAAACAATTTCACAAGTAAATTTTTCTTTTCAAGTTCCAAAGATGCAATTTTCTTCAAGCCTAAATCAACATTCATGACATCCTTTGCAGCAACTTTGCAAAGTTTATTATAGGCTTCCTGTAAATCTGCATTCTTAGAGAGTTCCCCATCAGAAGGGTTCTCTTCAACAGACATGCTTTCATTAACTACAGTAGTAGCAGTGAAAGCAATGAAGTTTCCATCCTCATCACTAGCGGATTCATTGTCAGAAACTTCATCATCACTAAGGGTTACAGCCAAAGCCTTACCCTTAGACCTCAAGTATGTAGGACATTCAGATTTCAAATGACCATACCCTTGACAACCATAACGTTGTTGTCCTAAAGAATTATTAGAAGGCTGACCTACTTTCTTCTTAGGTTTTTCAGTGTTATTAACCTTAGTGGGATCATTTCTCCTAAAATTTCTTGGTTCAACAATGTTTTTGCCTCTTGCCCTTCTGTTATTGTTCCTAAGAAAGTTTCTAAAGTTCTTGGCAAGATAGGCAATCTCTGTAGCAGAGAGTTCATCATCAAATCCATCATCCTCAACATCATCAACAGACTTAAGAGCCTTTGATTTGGATTTGTTAGTCTTAGGGAGGTCTAACTCATAGGACTGAAGAGATCCTACAAGTTCATCAACAGGGATGGAGTCCACATCCTTGCTCTCAGTGATGGCAGTCATTTTGGGTCTAAAATCCTCAATCAAAGATCTAAGAATCTTCCTAACAATTTTAGGTTGATTATAGATTTCACCCAAATTATAAGCAGAATTAACAATATCATTCAATTTAGCATAGAATTTATCAAAAGATTCATCATCATTCATTCTAATGCTTTCAAATCTAGAGGTTAATTGCTGCAACTTATTAATCTTAACTGCCTTCGTGCTTTCATGCACAGTCTGGAGGATTTTTCAAGCAGTATGAGCAACCTCAACATTAGAGATTCTCTTAAATTCCTCCATTGAGACAGCATTAAAAATAGCATTCATAGATTTGCTATTGAAAGCGGCTGCCTCCTTTTGAGAAGTTTGCCACTCACTCACAGGAGTAGTGGGCTTCTCCCATCCGTACTCAACGGAATTCCAAACTCTCTCATCAATGGATTTTAGGAATGCTTTCATCCTTACTTTCCAATAAGCATAGTTGTTTCCATCAAAGTGAGGTGGAACAACAAGAGAGTGTCCGTGTTCCATGACAACAGGGGTCAAGGATCAGCTCAAAAGATCAAAGGATCAAACACAAAAGCTACCCGCTCTGATACCACTTGTAAGTTCGTTTAGACCCCTTAAACCCAACAGATTAACCTAGAGAATTAGCCAAGTGATTAACTTAGGTAATTTAATTAAATCTAGGTTAACACAAATAAGCAAAAACAGTAAAGCAGCGGAAATTAAATAACACAAAGATCTGATGACCTAGGAAAACCAAACCAGTAAAAAACCTGGGGAGGATTTAACCTAGCTATCCTCAAGGTAAACTGAATCCACTATGAAAGAATCGAAGTTTACACAATAAGACTTAGACCACTAACATCCTATTGCTACCAAAGTGTAGGAAACTTACTACCACGACCCCATGATAGCTCCAAGATCCACGGACTCCTTCTTTCTTTGAATTCTTCAGCAAATCACAAGCACACCTGCTTGTATATCTTTATGCTCTTTTGATTCTGCAACTGTATTGATTTACACAACTCTTGACATGAATCTCAAGTTTGTAAACCCTAAGTGTATGTGAAGGTAAACTCCTCTAGATCTCACAATGAGATTCACAAACACAGCATTCAGAACCCTAAAAATGTGGCTAGGGTTTCCCCTTTTATACTTAGGGCAAAACATAAAACCCTATACATTAAATGGGCTTGGGCTGAGTTGGAATTTTCTGCAGAAAAACGATCTGCTCGATTTTCAATCGATCGAGCCTAATTTTCGATCGATCGAGTCAGGCAGAAAGTGAACAGTTACTTCTGCAGTAAACTCGATTCCAACTTTATATAAAATCCCATACTTTGAGCAAAGTCTAACACAAGACTAAATATTGTTTTGATCATGGTTTGCCAACATACAAATTGAAGTTCTAATACATTAATTCCTAATTCTTAGAACCTAACAGATATTTAAAAATGTCACGTTAGCATTTAAATTAAAAAAATTAATGTCTCAATTTTAAAGAATTAAAAAAAAAAACTTACTTTGCAATTTTTTTTTTCATTTTCTTGGCAACCAAACACGTAATACAACCTAAATAAATAAATCAACCTACCTTTAATTTTATTAGATCTTCAACCACAAATCAACAATGACCATTTGTTACTAAGGTTTTTGAAAGAAAGAGAGATCTAAAAATAAAAATGGGTGAGAGACTGAGCGGGACTATGTAGCGGTTCAAGGACTAAAAGGGTTCAGCTTCATAACCCCCAACAATGGCTGAAAAGACCTATTCGTCCCCTAAAATACAAAAAATATATTCCGCTGAACATTAATTTGATTGGTACTTAGGTCAAGGTGAACCAATAAATTCCAACCCAATGTTTAGTTTTCATTGTTTCAACTAAAAAACTTATCCTGTCTGCATAGACATGATAATTTTATAAGGTAATTGTGAAATTTTTAATTTGATTTTTAGAAATAAATAATTAAGTTGATAATTTGAATTATCTAATCTCATTTTTTTTTATCAAGCTCTTAAAAATAGAGTTCATTTTGATATTTAAAATAAATAAATAAAAAACTTGATATCATTTTCTAGAAAGGTAGAAAATTTGCCGCGGGAGGGGGGGGGAGGTTGGAAAATCACAAGAATATGAAAATTAGGTACAAAGCGTTGTTCAGGTTTTGACCTTTTAGGTATTGTTTGGTTGGGGGGATGGAAAGTAGGGGATAGAAAATATTTTAGTTTTCTCTCATGTGTGTTTGGTTGGATAGATGAAAAAGTGGAGAGATAGAAAACTTCTTTAATTGGTTGAGGAAAAAAGTGAGAAAATGGAAGAAGTAGTTTATATAAATTTAGAGAGTGTGTTATGTGTAGTATAACTTACACCTTCCTTCCTTAAAAGTTACCATGACTTTTGAGTGGAGTTTGTGGTAGGCCTTTGTGTTAGAACTCATTTCCTTCTACCTTGTGTGTGCGTTTGTGTGTGTGTTTGTTTCTAAAAAAAAAAAAAAAAAAATGGGTAATTGTTCTACATTGCTTAAAAGAGTATATTGTGTGTATTATAACTTGCCCCTCTCCCTTAAAAGTTACCATGACTTTTGAGTGAATTTTATTGTGTACTTTTGTGTTAGAACCACTTTTCCTCTCTCTTGTATGTGTGTGTGTTTGTTTCTCCAAAAACAAAACTCTTATACTGTTGATATATAAAACATTATAATTTTTTTAAATGTCATTCTAATTTTTTTTTATTATTATATCAATCACTAATATTTTAATAATTCAAATTATTTAAAAAAAAATACCCACAAACAATAAGCCGTTGGTGGCTATTTTTTGGTGGTTTTGGTACTAAACGTTTAAGAGGAAAAAAAGAAAAAGATGGTTTTTGCCTTCAAGGTATGGACCATTTTCAAGACAGAAAAAAAAAAATATATATATATATATATATTTAAAGAAAGATGCTTTGGTTAATGCCTTAGAGCATTCACAGCAAGGGAGCAAAAAAATTTAGCTTTTAGTAACTCAAAAACCTATTTTATCTATTTTAACAACACACTTTATAATACACCTAACATCAAAAATTATATTTTAAGATACGCCACATTAAAATAATATAAACAAACTAATAAAATAAATATAACAAACCATAACTCAGCCACCATCATCCTCAACAACCCACCGCCACTGCCACTGCCACTGCCACTGCCACTGCCACTGCCACCATCAACCACAACCCTCAAAAACCCACCCCAACCCACTGCTACCATCAATCACACCCACAAACACCCATCGCCACAACCCTCAAACACCCTCCACAACCCACAAACACCTACAGCAACCCATTTGTTAGGATTAGTGCCATTAAATCCTATGGTATGATACTATGTATGACATTATGTATAACTTAATGTTGTAATTAATAAAGTTGTTTTAGTATTATCTAAAATAATGGTAACATGAATATTTGAACATTATCATATAGTCCATGAGATGCATAGTATGTGATTTATGTGATTTAGTCACAGAAGATACAAGTCACAAGTTCTTTGTAAACTCAAAATTTTAGTCCGTAGTTGGTGATGAATTTGGGCATTTTATTTGTGAAGACTATAACATATCAACTATGATGATTTGCCTTGATCATGGAAGTGGAGACTTCTAGTTGATATGTTGATATGTTTTAAAAGTTAAGACATTTTGAATTAAACCGATGTGAGATTTATTATTCTCCTAACGACTGTCAAATGAATAATAAATCTCGCAACTTCTATTTACATGAACTCTTAATCCTGAGAAAATAATGGACCTAATCATGAAGTGAAGGTTGCTTTGATATATCAGGATTGAGATCTAAAGTCACGATCAAAACCTCAGTATGTTGGTCAACCACATTTAGTGTTGATGGAACATATATTCTCAAGATGGAATTCATAGTCTCTTAATGGAGATATAAAATATTCCCTTGAGATAAGTTTAATGGAGTTAGTTATTCAGAATGTTAGGCCTAACTGTTTTAGTAAGGAGTTACTAAAGTATATATTTATGAAATTGAATTTCATAAATATATGATGAATAATTTAAAGAATTAAACCGAGTACTCAAGGATTAAGATGTAGTAATCTTCAAAGTGGCAGTCAACCTACATGACTTTGTATTACTACAAATATTTTATGAAAAGGTTGTATGTATAATAAAGTCTTTGGATATAATTTATTAATAAGGCCTAGAGTGCAATTATATTTATATAGTGATATTAAATATAATTAATGGCAACCTTGGACTTGTCAAGAGTTGACAGAAAAGCTCAAGACCCATTGAAGTTAGAGTCTTATTTGTTCCCTTTTAGACCCACTCCAAGCCACATACTAAAGCCCAATTGGAATGGCCCAAAAAACTAGCCCAATTAGATAATCAGTTATAAGGAGAGAAACATACAAAATTTTGTAATTGAATGAAATGATGTGTATGCGAGTGTTAGACACTGTCTTATTCTCTCTTGAACACATACATATAAACTAATTGAAAGACCACACTTCTTGGGCACAAGTGGAATTAGAGTGAAGATTAAAAGTGTTCCCAAGTACTTTTAATCTTTGGTTTTGAATTTCATTGCACCAAGGTACACTCTCTTGTTCCTATATTCTGAAATTTACATAGTACATGTTATCAATTGCAAATGAAGTAGATTCGTTAATTTTTCGCTGCGTATGTTTTGTATGCGATACAAACATGTATTTTTCCAACAATTGGTATCAGAGCAGTCTTCAATTTTGAATCTGTATAACATGTTTTGTGAGTTTTGGAATTCGAGATAGTAATTTTATGTTGTTAGAAGATTATACATTCAATTTTCTGCATAGTCATTGAAATTATTGTTTGATAAAAACTAATATTGATGTTATGATGTTGTTTAAGTTTGATGTTAAATATGTTAAATTGAACTTTAAGACTATAGCATCAATGGAATTCAATTTTGATATCAATCTCTGTCTATTATGTTCATATGATGGTTGTTTGTTCATGAAAAACCGTTGAAAACTGCTTTAGAAAAATTCTGGAAAATTCGAGTTTCATGAGATTCAATTGATCAAAAATTACTTTCAATCAATCGAGTGAAACAGTGATCAATTTGTTTGATTCGATTGATATTCGATTGCTAGTCGATCGATCGAATGTCTTTTTAGATCAATCGAGCAGCGATCGAGTATCAATCAAGCTGGGAAAATTGTTAAGTATGAATTTTTAATTTTTTCGACCAATCGAGATACACATTCGATCGATCGAAAACTATGAATTTTAAATTTTTTCTAAGTGTTTTCACAATTAAAAGTGCAAGGCTATGTGTAATGAGATTACACATGTTTTCTAATTAAAAAACCTTCCTTTTAAAATATCTAGTGGGAGAAAGATACAAGGGTTGGATCTCACGGCCTCCATTATCGGTTCATAGTAGTATGAAATATATACTTTGTCTTTACTTCGAGTTCAGCATTCCATGCGAAGAGTATTATTTCATGGTCCTACAAGATTGAACTTCCTGGTTTATAGTGGTTTGATCAAACACCTTGTCTTAGCCTTAAGCTTTGCATTCCATGCAGAGGGTGTTTTGAATCATAGTACTAAAAGATAAACCTGTTAATGGTAGATGAAATGTGACTACACATGATTCTATACAATAGTATACACTAGACTAAATATTATAGTATCCTCTATCTTAAGTTCTTACTATTATTATTTTGAGGCTAAATATACAACGACATATTATTAGTGTTTGATAAGAGTTATTATAATAGCATTAATAATGAGAATAGTTCTCAATCAATCATATTAGGCGTAAATGCACTTTTAGTCCCTACATTTTGACGTTTTTCCGTTTTAGTCCCTACTTTTAATTCTTTGCACTTTTAGTCCCTAAATCAATTAACGCGTTCCATATTGGTCCTTTCCGTTAGCCCACCAACGGAAATTGCTTAGGTGGCAAACTGATGCTGACGTGGCCAATTAAAAAATAATAAAAAATTTTAATTAGTATTTAAAAGATGCCATGTCAGCTTATAAATAAATAAATAAATAATCAATTTTAACAAAATTAAAAAATTAAAAACAAAATTAAAAACAATAAAACATATCAATTCAGATCTAAATACTTTTTGGATAAGAACACAGAAGAACACAATCATAGATTTAAACATTATCACAAGAACATAAATCACAAACTTAGAACCAAACACAAAAAACACAAACTCAAATTTAAACGTTAACACAAGATCACAAACACAAAGAACACAATAACAAACATAAACCAATTAAAAAGAGTAATTAAAATTTTTTCTTTTTTTTCTTTTCATTATTTTCGGAAGAACAGAGTAACATGTTTCTTCATGCTCTTTCCAAAGAACATGAAGGTTGCCCAGAAAATCAAAATCCCTTTCCTCCGCCGAATCCTCCAACAAATCAAACCCATAAACCCAGAAAAATATTAAAATCCACATGAAAAAAACAAACCCAGATAATTGAACAAGAACACAAACCCAGCAAACTTAAAACCCAAAAAATTAAATTCAAACCCAGTAAAATGAAATTTGAGCCTCCAAATCTCACATCCTAGCAAACCCAAGCAACCACCAACAAATTGGCAAAACCCAACCCACCAGCACTCCCCTGACCACCCACACCACCAACAGATCGGAACAAAACCACCCACACCACCAACAGATCAGAACAAAACCACCCACAACAGATCGGAACAAAACCACCCACACCACCAACAGATCGGTCAGATCGGAACAAAACCACGCACAACAGATCGGAACAAAACCACCCACACCACTAACGGATCGGAACAAAACCACCCACCTCCACTCCACCGATCACACAAATCCTTGTGTTGGAGAGGGAAAAAAGAAAAAACATAGCCAATATTCACCGTCCGATCAAAAAAAGAAAAAGAAAAGAAGGATCCGAATTGGAGATCCGAAAGACGGATCAGTATCTAGAGTTACAGGAATCGGATTGGAAGGAACTGAGAAGAGAAGCTTGGAAGATCGAAGGCGATCTCGACGTTAAGCTCAATTCCTACGACAAAGTCGGCGCTAGGTTCACCCAAGGAAGATTTGATCTTTAGAGCTTTGATCCCACATCCACGATCTGAGAGAGAAACTTTAGAGCTTTAGAGCTTTAGAAAGTTGAAAGAGAGAAGGGGATTTTGGTCTGAGAAAGAGATATTTAGAGAATTTTGTTTGGGTAAGCAAACCCAGATCTACGATCTCTCTCTCTTCGCCCAACCTCCAACCCAATCGACTCCCTCCAACCATTTCTTGAGAGTAGATGGATTATGTTTGTTACTGTGATATTTGTGTCTGTGATCTTGGGTTAATCTTTAAACTTGAATTTGTGTTTTTTGTGTTTGGTTCTGGGTTTGTACATTATGTTCTTGTGTGTTCTTGTATTCAAAATGAATTAGATCTGAATGGATGTTTTTATTGTTTTTAATTTTTTTTTAATTTCGTTTAAATTGATTAATAATTTTTTTATTTATTTATAAGCTGACATGGCATCTTTTAAATACTAATTAAATTTTTTTATTATTTTTTAATTGGCCACGTCAGCATCAGTTTGCCACCTAAGCAATTTCCGTTGGTGGGCTAACGGAAAGGACCAATATGGAACGCGTTAATTGATTTAGGGACTAAAAGTGCAAAAAATTAAAATGTAGGGACTAAAACGGAAAAACGTCAAAATATAAGGACTAAAAGTGCATTTACGCCATCATATTATTTAATGTTCACTCTATGCTGAGGGATATTAAGTATGAGATTGGGTTGTCATTGCATATTTTATATTATGGTTTTATTAAGGTTCCATATTATATGTTTATATGCTAAATTGATAATGTCCAGTTTACTTATTATATACATGTTTTTTGTTTTCAAATTTAATCATGGCATCATTTAGCCCACTTGTTGCTATTCATAATAAAAAAAAACTGACTAAATCCAACCATGTTGACTGGAAAAGAAATTTGGACATTGTTCTTACTATTGAAGAGCACAAATATGTGCTTACTTAACCTTGTCCTAACTTTCCATCATTAGATGCTCCTCCTGAGGAAAAACAAAGATATGATCGTTGGCAGAAATCTAATGAGATGGCTAAGTGCTATATCCTAGCATCTATCTCAAATGTTTTACAGCATCAAATGCAGGATATAGGACTAGCTTCGGACATAATGTTAAGTCTGAATTAGATGTTTAGTGAGCAAGGCTGTTCTGCAAGATAAAAGACTATGAGGCAAATTTATAATATCAAAATGGCTGAAGGTACTTCAGTGAGGGAGCATTGTCTTAAGATGATCTCTAATCTGAATAAACTGGAAGTTTTAGGTGCCGATATTGATGGAGAATCCTAAGGAGATATGATACTCTAGTCACTACCAGAATCATTCAAAGAATTCAAACTTAATTATAATATGAATAAAAAGATTTATTCATTGTCTGAATTAATGAATGAATTGATAGTGGCGGAAGGCATTCTTGGTACATCCAATGTTGATGCCACTATGACTGAAGCTTCCACTTCTCAACTTAAGTCGAAAGGCAAGGGTAAGAAGAAAAAGAAGGACTTCACCAAGCAAAATGGTAAACAAATTGCCTTAGGAGTTGCCAACAAGGGAAAGAAAAAAGAGTACGCCAAATGAAAGTGTTTCCATTGTGGTGAGAAAGGTTATTAGAAGAGGAATTGTCCAAAATTCAGAACTGCTAATAATAAGGGTATGAAAGGTTCATTCCTTCTTGAAATATGTTTAGAACAAAATCCCACAAATTCTTGATGTGTGGATTCAGGTTGTACTAATCATATCTGCAATTCTTTGCAGGGGTTCCAGGAGACCAAAAAGCTGAGTGAAGGGGGAATTGTTCTTACTTTGGCTTATGGGACTAGAATTCCAGTTGTAGCTGTTGGAGTGTTTAATTTATGTTTTGAATCTAGGGTTTTAATATTGGAAGACTGTTTATATGCAACTACTGTTCATAGGAATTTAATTTCTGCAACTTATTTAGGTAAACATGGATATTGTGTTATTCTGAAAGACAATGTTGTAATAAAGAAAGGTAAAGTGTATATCTGTTCTGGCAATATTGTTAATGGTCTTTATATTTTAATTCCTGATAAGCATGAATTATATAATTCTGAATTAGATAATAATTCACATGTGAAATCATTTAAGAGAAAGTTTCCTTCAACTAGTGATGCATATCTTTGGCATTTACGTTTAGGTCATATTAATTCAAACAAGATTCAAATACTGATCAAAGATGGACTCTTAGAGCCATTAGATTTTGATGGATTTCCAGTTTGTGAATCTTGTTTGGAGGCCAAAATGACCAAAAGACCTTTTAATGCGAAAGGTAGAGGAGCCCAAGATTTGCTAGAACTAGTACATTCAAATGTATGTGGTCCTATGTCAACCCAAGCAAGAGGTGCCTATGAGTAATTCATTACTTTCACTGATGATTACTCTAGATTTGGTTATGTGTACCTAATGAAATGGAAGTTCGAAACCTTTGAAAAGTTCAAAGAGTTTAGGGTTGAAGTTGAGAATCAATTAGGTAAACGCATAAAGGTCATTCGATCTGATCGAGGTGATGAATACCTTCTTGGGGATTTCAAGGATTACTTAACTGAAAATGAGATTATATCCCAATTGACTGCACTTGGAACTCCACAACAAAATGATGTAGCAAAAAGAAGGAATAGGACTCTTTTAGATATGGCTAGATCTATGATGAGTTATTTGACTCTACCAATTTCCCTTTGGGGATATGCCTTACATACTGCAATGTATCTTTTACATTTAGTACCTTCGAAGTCTGTTCCTAAAACATCTGTAGAGTTGTGGATTGTGCGTAAGCCTAGTATGAGACGTCTCCGTATTTGGGGCGAGCCAACACATGTGTTAAAAGGAAAGTCTGACAAGTTACATTCTAAAACAGAAGTGGTTTTCTTTGTAGGGTATCCAAAAGGAATTGTTGGAGGTTTATTCTATAGTCATAAAGATAATAAAGTGTTTGTTAGTACAAATGCCAAAGTTTTGAAAAATGACTATATGAATGATTATACTCCTAAAAGTAGAGTTATTTTGGCTGAAATGAATGAACATATAATTGAACAATCAATGGATGAAACTAAAGATGATGTGGTTGTATTGGATACACCACAAGATATTACTCATGAGATGACTAGTACACAAGAGCCTCATCGTAGTGGGAGGATTGTTAGGCCACCTATAATATTTATAAGTTTAGGAGAAACCTAAGAAGCTACCTTAGAAGAGGCCGAAACTGATCCTTACACTTATGAAGAGGCAATGAATGATATAGATGCATATCATTGGATCAAAGCTATGAAATCTAAATTGGATTCAATGTATTCCAATCAAGTTTGGGATCTTGTAAAGGCACCTAACGGCATTAAATCTGTTGGTTGCAAATGGGTTTCCAAAAGGAAGAGAAGGATAGATGGAAAGAAGGATAGATGGAAAGATTGAAACCTTTAAAAGTAAGGCTTGTGGCTAAAGGGTATACACAAAATAAAGGTATTGATTATGAAGAAACCTTTTCACCAGTAGCAGTGCTTAAATCTATCAGAATTCTCTTATCTATTGCTGCTTATTATGATTATGAGATTTATCAAATGAATGTCAAGACATGACTTTGTATTAATCTTCAAAGTGGCAGTCAACCGACATGACTTTGTATTACTATGAATATTTTATGAAGGGGTTGAATATATAATAAAGTCTTGAGATATAATTTATTAATAAGAATTCTCTTATCTATTGTTGCTTATTATGATTATGAGATTTAGCAAATGGATGTCAAGACATGACTTTGTATTAATCTTCAAAGTGGCAGTCAACCGACATGACTTTGTATTACTATGAATATTTTATAAAGGGGTTGAATATATAATAAAGTCTTGAGATATAATTTATCAATAAGGCCTAGAATGCAATTATATTTTTATAGTGGTATTAAATATAATTAATTGTAATTTTGGACTTGTCAAGAGTTGACGGAAAAGCTCAAAGCCCATTGGAGTTAGAGTCTTATTTGTTCCCTTTTGGTCCCACTTCAAGTCACATACTAAAGCCCAATTACAATGGCCCAAAAGGCTAGTCCAATTAAATAATTAGTTCTGAGGAGAGAAACATACAGAATTTTGTAAGTGAATGAAATGGTGTGTATGTGAGTGTTAGACACTCTCTTATTCTCCCTTGAATGCATACATATAAATTGATTGAGAGACCACGCTTCTTGGGCACAAATGGAATTGAAGTGAAGGTTAAAAGTGTTCTCAAGTATTTTTAATCTTTGGTTTTGAATTTCACCGCACCAAGGTACACTCTCTTGTTTCTATATTCTGAAATTTACATAGTACATGTTATCAATTTTGAATGAAGTAGATTCATTAATTTTCCATTGATTATGTTTTGTATGTGATACAAACATGTTTTCCAACACCACTATCACCATAAAAACCAACACAACAGCAACAGCCACCTCCACACCTACACTGTTGCTCTACCAGCCATAACCATAAACCACAGCAGTTGATTAAAATTAAAAAAAAAAAAAAAAAAAAAAAAAAAAAAAAACACAACACCGCCACCACCAACACAGCACCACCAACAAACCCACAGCAAACCATAAAACAAACCCATAGCCACAAATCACAAATCGTACCTACGCCGATACGACCCACCACCACCACCATCTCCACTGTGACCCCTAAAATCCAGCAACCCAAATGCCGAAAACCCACCAAACCCAAATCCAGCGACCCAAACGTCAAAACCACACACCGATCTCAACCCCTATACCAACGCACACCGATCTCACCGTATGCCCACGCAACCATTGATTTCTAACCCATTTATCACTGCTGAGAGAGAGGTGAAAAAAGGAAAGATGGAGAGGTAGAGAGGTGAGAAACGAAAGAGTCGTGTGAGAGAGAAAGTTTCGTGTCTGCATGTGGGATTAGACGTATACATGTAGGATTAAAAAAATAAATTTTTTCCTATACCTTCCAACTACAGTGGGCTGTTATCTTTAGCAGCCTACTGTAGCAATGAAGCAAAAAAAATATACCAACCGGACAAATTAGTTCCTTTGTTGTATGGTGTGTTTTTAGTGTTTAGGTTGCTAAAATGACTATTTAGTCATTTTAGCAACCTCATTGTGTGCGGTTTTAATGGTTAACGCGATTTACGTTAGAATGAAATAATTGGGCAAAATTGACTTTTTACAACTGAGAGAATATGCACCGTTTTTGCTTTTTTATTGATTTCAGGTGATTTATTTTTGGTTGGCTCAAGTGGAAAAGTAGCCTGAGACCACCAATTTTACCCTCCCTTTTTTCTTGTTACCAAACAATAAAATCTTGTATCTTCTCTCCACTTTTCCTCTTCCCTTTTTCTATCCATCCAGTTTTCACCCCCAATGAAACACACCATTAGTTCAGGGCCAAAGTGTCGAATAAGGGTTTGTTTGGTTCGATGACATAAAAGTAGGAGGATAGAAAATTGTGGAGATGGAAAAGTGAGTAGATAGAAAAAAAAATTTATTTTTTTCTCGTGTGTTTGGGGACTGGGAAAATGTAAGAATGAAAAATCTTTTGTTTGGTTGAGAAAATAGAAAATGGTGTTTGTATAAATTTATTCTCATGCCCCTATTATATTAAAAAATTTAATAATTTATAAGAAAAAAAAATATGTTTACAAAATAAAAAATAAAAAAAACTAGACATTAAAAAGGAAAAAAAGAAAAAAGAAAAAAGAAAACTAACATTGAAGGGAAGAGGGTGGCCAAATGGTAATTTGCCATCTTAAGCCCACTTTCTCCCTTATTTTCTCCCCAATTTGGGGAGAAAACTCACTCTTCACAAAATGTGGGACCAAGAAGAAAATTGTTTTCTCCCCTATCTTTCATCCCTACAACCAAAAACACACACCAAGAGCATTCATATCTGGAATCTTCAAACTATTCTGTTTTACCATCTCAAACCTACTTTATCATTTATACCATACCATTTTACAACACTCCTAACATCCCAACTTTTATTTTTCTATTCAACTCATTAAAATAATATAACTATCCAATAAAATAATACTAATCCAATCTCTCTCCCACCCATCTCCTTCATCAGTGTTTATCTCTTTCTCACTGTCTCCTCTTTCAGCCACCCATCACCACCACCTCTGCCACAAGAATCCCCCCACCACCACCATGAAATAAACCATCTGATACAGACCGACTATTAGATACAAACCCATCGACCCAGACCATTCCATCAGATACAAACTCCTACCGATATAAACCCATCAGATATAAACCCACCAATATATATTTATGTTTCTGAGCAGATTATATATAACTGCTGAAATTACCTAAAAAAAAAACCCACCGATACAAACCCATCAAATACAAACTCATCGATACAAACCCATCAGATTAACCCACCATCACAAACCACCCCAAATCCAGCGATTGAGACCCACGCTGCCACCATCGAGACCACCCCATGTCGCCGCCATTGATCACTGACCCATACCCACACTGCCACCATTGAGACCACCCCACATCGCCGCCATCAATCACCGACCCAGCTCCGGTGGCATGCTTTGAATAAGGGAGAATCAGAGAGGGAGTGAGAACTGAGATGAAGAAAGAGAGAATCACAAGAAAAAAAAAAAAACTGAATGGCTGAGAGAGAGAGAGAGAGAGAGAGAGAGAGAGAGAGAGAGAAAAAATAATATAAAACTTATGCAATATGCTACAGTACCGTCATAAAAGTAAGACGGTACAGTAGCAGTATTGGGAAATTTTTTAAAATTCTAAGTTTTTACAATTACGGATGGTGGAGGTTTTTGAGAGACAAATGCTAAATAGAGGCAACATATGGCATTTAGCATTCCTATTGTGAATGCTCTAAGGGTTTGTTTAGGATCACTTATTTTGCTGAAACTAAAAACTTTTTGCTGAAAATACTATAGATAAAGGTAAAAGTTAGCTAAAATAGTACAGTAAGACCTATGAATAGTACCAAAAGTGTAGTGGGACCCATGAATAGTGCTAAAAATAAGCCGAATAGTAAAATAAGTTGGCAAAAATAATCTTGCCAAATAGACACTAAGTCACTCAATATTTTCTCTCCCACATTTTCCATCCCTCTTGCTTTTTGAATCCAACCAAATAAACTTTAACTCATTCAATATGCCTAGTTTCCCCAAGAGTGGCACTCTATCCCAATAGACCATCCCCAATCAACATCATTTTCTAATCTAATTCTATATGATTTTTGTAAAATTTATTGATAAGTGAAATGAATAATTACATAGCAGGAGTGTTTGTTGCCCTTAGAGCACTCGCAGCAATACTTGTATGATAGAAAAATATCACATTTTAGTCAACTAAGCCCAAAATCCACCTACATCATGTTATGTAAAATTGTGTAAAAATATTTAGTTGCTATAGTAGCTAAATAAATTTACACTAGTACTATTCATTTTACATTTAATTTTTTATTATTTCTTTATGAATTTTGAGAATGAAGTAAGAGAGTGGATGATGATTGTTGAATGTAAAGAAAGAGAAACAATTTAAAATATTAAGAAAAATTGATATTTTAATGAAATGTAGCACAAAATAGATAATTTAATATGTGGTGTTTTGAAAAATGAGTGCTTAAAATTAATGTTATTAAATCCGTTCAGTTCCAGCCAAAATGGCAGGAATAGCATGTATCATAATGCAATCTGGAACAATAATACCATCCGTTCCACCTCGGGTCCAATTCCGATCAGTTTCGAGTCATTCATTAAAATAGAAAAAGTATATTCTTAAACTAAAATAGACATACATTTTTGCCTGAGCTGAGGTGAATGGTCTATTTAGAACTTTTCAAAATGAGTTTTTTAAGGGGTAAAGACTCTTATGATGGAGTAAATTTTGAATTTGAATTAGTTTCATATTAAATCATTTATTTTCCTCTATTGCTTTAAAAAATGAGGAAAGAAACAAAAATAAAACAAGGAAAGAATAGCTGGATGATGTTTCTTTCTTACTCTTAAAAGGCAATGGTCCATTATTGTTGCTTCCTTCGTTTCTTTTCAAGGAGCGTTCACTCTTTGTTTTTTTCTTAATAATTGTCCTTCCCTCACTTTTGTCTTTGAAAATGATTGTTTAACATCAAAATTAGGTAGTATTTCTTTCACAACTTATTGTCATTTTGTTTTTTTTTTTTTTTTTTTTAGTTATATATAGGGTTCAAATTATATATGGTGTAACTCTAATAATGTTACATTTCCCAATAACTTGTTATTAAATTCATATTTTAAAAATCTCACCGTTGGATCATATGTTTTATACGTTTTTAACATGCATGCCAATTTTTATGACAATCAGATGTTATTTACCATTTGATCCATCAAATCATCTTTTATCTATCATTTTAAATTACAAAAACTTGAATTTAAACAATTGATTATTGACGTGATTATTGAGTTTTAATCTTCTTGCAATTTTGCAAGTATGGAAAATATACATTGATAATGTAACGTAATAGTGGATTTATCAAAATTTACATCCAATCAAAAAATATTAAATAGTGTAACATTGCTTAAAGTTACACCAAGTGTAACTTTAACCCAAGGGAAATTTGTAGTTTTTTTATAGCATTTTTTTCTGAGACTTTATAGTCTTTTTTTCAATCATATATGGGAAGTCAGTGTAAATAGTTTAAATTTTAGGTGAAGTGAGTGTCTTATTCCAAACCAAAGAAGAGGTAATTGTTAATTGGATGCCAATTTTCTTATTCCAAACCGTGAGTGTCTTATTCCAAACCGTTGGATCATATTTTCTATATATTCCTAACATGCATGCCAATTTTCATGTTAATCGGATGTTATTTACCATTTAATCCATCGACTCAACTTTTATCAATAATTTTAAATTACAAATACTTGAATTTAAATAATTGATTAATGACGTATGTTAGGTTCTAAAAGTTTAGAACAACTAGCAAATCGTGAACACAAACTTGTCTAGATATAGATCCTAGAGTCTATAGATATTATTAGACAATGCTCAAGGTGATTCAAGTCAAGATTCAAAAACAAGTAAGCTGTTGAAAGAAGATTTCAGAAACTGCCTAGTTCGATCGATCGAAAAACAAGCTCGACCAATCGAAAGTCGTATCTGCAGAATTTTAAGTAAGCCCAAATAGCAGTCTAAGCCCATTAAGGATTAGGGTTTCAGATCTACTTCTTCTAGTATATAAAGGAAACCCTAAGCATGTTTTTATAAGGCTTTTTAGAGAGAGAAGAGTGTGCTTCTTTGGTAAGTAGGGTTTTGTAACCAAAAAGCTCTCTCATGTCTTCTATCGATGTTATTGCTTGAAGATTCTCAAGATCCAGTGTTGTTCATAAGGGGAGTTGTTGTTCTTCATAGGGGGAGTTGTCTCCATTTTCTATAGAGTTGAATTGTTTTGTGTTCCCTTAATTCTTTATTTTCTCTTAACTTTTGTTTTATGTTTTCTATTTACTCTTTGTTTGAGTTGTCTTTATCAATACATGACAAGAAGGGGGAGAAATAGATGAAATGTGGGAATCCTGTTTGTTTTGTTTAGGAGGAGATATAATTGTTTTTGAAAGAGGGAGAATATAAAAACTTTTTGATGTATCAAACTTAGGGGAGAGTTAGTTTACTTTTGTTTTTATATTGCGTTTCATTTTGTTTATATGTCTTTCTTTCCACATATGCGGTGATGTGTTCTTTTGAGTATTTCAGGAAAGATATGTACATTCTGATCAAGATCTTCTATCTCTTCTTGCAACTTCTAGGTTCGGAGTCTTAGATTGAGATTTGTGATGTAATTGGGCATTTTATTGTATTGGGTTGTTCTTGTATTTGAGCATTTCATTTTGTATGTGAGTTTTGTCACGAATTGCCAAAGGGGGAGATTGTTAGGTTCTAAAAGTTTAGAACAATTGGCAAATCGTGAACACAAACTTGTCTAGATATAGATCCTAGAGTCTATAGGTATTATTAGACAATACTCAAGGTGATTCAAGTCAAGATTCAAGAACAAGTAAGCTGTAGAAAGAAGATTTCAGAAACTACCTGGTTCGATCGATCGAAAAATAGGCTCAACCGATCGAAAGTCGTATCTGCAGAATTTTAATTAAGCCCAAACAGCAGTTCAAGTCCATTAAGGATTAGAGTTTCAGATCTACTTCTCCCAATATATAAAAGAAACCCTAAACACATTTTTATAAGGTTTTTTAGAGAGAGAAGAGTGTGCCTCTTTGGTATTTAGGATTTTGTAACCAAAAAGCTCTCTTATGTCTTCTATCGGTATTATTGCTTAAAGATTCTCAAGATCTGGTGCTGTTGAAGTTGCTGCCTTCTCTAGTCATCAAAGGTATTGATGATCTAAACCTTCAAGGATGGTCTTGGAGTCACAAACAAGAGAGTTTGTGTTGCTAAACCTTTGAGTGGGATCTCAAAGTCACAAGCGTGGGTGTTTGTGTTTTGCAAAGGCCAAGGAAAGAAGTAGTCTGTGGACTCGGAACTGTCACGTGGTCGTGGTAGTAAGTTTTCTACTCAAGGTAGCAATAGGATGTTAGTGGTCTAAATCGCTATTGTATAAACTTCAATTCTTTCATAGTAAATTTGTTGTTTTACCTTGAGGATAGCGAGGTTAAATTCTCCCTAGGTTTTTTACCGGTTTGGTTTTCCTGGGTTATCATATCATCGTGTTCTTTATTATTCCGTTGCTTTATTTGATATGATTGTTATTGTTTTAACCTAGATCTAAATAATAAACCTAATTATTCACTTGGTTTATTAATTAGGTTAAACAATCTAGTTTTACAGGGATCTAAAAATGTACAACGTAGTTATTAAGTTTTAATTATCTTGTAATTTTGCAAGTATGGATAATATACGAAGATAATGTAATCCAATGGTGGATTTATCAAAATTTACATCCAATTAAAAAATATTGAATAATGTAATATTGTTTAAAATTACATCAAGTGTAACTCAAACCGAAGGAAAATTTGTGGTTTTTTATAGCATTTTTTTCCCGAGTCTTAGTAGTCTTTTTCAATCATTCATGGGAAGTCCGTGTAAATAGTTTGCATTTTAAGTGAAGTGAGTGTCTTATTCCAAACCAAAGGAGAGGTGACCACCACAGATCCTTGGTGCGATGATCACTCCACAAGTATAAGTACTTGTCGAGTGTAGAAAGGGAGGGAGAAAGGGTTAGGGTTCAAGTCTACAAAAGGGGGTTTCACACACAGATACACTTAGATAAAGTTAAAGTAGAATTTCTATCTTATATAAAAAATAAAATTAAAAAAAGAAAAAGAAAAAGAAAAAAGAAAAAAGGAGAGGTGATTGTAATAATGAAAAACCTCAAGGTAGGTAAATGCCATTTTCCCTATATTAAAGTTTTGAGTTTTACCATAGTTTCAAATTAAATCTTGATTTTTACCTTATTTATATACGAAGAGATTGTTAACAAGGCCCAAAGAATGGTCTAGAAAACATTTTACAAAAGGTAGGCCAAGATAATTGTCATATCTTCACATATAGAGGTATACTGTTGGTACTTCTCATGAACTTGAAGTCAAATTAAAATTTGAGGGTGCTTGGTGAGTCCAATGACCCTAATAGAAAATAGGCACACAACCTTTCTCTTTCTTCCATTTCTTTGATTGCAAATAAACATCATTTGATTTTTCGTGGTCTTTGATCATTGGGTCATTTCCCCCAAATAGGAAGAAAGGAGGCTCCAATCGAATCCCCCATTTCATCTGTCAAATTGAAGTGATTGGTTAGGGTTAACCTTGATGCCATAATTACTCAGGGGCAATTATTTTGCATTCAATGCAAGGTGGCTGTTAGTAGGTTCTACATTGAATGTGAAGGTGATAGACATCTTTCAAAACGACTTTATTCAGTAATAATATTTTACTTACCTTTTTCTTTAAAAAAAAATGTGAGGTGATAGTTAACTTCTCAAGGAAGCTAGCTATGGTCTTGGGAAGCATCATAAGCAAGATGTTCAAGTAAACTCACTTAGAGCATTAGCATGGGGGATGTAAACCACACCCCCCCCCCCCCCCCCAAAAGTTGCTATTTTACATCTTCACATGGTCAAAACTTGGTTCTAACCGGGTTGCTATTGCTAAAAGAATTTAGCAACCATGAACAGCGGATTTTTATATATACAGCCTGCTGTAGCTCAAGATGTATAGGTTATAATATTTTTTTTTCACCTTTCCCAATTAAAAATAAAATACTCTATCTTATCTCTCATGTCTGCATCTCCATCTAAGCATCTCTCATCAGTTATCTCTCTCAACAAAATCAGAGGTTCCCTCTCTCAAATCAGTGCTCTCTCTTCTCCCTTTCACCGATCTATCTCTCTCATCTCTCTCTATTGCTTCTTTTCTCTCTGATCGGACCAAAATCATGCTTTGAGGGTTTGAAACGATGTTAATTCAGTGTTATAGGCTTCGGGTGCCTGGTGGTTTTGGGTTTTGTTCACGGCGGCAGCAGCAGCTAATTGTTTGGGGTTTGGGTTTGAGTATGGTGGTGGGTTGTATGGGGTTTGGGGTTTTGGGTTTGAGTTTTAGTTTATAACTATGAATTGGCAATTTGGTGGTGAGTGGTGTGTGTGGGATGCTCGGTGGTGGTGGGTTGCTTGTCGGTTTGGGTGTGGGTTTTTTCTAGGTTTTGTAAGTGGTGGTGGTGGGCGATGGAGGGTTTTTTCTGGGTTTTGATGTTTGTGGTGGATGATGGTGGGTAGCGGTCTGATCTGGGTTTTGAATTATTATTATTATTATTTTTTTTTTTTTTTTTTTTTGGGTTTGTGGGTATGGATATGTGATTTTGGTGGTTGTTGATGGTTGTGGTGATGGATTCCAAGTGGTGGTGGTGGGTTGTGGGGTTGGTGGCTGTTGTGGTTCAGGGTTTTTTTTTTTTTTTTTTTTTTTTTTTTTTTTTTTTTTGCTATGGGTTTGATTTTGGAATGGGTGGTTACTTAGTTTTGATTGTTGTGGTTTGGTTTTTCAGTGGTGGCGGCAATTTTTTTTTTGGGGTAATTTTGGTGGTGACAAATTGGGGTTTACGGTTGAGTTTTGGTGGAAGTTTGTGGGTTTTCTGGAGAGAGAGAAAGAGGAAGAGAGGAAAGATTGATGAAAAAGAGGAGAGAGAAATATAATTTTTTATACTAGTCGCTAAACCGTGCTATGCACGGGAAAGTTCAGGAAATTTATTTTAATATATTATATGTTTTTTTTCCTTTATTAAGCACTAATAAATAAAAATTGTATATTTGAACAAATAAATCAAGGTTTATGGTAACAATTTTCACATTAAAATTGCAATAATATAACATCAAAAACTTACATACAAATAAATACAGAAATAATTTGTTTATGCTTATATGCTTCCACTTCTCATGGTTGGAAATCTTCATTATTATATACAATTGTATCTTTGTATGATGTAATCTCATTTTTAATTTCAAGGCAAAGTTAGAGTAACATAAAGTTGTTTTCAGGCCCCCAGCAGTATTTTTTCTTTTCCATGGTACCCTAGATCTCCCAAAAGTGCAGCTTATATGCCTTGAAAAAGAAAATAACTTATTAACTTCCTTGACAATAACAAAGACCACCACATGAAAATGTCCACTTAACGGGATAAGAATCATATTATTTAGTTTCACTAATTCACCATTGAATTTAGTAACTCACATTAAAGATAACACAAAGATTTTAAATTATATATAGTCCATCATGAAAATTAAAATATATGAGCATGTGGTTTGAAAATCATCATCTAAAGCATTGCTATGTCAAATAAGAAAAAGAATATATCAAGCATTGAGCACACACTTAACATGGAATGTAAAAACTTGGTCCTTTTTTAACTTGATAAGTACAGCTCTTTTATCTAACTTCAATATTAAAATCTGCAAAATAGGAATTTAATATTTTTAAAAAAAATTATATCCCTAAAATTATTATTTAATGGGCAAAGAGAAAGCAAAGAGCTAAAAAAATGCTTTCACATCTATCTTAGACGTGAGTCTTTTCTACCATCCACACAAAGTAAATCACTAAGCTATCATGCATGAAAATGTTTGTGGAGTGGTCTTAAACCATTGGCATAAATGATATGCATTTCAAAGTGTTTTGATTATTCAACCTTCCATCGAACCCCATCTATTCTATAGATCATCATGTACAATTCAAATTCCCAATCTCATTACTTTAAAGTAGCATCACGTCAACAATAACAATATTAAAAAGTTAAGTGATATGATTATGAATCTTTAGTACTCTTCTAAGATACTACCAATATGCATGAGTATTCATTCATCTAATAAATAATTTAATATGCATATGAGTAATCAAGTCAGTATGTGGAAACTTAATATGACATTTTTAATTTGGTACGTACAAACATGTCAATATGACATGACAAGTTTAATTTGCATTCACCAGCGTGTGATTGCAAAATCCTTAAAAGTGATGTGCACAACTTTTCTTTTTCTTTTTTCTTTTCCAACTAAATGTGCATTACCATTCTAGAATTTTTGCAAAGTATATTAGAAGAAACTGTAAAACTGGAGGAAAAAAAAAACCAAAAAGAAATTGAAAGAAGTTGGAAACACACAACTAAAAAGAACCGTCAATTCGAAAAAGCACCCATTATATATTTATAAATTCATGATCAACTGTTTATTAATTGTACATATCAAGAAGCCAACTCTACCTCAAATTGAGAAGTCTGTCTTTGTGAGTTTCAGATTAGAGATAGATTTTTTATTCTTAGATAACATATCTACTCGTTATAATTAGTACATAGATAAAAGGAAAATCTCCTGCAAAAATTGCACAAAATAATATAAATGAATCAATAAAAAAAAATGTGATTGTGTTGTTGGGTTTATTTTTATAAATTTTCTAACTTGTACATGCCAATTAGATTTTAGATTGTTGTCATGATACCCATTGGCAAAGCATCAAATAGGGCCAAGAAAAGCCTTTTCACAAACCTTTTCTTTTAAAGTCATAGATAATAGGTCATATCAAGTGGATTTGTGGCAAACTATAATGGAATAAGCTTCAAAACCCCAAGATTTATAAGCTACTTAAGTAAAAAAGTAAATTCCCAAAGCCATAATCTATTTATTCTAAAGATAACAACACACAAATACATCTAAATGCTAACAGTTCTATATAAACAAAATTATAACTTAAATAAATCAATAAAGACCTAAAAAGAATATAAAAACCAACTTAACTTTGAGAATTATCAATTACCAAAATATCAGTCATCTTAATCACAATATCACATAGAAACAATTATATAAATAAATTCACAAGCTTCAACTTATAGCATAATAACATAATTCTAGTAAATTTTATTTATAATAAGAATTTTCCAACCAACCCAAATAATATCCACTTAAAGCTTTTTTCTTCTTCTGGTAGCAAATCTAAGTCATGGATGTTTATGGGGATAGAACAATATACTACCACTCTAAAAAGGCTTAGACAAAGATACTTACCCAAGAGAATGAACTTTTGATAGAATCATTGATTTGAGAACTTCTACTTTTAAGAACCCCCTCAACATAAAGAAGAGTTCTAACATTTTGTCCTTGGAGGATAAATTGACCCAAAGCTGTAATCCCTTTGAGTTTTTCTTCTTGCAGGCATTTAAGGGTTGGATGATTCCTCTACCTGCTGTCATCCACTGCACAAAAAAATAAATAAATAAATAAATGAAACCAAGAGGAATAAGTTTCATATAATAAAGCTCTAACATAAATTTTCTAAATCCTATTGATCAACATCGAGTTAGCAATATCAATAAAATAAATTTGAAATTTCAAAAAGATCAGATTGCAATTTTTCATACATGAAAAATAGTCCAATATCAGAAAAGGATCCCAATTCTTCAGCAATTGATATGTCTTACTTGCACATCACCGAGTCCAATTGTACCCTTATGGCCTGCACAATCCTAATGACTAATGCCTACTTAAAATCCAAAAAACTCAACTTCAGTTTCTTTACAATTAAACCTAATAGTAATCAAATAATTGAATAGCTTTGAGACAAAGTATACCTGTAACTGACAGTTTCAAAACCTGTAAAACATAAATCACATAAGAATATACCTAATTAATTATACACAATGATCCATGATTAATGAATGCACATAATATCAAAAAAAAAAAAAAAAAACAATGAGGTAGATCCTTTGTGTGGATGATCTGGAAATCCAATGGAAGGAGTCACTACAATCAATATCAATAAAAGAAATTTGAAATTTGAAAAAGATCAAATTGTAATTTTTGATTCATGAAAAATAGTCCAACATCAGAAAAGGATCCCAATTCTTGAGGTCAATCTTGAAAATTTAATACCCAAAAGATAGAAAGTCAAGAACAAAATAACCATGAATCAAAGTTGAAACCAACCAACTGATAAAACAAATAAAACAGCCATATAAAGATTCTTGACTCCCAAACACACTAAATAAAAACCCAAAATTATTTATAATTTGAATCCTACAATTTCTCACTAACCAAAAAAAAAATCATTATTATTATTAAAAAAAAATTAAAAACCAAAGCAATAACACAAAAAGAGAGAGATGGGATGGAACATAAATTTGAACATCTTCTTTGAGCTACATGTTTTATGTTAATTTAAAATTTCTAAGATTCCTTGAATTTCATATGAAAAGTTGCTAGTCTCACGTCAAGGAATTTAGGATTTTGAACATAATGTTGTAATAATGTACTGAAAATAGAAATCATGAAAATGAGATAACTCACCCTACACAATTAGCTAACATTACAACAACCTTATTTAGCTTGGTTAGAATGAAATTGAATTTCCACTAATACAACCCTGGCAACATAGTATAAAATATTAAAATATCAGCAACTAAAAGTTCATAGCTCTAATATTTGAAGTTAGAAAATTGCATAGCAAAGATCAGCTGCTAAAAATAAAAATGCCAACCAAGAAGAAAATTAAGAGGGAGATCATCACTGAGCCGCCCCTCTTTCAATGAGTTAAACTTTGTACATGACTTCTACCTTATGTGCAAAAGGGCTTTTACAAAGTATAAAATAATTATAAACTTGAGAAGGATCTTACAAATAAAAAATAGGAATGAAAATACAAGCAAAAACACCTTAATCACCTCATATGCACTATGCAGAATCCCATATGCGGAATCCCACTGCAGAATTCTATCAAATTTATTGTTGCTCCCCATATGCAGAATCCCACTGAGACATAGCATCAAACACCTCATAGGCACTATTAAAGACTCTTTTTATCACTTTGTCAAATAAAGCAAAAATTGATATTTAAATTGCCACAATTAAAAGCACAACCACCATTCAAAATTTGAGAGATAAGTAGGATAGTTAATTGATATTTAGGGTTACCCATGACTGGATTAGACTTCATTGTTTCAACAGGGTATATCAATAGTTAAAAAAGATGTTATGTCTTTATCAAGAATTATACACACACAAACTGCTATTCAACAATCCCTTTCCTAAAATTTAAAGGATCAAATCTTGGCAAAGTAGAAAGCAAAATTTGAATCTTTTGTTGGAGAGAAAAACAGAAAGGAGAAGAAGATTCTAAGAAGGATGGTAACTTGGAAAATTAGTGCCAAACACTGATGCTATGGTCAAATATTATAAAGATCAGTCATAAAAGAACACGACTCTTGCGACATCAAAAGGCAACCTCTGGTCAGCCTTGTAGGCCGTCAAGAATTCTAGCTTCTTCATCATTGTACCAGGTTCCTTTCCTTGGTTTATCAGATGGAGAGTAAGGTGACCTCTGAGAGGTAAAGATGATGGGTCAATCGTATCCCAACGTATCCGATCGGCTCTTCCTTCTTTCTCATCCTAAGTTTTGGATTTTGATTTTGGATTTTTGGGGGAAGGAGAAGGCTTTGATTTTTGGAGAGAAAGAGGGTTTCTGAGGAGAGAGAGGAATGGCCGCATATGTTGCCCGTGGTTTTGCCATGGTTTTGATTAGAATTTAGGTTTTTGTATTATCGGGTTTTAGGAAAAAAAAATTAGAATTTTTTTTTGTTTTTAAATAATGCTAACGTGGAAAATTGTGGGAGTTTCAGAGGTTTCGGTTATATATATATAGATTATTTGACAGTGTAGTCTATATTATTTTAATGAGTTGTATATAAAAATAGAAATTAGGATGTAGGGTAAGTTATAAATTGAGATGATAAAATAGATAAAGTAGGTTTTGAGGATGTAAAATAGATGATTCTTAACAAACCTAGATGCTAGTGCTCTTAATGGTTTGGCCGAAGAGAAATTTTATTCAGTACGAGAACTTCTTTTGTTGGTTCAATTAAAAAGTTGTTTTGATGACTTGTTATGAATAGGGATGGCCATACCCATTGGGTAATGGGTACCCAACCCTACTCGATCCAAATATTTTGGATAATACCCGGTTCTTCATGGATAGAGTTTAATTGGGTAGGGTATGGATATTACCCGAATTATACGGGTAGGGTATGGATATTATCCAAACCCAACCCGGTTAAAAAAAAAAAAAAAAACTAAACTAAACCTCTCTCACTCACCTATGTTGTGCATAGCACCGGAAACGCTAAAGAAGTAAACGAAAACCGAGTTGGCGAGCAAGAGCTTCGGATCTTGAAGCAAGGTCTCGCCTTTCACAATCTTCTTGATCGCGAAGGGAATCCAAATCAGGGTCGAGAACACGATGAAGCCCAATTGCCTAGTAGAGAGGAACGGAGGCCGGTGAATCGGACTGATGGGCTGCCTGGGAGGTCTGTGTCTGTTTGGGTGGGTGTTATTGAACCTTGGTCTGAGGAGGGTGCCATGTGTCTTGGTGAGAGGACTCTGTTTTTGCATGGGTAAAACAGAGCCTCTTTAATCTCTCTGGGCTTCACTCGGTGATGGCAGACATGGAGTTACCTTGCAAGGACGTGGATAGCTTGCCATATGCGATGAGTGGATGCAGTCCGTGTGTGTCCAAGGTCGCACCTTATTTTCAATGCCTACTGCTAGCTAGAGCCCGAGTTTAGGGTTGTTGGCGATGAAGGATTGGGCGAGGAGAGGGAATTCTTCATGTGTTGTGTCTTTATTTTATTTTTAAAATTTTTTATCTAATAAAATTTCAATCTCAATCTAAAATTAAAAAAAAAAAAAAAAAAAAAAGCAAATACAAACTCAACAATATTTTTTTTTTAATTTTTTTTATTGATTAGTTTGTTCTTTTTTAAGATAAGGATATTGGTTAGTTTTTAAGTTAAAATTTTTTGGATTAAAAAAAAATTAAATGGGTTTCGGGTAGGGTATGGATATCCATGGATAATAAATTCGGGTAAGATTCGAGTATGGATACTAATGGGTATTGATATTCGGGTATCCATGGGCAAACTTTTCGGGTAGGGTATGGGTATACCCGATCCATACCCTACCCATGGTCATCCCTAGTTATGAAAGACATTTGGCGTGAAGACCCATAGTTCGGTTGAATTCTACCTTGTGAAGGAGGGGCAAAATGTTCTGATCAAACATAGCCTTGCCTTTTGGAGGGTTGGGCCTAAAATTAATTTTATGGGCCCCTTCCCTTGGGAAAGCGTGAGCCGCAATGTGGGGCATATGAGCCTTCTTTTGGTGGGTCATCCTCAAAGAAGGGATGGAGGTAGGTTAGCTCCATTTTTGTCAAAGTTAGGATCCTACATAAAGATCGTGGAAGGATGGTGGGATTGTGAATTGTAAGTTCCAATTTTTTGAGAAAAAAAGAAAAAGAAAGCAAAGTTAACAGAATGTATCCAAAAAAAATTACCAAATGTTTAATTAACCACCAAGTGTCAAAACTATCATCAACACATTTAGAAAATATTTTCCATGTTCTAAGTTCCAAGTTCAAAATCCAAAATAAGTTTGCAAATGACAACTAACTAAGTAGCTAACTGTTTCTAAAAAAAAAACCAAGTACTTAACTATAATATAAAATCCAAAAGCGAAATTTGGTTGGAGAGGAGGGAGAGGGAGAGAGTGAGAGTGCCATTAAGTTGATTTTAGTGGCTTGGGGAATAAGTTTTAAATTTAAAATGAGGGTTTTTTTTTTTAATAAAAGATTTTAAGTTATTTTATAGTATAGGACATATTGGGTCATTTCTATCCATTGGGTTGACTGGATTTTTTTTTTTTTTTTTTTTTTTTTTTTTTTTTTTTTTAAAAGCCAACTCAAAGCAATTTAGGTTTTTAGTAGGATTGTTTAGGATCGGTTCAGTCCTACTGACCCACATGATCCAACCAATTTTACATAGAATCCTGAAAGATGGACAATCCTATTATGATCTGAGTTGTTTTGGCCTAGTAGGATTGTAAGACTATATGATCATGCGGTTCGAGTCCCAATCTTGACAACCATGGTGGTTCTCTCTAGACTCTTTTTAGTTTTTACAAAAAAAAAAAAAAAAAAAAAAAAAAAATACACAAACTCAAGTAAGTCATGTTGTAATGTAAAAATTTGCAAAAGAGTAAATCATTGTTAAAAATGCGTTTATCTGTCATGCTTTTTTTATTTACAAAAAAAATGGTTTTTTTAAAATTCTTATTATTGTTGAGTTTTTATTTTGACAAAATAATATATGCAATTGTGAAAAATTTTGTAACTTAATAACATTTACTAGTTGCTCTTTACAAGGAGAACTAGAATTTGAATCCCTCTCGCAGTTGTTGAAGTACATGTATCCAATACAATACATGCCGCTTAACATGCTGTTATTATTATTTTTTTTTATACGAACTTGTTGTTATTGTTATTCACTAAAACTCAATTATAGCAAAGTTTGATTATTATAATAATTATTATTTTTTGGGCTATAGGTCAAATTTTGAATATATGTTAGCGAAATAAATTTTGAATCGGTTAGTAACTTAATATCATATCATATCATATATAATAAAACTTGGGCGTAAACGCTGTAGTTGCGTCATGTGGTTTCACAAAATTGCAGAAATTTTATTAAATTTTTAGATTTTAAGAAAAAATGTATATAATTTTACTTCTCCTGTAATTTCTAAATGAATATTAGATTAAGCAGGACTCTAATTTATTCTTATCTTTAATTCATTATTATCTCTAATTCATTGTTATCATAAAGTAAGTGTATCTCTAAAATATATATATATATATATATATAGTAAGCGTAAAAAAATTTGAAAAGAATTCTATAATTTATAGTTCATTCTTATCTCTAATTTATTGTTATCATAAAGTAAGTGTATCTCTATTAAAAAAAAAAAAAATCATTTAGTAAGCGTAAAAAAATTTGAGAATATTGATCCAAGAATTATTGAAGGACGAAGGTAGGAGAGAAACAAATGCAAGACAGTACAATGCCCCAACTTCTTTAGAAGTCTGCACTAATTGTAGGTGATCTCACAGACACAAACAGAGAAAGAGGTATTATAGTAGAAATTCAAAGTGATGGACTACAAAGAATTAGTGATCTACATCTGTCATTTATGGCTATGCAGTATTCAATACTGTTTCCTTTTGGAGAAGATGGTTTCTACTTCCTTATTTCAATAATGAAGGAAGAAGAAAAATAAAGCGAGAAATTGTTACAATGAGGGAGTATTACGCATATAGGATTCAACATTGAAGAAATGAAGGACAAACAATTCTCTGTGGTGGTCGACTTTGCCAACAATTCATAGTTGATGCATATACATCTATTGAAGAAGAAAGACTAAGGTTTATATGCAAAAAACAGCCACAATTTAGAGTAGATTTGTACAAGAACGCGCGTGATGCTGTTGTTAGAGGTGACACAAGTCGTAAATCACTTGGTAACTCCCTGCAACTTTTATAGGTGGACCAAGATATATGGTACAAAACTATCAAGATGCCATGGCAATATGTAGATGGGCAAGTGATCCTAATCTATTCATCACATTCACTACAACAAGACGATAATTGATGATAATAGATATCTGATTTATAGAAGAAGAGATGATGGAAGATTTATACAAAAAGGAGATGTCAAGCTTGAAATGTTTTTGACAGGTATGACACATGGAAGAGCTATTATTGCTCAACTTTTATATCATATATAATTTAATATAAAACAAAAAAACTTTAGTTAAATATAATTCATTATATTTTTGAGATCATACAAATTTATAATTGCATTTCTTAACTATTACATTGAGGTTGCCACTTAAATATGCTTTAAATAATTTTTTTTTAATTATTGAATTCAAGGTTTTTCATTTAAATATGCAATTGAGTTTTAATTATGCAAACTCCCTTTATATTTTTCAAGCATCTCCTTTTTTATTAGTTGTATAATTATCTACCATATTCCATTTAATTAATTTTGGACTTATATATGATTTTTTTAATAAAAACTTAATCTTACACAATATGTATTCATTTGAATATAAACCACTGTTAGTTTCTTTAAAACTCTCTCTCTCTCTCTCTCTCTCTCTCTCTCTCTCTCTCTCTCTCTCTCTCTCTCTCTCTCTCTCTCTCTCTCTCTCTCTGTTAAAATACAAAGTATTCTAAAAAAAAAAATAGTGTAAGAGATTAGTTTACTTTTATTATCTATTTAATTTTAATTAATATATTTTTTTTTTATTTTCAATAATTTACACATAACTCTTGATTTAGCCAGCATGGGCATAATACTAGTATTTTATATTTTAGATGAAGCAAACAAACATCTAGGCTCTTGCTTGTCCTTAATATATAATTTTGGAGGACCCATACTGACAATAAACGATGGTTGGTCTTGTTACAAGTTAATAATAAGATTAAAAGATTCCTCTTATTGTAGATTCCAGATAGCTTAACGAATAAAATCTCTGACATGGTTGTGGTTGTATAAGAGATTTTTTACCAAGGATGAAACTATCTCATTAAAAAAAAAAAAAATCCTCTCGTCAAAAATCTTTTGAACTCCCAAAGTCCTTTTCCAGACGCGTTTTCTTTTCTCTCTCTGTCTGTCTCTGTCACTGTCTCTGTCTCTCTCCATAGAAAAAGAAGAAGAAGAAGAAGAAGAAGAATAGAATAAAAATCTATTGCAGTTTGCAGAAGCATCAGCACCTGATTCCTAATTGCAAAAATTTAATACCCCATTAAATCATTGATTAATTATTATTTATTGATTTCACCTTTTTATCTTATCCTCTCAATTCTCATCCAGAATAAATTCTCTTTATTGTTGATCTAAAAGTGGCAGTGGCAGTGGCAGTGGGCAATCAAATTTGTTGAAAATGATGGTGCTGTTTCTATGGTTGATGGTGTTCGTTGTTGGGTTTGCAGTTGGGGCGCTGACCATTTTGGGCGCAGAAGCAGTTGGAGTGTATATCTTCATAAACCGTTTGAATGAGAAGAACCTTAAAAAACAAGCTCAGATATCACAACACTCATCCTGCGACCTTGATCCCCTCCAATCTCTCGATTTCGCTTCTAACAAACAGGTTGGTACATCTATCTTTCTTTCTTTCTTTCTTTATACATATAAATGTATTTTCTGGTGGTGACCCTTTCATTTCTTTTGGTATGCTATCTACGCTTTGATGTCAAGTAAAGAACATATATGAAAAAATTAGTACGAAATAAAGAAACCCTTTAATCTAAACTATAATTTGGGAACTATTTTCTGCCTAATGTTTTTTTTATTAGTTTAAACTAAAAGTAATGGTTAAGGCTTCGCTTTTAACAAGACCATTACAACAGGTTGATTGTACTATCATGTGGTACCATTGAATACTAATATGCTGATATAACTGACTGTGGTTCGCCAACAGCCTTGTAGCTTAGGGGCATAGCCTGCTCTCCAACCGGAGTTCAAATTCCCCCCCAATTGTACTATCAAATTATCAAAAAAAGAAAAAGAAAATCTGACTGTGGTTTTGAAAGTGCAGTTGTTTATCAAGTATGATTCTTTGTACCCTTATATTTTTGAAGCTGGTGTTTGTCTGTAGGGAGCAGTATGGGTTCTGGAATCAGAAAAGGTTTCAAAAAATTTGCTGGACAAAGGACCGAAGGAGCAAAAGAGAAAGAAGGATTTCTTGGAGGTTTCCCCTGTTAAAAAGCACGCAAAAATCAAGGACCGAAAACTTATTCTGCTTGAATCGGATGGTTCCCAAATTGCTATTGAGCTTAAGGGATGCATAGTTGAAGCTGTTTCAGCAACAAGCTTATCTTCAAGAAAATGGTAATATGGCCTTTTCCAGACCTCCTCTTTTGGGTGATATTACATGATTTTCTTGGCATAGGTTAACATTTGTAAGTATCTGTTGATGGGAAATGCTTTCAATTCTTTGGGTGAAGTTGAACCTTCTGTTTACCTGGTACACAGTTCTGGTGCGTTGGGTTGTGTATCCATGGTATGCTCCCTAGGGGTGCAAAGGTTCCACGCATAAAAAAAAGAAGTTTGAACCTTCTGTTGCTTTCAAAAGAGGATGGGATGGCAAGGACTCCTCACTTGTACCCTCATTAAGTTTGATTTAGATTTCTGCTAATTATTCATGGTTTATGCTAGAAGAGATTCTTATCTTTCTTGTCACATTTTAAACCATCTTCTTAATAGGTCACACTCTCACATCTCATTTCCATGGCAATGAAAAGATCCTTGCTTTTTCAAAGTTCTAAAAGTAAAATGAGAATCCATGTCAGCTGCTAAATCGCAATATCATGCACAACATGCTTTTTCAATCATTGTTTTTGGAAGGTTGGCATAGGATTATTGCATAACATGCTCCTTTATCCAAGATGTGATTGGATAGTCAGTTTCACCTCCTATGCACAATTGATATCTGTTAATAGGCTACTGTTATGATCCAAGTGTCCCACATGACTTAAGTGCAAGCTTAACTATGTGTATATAAGCTCTTGGGCACCCTCTCCTTGCAAACCGTTTTTCCATCAGCCACAGTAACATATACCTGTTTTTCCAGAGATGTGACTTGCCACAATTTGTCTAAGAATTATGTGCTAACGTTAGAGCGTTCCTGGTTCTAAGTATGCGGACTTTTCTTACTTGTAAAAGATGATCCAATGGAGTAGCCAAGTAGGGATATTAATATTATTTGGTGGAAATTTTGACACTGATTCAACAAATTACTTTGATTAATGCTGTTGATAATAAAATTTATAGAAATAATTATTTTTCTTTTTTGTTTGAAGTTTTCTCATTAAGTTTTAATGTTCTGTAATTATTTGATATCTATAACCTATTGCTTTCAAGCATCATTGATCCAGCTTGTTAAATATTTCTTATATTCTGGTTCTTTGCAGTTGCTTTTGCTTGTACTGATTGAAGAAATATATCTCTAGTTGTTAACAACTATCTCATAACTCTGTTGCATAAAACCTATATTTTTCATTGTGATTTCAAGAAGCACTACTTATTTTTTAGGATATAGGCAGAGATCATCTATTTTAAAACCCTTAAAATTTCTAGTTATGCTACATGGTCAAGGATTAAATGAGAACATCCTTTTGATAAATATGATAGGATTTGAACCTAGCATTCATTCCACTATTATTGCTGATTGCTCTATACCATTAAGCTAAGACACCAATGGGTTTCTTTTTAGTGTAGTAGAGATTTGATCTCAAGTCTCTTATACAACAATAAGAGACTTTACCAGTGAAATTAATTGGAACCCATGATTAAATGAGAACGTTTTATAATCTTGAAACCAGTACCTTTTCCCTATTTAATTTTTTGTACAAATCTTATGGTTTGTGCTGCGGATGTATTTATATGAAAACTAAGAATACAATTTCTTGATTTCATCATCAAGGTTGGATAAACGGAGTTGTTTCTGTGCCTATATGAATATGAATTTTTCTTTGGAAATGCTTATGATCATGTTTCATAATTCTACCCTTTTCAGATTAATAATGAATATTAGATCACTCAAGACAAATTTAATAAATTAATTGTTGGTGCCCTTATGCCTTGAGTCAACTTTTTTTGGGTCATACTTGAGAGGCTCATTGTAATTGTTTTGGAATGTATAATGTCTGTATGCATTAGACATGAAAGATGGTTGCTCTGAACCCTGCTGATCTACATAACCCTTGTTTGGTCTGTAGGAACTCTCTGGTTTCGGGGATGTCATTTTGGAAATTAATTTTCGTTTGTATATTTGGAACATAAAAAGTTGTGACTTGTCATTTTACTTATTATTGCATTGCAATACAAAATAGTTGTGTAAACATAAATTTTCATGGATCTTGTTTATGTTATGGAAAAATACAAATCCTCCTTTCCTTATCATTTTCTTATGGGTATTACAGGGCCAAAAGGTTTCCCATAAAATTGGAAAGCAAGAGCTCAGTAATTTACAATGGAAGTAAAACTTTGTACTTTTATCTTGAGACTTCTTGGGACAAGGAATCATGGTGTAAGGCCCTCCGTCTAGCTTCATGTGACAAGAAAGAAAGACTTGATTGGTTTTCCAAGTTGCAGAAGGAGTTTCATAATTACTTAACAAACATAAATGCAGGATATCCTTCATTTATGAAACCCTCGATAGGGTTCTCTTCTGAGGCAGTAGATCGGACAAGTAGGCCTGATGGAGCTTCCTCAAAGGTTAGGCTATTTTTGAAGAAAATTGCGAAGAAGACTGCTCGGGTTGGTCAAGAAAATAAGTTAACTTTGTCTTCATTATCAGGCCGTGTAGAGAAAAGGGAAAGTGAGAAAATTCGGCTGTTCCAAGAGACAGTATCAGCCACTGGCTTGGTGAATGCTGCTCCATCAGTAAAGAGATCTAAGAGTGAAGAAAATATGGTTGAATCATCATCATTATCAACAATTTCTCATTCTGGAAGCCAAAGTCATATTTCTGTCATCTCTGATGTAGATTCTGATGACAAGTTTTGTAATGATGAGGGCACACTCTGTTGGAATTTGTTAATTTCACGGTTCTTTTTTGATTTGAAAAGCAATACAGAGATGAAAAGATCCATACAATCACGGGTTCAGGTCTATTCTATTCCTTTACTATGAATTTCTTTCATTTTATTTGTTTGTGGTCATCATGAAGAACATATACCGTGTATTGGGGTAGGTAGACATGGTTTTGTTTCATTGCCATTCTTATCCTCAATCTGCAGAAACTTTTGTAAATTAGTTCTCTAAGAATTTTTTTTTTTTTAATAAGGGAACATACCAAAAATTTCATAAATCAGAAAAGGAAAAAAAAATGATTTGAGGCTTCATTGTGACCTGTGATATATTTTAATTTTCCTCAAAGATTGAACTACAAATTACTCTTAGTTTCATGGACCTGGGCTCTCAGTTGGATTTAACTAGACTCACCAGATTGAGCCACATCTATTCCTCTTGATTTTGGAAGTGTGATGAAAGAGAAAATAACTTTAAGGCTAAAGATTTGATAATATTATTGTATACATGTAATTGTGGAAATTTATTTGCTTTCCATAATATATGATTTAATCTTCAAAAAGAAAAAAAAAGGGTGCATTTTACTAGTGTTTGTTGTGGTTTTTTGCTATAATATATATATATATATATATTTTTTTTGCTGAATGGTTTTTTGCTATTTGATATGATAGAGAACACTTTCCAATATGAGAACCACCAGTTACATAGGTGACGTCATCTGCACTGACATTGATCTTGGGAATCTCCCACCTTATATTCATGGCATGAGGATTCTTCCAATGGACATGAATGAGGTATGGATGTTAGAAGTTGACATTGAATACTCTGGTGGCGCAGTATTAGACATTGAAACAAGACTTGAAGTTCATGAATTAGATTTACAGAAGGGCATGGTGGATTCAGATACAGGATCATGCTCTGTTGGGGATGTGTCATCAGATCTTCTTGAAGGTTTTGAGTATTTTGGAAAGCAGTTGAATCTTTCTGAAGGAACAGTAGATGAGCAGAAGGAGGAAGGTGATCCTAGTTCTGGTTAAATATTGGACTATTAGTATTTTCTATTCTCCTTTTCTTTTTGGAATTTCAATGCACATAATGTTGCCTTAAGTTTGAAATTTGGAGAGATTGAATAGTTCTAGCAATATAAGATTTATAATACATTATTTATGAAGTAATTAGTTGTATCCATGAGTTGCACCTCTTGGGTAGAATGTGGTTTTATTGATGTAAACTTGTTTATCTTAGTTGCATCATTATGTTAGTGTATTGTATTGTTGTAGCAAAGCTTGTAAGTGAGAATTTTGCCTGTTTCTTTTTAAATGTAAGTTCAAGGTTTGTAGGCTGTAGCATTATTTTCAACGTTTTCAGTTGGTTGCAGATAAAGGACTTGAGAAAAAGAAGAGTATGCTGTTATGTTTATTTGGGCTTTCATGAAAAACTTAATATCTCCTCCCTTTGAGTCACATCTATCCTATCTTGTTTTGTATTTGATACTTATACTCAGCATTATTTTTAACCATGAGATAAGTTTCTACTTTCATCCATAGTTTTATGCAGTGCTTGTGCTGCAACTTACACTTGAAAAAAAAATGATAATATGCAATTCTCATCATAAATTGAGAGACGAGTAGCAATCATTTAACAGTAAACTGGTTCAAGACATCTTTATGATAAACAATGCTAATTCAAATTTTATGTTTTTATTTTTTGGCAGATGGATTAAAAAGCGGCAAGAGCACTGTATCAGCATCAACTCAAGGTTCCAGGTGGAAGTCTATTCTGAATGCTATTGCTAGACAGGTTTCACAGGTTTGTAGACATCTTATCTTGGAGTTTATCATCCAGGTTTTAAAGTTCAATAATTAGTATATCTTTTTCCCTTCTCAATATAGGTGATGTAGGAAAAATTTAGAGAGAAGTTAGGCTGTTTAGGGTCTGTGTGAACAGTAACCTTAGAAAGAAAGAAGAGAAAGAGAGAAGGAGAGAGAAGCAACAAAGGTCAACATGCCTATTGCTCAAAAGACTCAATTTTATTAATCAACTCATTCTACTCCTTGAATTTATTGAGCACCATATATATATGAAGACTTTTACTGGTACTAGTAGTAATAGGATTCCTACTAGTATTAGGACTACTAATAAAACCTAATAAATACTAACTTGGACCCAAAGTAAATAAACCCTAAAATACTTAAAACCCTAGAAGATTCTAGACTCAACTAAATTACCAAAATACCCTTAATTTGCAGGAATTACAGATTTGCCAATCGATATAAAACTGACCATAACTTATAAATAAAAACCTGAATTAAAAATAGTTTTAACCCTAAAAGACTCATACTTAGACCATTAAAAGGGCACGACTTTCACTTCAATTGGACTTCACACGAGGACCCAATAAAATAATTCTTGAATAGGGGAATTTGCAAAGTGAGCTTATTAATCTTCCATGACTCCATCAATTGGTCTCTCTTTATTGGTAGGACTGCTAATAAAACCTAATAAATACCAACTTGGACCCAAAGCAAATAAACCCTAAGATACTTAAAACCCTAGAAGATTTTTAGACTCAACTAAATTACCAAAATACCCTTAATTTGCAGGAATTGTGGGAATTACAGATTTGCCCCTCAATATAAAATTGACCATAACTTATAAAATAAAAAACCTGAATTAAAAACTGTTTTAAAAAGACGCATACTTAGACCATTAAAAGGGCACGACTTTCACTTCAATTGGACTTCACACGAGGACCCAATAAAATAATTCTTGAATAGGCGAATTTGCAAAGCGATAGCTTATTAATCTACCATGACTCCATCATTTGGTCTCTCTTTATTGGTACTGGGACATTATCTCAGCATCATTTAGTATTTATGAAGAGCTCAAACATGTTAAAAATTATATCAAGATTTTGCAAATTTGGGCGAGTTAGCATTTTCTCATTGGTTTTTATTAATAAAAATAGGTTGGCCTAAATAAAGTACTGACTATAAGTTTTTCTGAGGGTTATCTTATGTGTTTTTCTTGACTTGCATTCCATTCTCTTCCTAAACGCCACACTTCACAGGCACATGTACAAGCAAACACTCAAAAAGATTTTGTCTATATTAGTCTTAACTTATTTTTTATCATTGAAGGTGCCTCTCTCTTTGGCCATAAGGGTAACATCCCTACGAGGAACGCTGCGGTTACATATAAAGCCACCTCCTTCTGATCAGCTATGGTATGCTTTTACATGTATGCCCGATATAGATTTTAACCTGGAGTCTTCTGTAGGAGAGCACAAGATAACAAATGGCCATATTGCTTTATTCTTGGTCAATCGGCTTAAGGTATGGAGTTTGCTTGTCATTTATAAATATCCACATTTTTTGGTACAAAATTTATATGCATCTTAAATCATTTTCTTTCCATTACTTGTATGGTTGATCTTATAAAGAAAGACAAATAAACATATGGCCATATTGCTCGTTGCTTGAACATTTTTGTTGACTCATGGAGGATATATTGTTGTGTATACTTAAATTGATGTAGGATAATGACCTCTCAAAAGGGGACTTGGTATTTGAGAAAAAAAAAAAATGATAGAACCTAGGAATCAAAACTTATGGTTGCTTGGAATCTTGCCTACCCTCGAAGAAAAAGGGTTCTCGTTATTCGCACTGGATTTGGCACCTCCACCTAAATTCTTGCCTACCCTCAAATCAATATTTTTTGACCCACCAAACTTGTCTTAATTACTAACTTCAACAACCACCACTGTCCGAGAAGTACCTTCGCTAGGTTGAAGTCATGGTTTCCTAGATCTCTTAGCCAAGGTCTTACCTTGTAATTTTAAGGCTCCTTGGTATGCCTTCAAAATCGGTGGAGTAGCAACATCATAAAGGCAAAAGTAATGGGCCGTTTCCTAGCATATAACCTAGGTTTGAGCCTAACCTGGTGTAAGTTTGAGCTCTAGGTCTAGGCTAGGAACGTAAAGTTGGGAAGAATATCACACAAATGCCTTGTGGCAAAAAATGAGACACTCCATGGTACTCCCACAGTTCCTAACCCGAAGAGGTATTGACATAGTAGGGTCATACCTCAATTGCCGAGCTACTCTATGAGTGAGGTACAACTTGAAATGTAAATAGATACCTGTGTTCTCTGCTTCCTCTGTATCACGCTCACAAGTGACTTTGGTTTTGAAAACCATTAAACAGAAAGCTCATCCATCTCCGTCTCCACTTCTATTATCCTTTTTGCTAGACCATGAATAGGGGAGACGATGTAGCCTCCAATGGCTTTGGATTAGGGGCTTGGGTCAAACTCTTCAATTTCATCAATGACGTCGTATAAATGACCCTGTTGCTTCCCTTTACTCTAGCCCCATGCTCTTAGTAGAACATAGAGGAACTCACCTTCTCTCTCACTGTAAGAACTATGCAGGCCTTTGGCTGGAGCATAACGAGGACAATGTTCCTAAAAGAACATCTGTAGGAAACCTGAGTCACCATAAAAATCCGGCAAATAGAGACCTACAGATTGCAATACGTTAGAATGGATCTGGTCTATAGATGTTGGTATAGAGAGAAGCCAAATATAAGGGTGCCAAGGGAACCCTCTCACGACGCCAACTTAACTTCCAAAGGGATGAGGTGGGAGAGCATATGCAATTCTTTGGATGACTGGGAAACGCAGAGAGTGAAAGCCAAGTGGCTATTAAGGCAAACAAGTGGTGGGGGAATTGAAACATGGCCTTTTAGGCTGATTCTTAGATGACTCTCCAAAGAAATAGTGGATCCATGTCCAGAATTTAATCTCTAGGTTGGACACGGAAAACCCCCGCCGCATCCATGAATTCCCTTCTCTCCCTTGTGCTACTTTTAGCCTCACGAAGGAAGTTCACTTCATCTTGCTCGTCTTGTGTTATCTCTATATTCAGCATGTTTAGGGATCCAAAGACTCATTGACACATTCCAAGAGGATGTTGAACTTGCCCTGCTGTGTAAAAAAAAGTGGGTTTTTGGGTTCCAATAGCCAACTAGAAAGGAGAGGCCATTGATATTACTTTTGGGCATGGTGTTGGAAGAAGAATTGATGGCTACATCAATGCCGGGCAGCTAGTGACAATCAAGATTTGGGAATACTCTGAAAATGAGAAAATATATCTACATCAGGGCACCAGCCGTAGCTCGGTCGCGTGCAAGATATGAATTAGATGGGGGAGGATGGTAGTTCTCCTGAGGTTGTTAAGGCAAAGGATGGACTTAACATTTTATATTTCCAGGTTCCAGATGTTCATTGGTGTAAGTAAGAAATGTTGCGTCATTTGTAGCAACCATTCCTGCTATTCTCAACAAAGATGATTATTTATTGTCAAAGAGACGAAGAAATAGATTCATCATTCCATTACAATTGATTCCATTTCGTCCAAGAGTAAGAGTTCCTCTAATTCTATGAACGCGTATCTAACCTGGTGGGGCAATAATATGCAGGAAGACCACTGCTCACATTTTGAACTTTCTCTGCTCACCTTTTGAGTGAATGAACTCAATTATGCTTGCATAAGTTGCCATCGAAGGCTGAAAGGGGCTTGGCTTTGTTTCACAGAAAAAGGACTAAGGAAATTGAGTTTTCATAGTGGTGATGCTGGTGTTAGTTGACCTGGTTTATAAATAAATAAATACACACGCACACGCACACGCACACGCACACGCACAAGCACACGCGCGCACACACACACACACACACACACACACACACACACACACACACACACACATATATATATATATATATATGTTATGCAGTGGAATGAAAGGCATTGCAAAAAAGATATGCCCCTTTCAAATCACCCTGCTTGCCAAAGATCCTACTTCTACATTTAGTAGGTCACCGGGTTCTGCAAGCAGGGGGGGATCTAGAGAAAAGCCGGGGTTCTATTGCATAACCTAAAAACGCTATATAAGCAAAGTACCAAAGCGGTTGTGGGAATGGGATGACTTTTTTTGGAGTAATTTGACAAAATTCCATTGCATCCAAATCAATCAATCATTCAACGTATATGGTAGATGAGCAATAGTGTTCGGCAGAGGTGTAGAGCTATAAGGAGTGAAACCCACACACAGCAGCTAATGGAGGGCGGGATCACATTCACTTGCTTGCACTGTAACTGGTATATTTGTGATTGGTTTAATTGGTATTTTCTTTTATGGTTCATATTCCGGATTGGGTTCATCCCTGTAGTAATTGGATGAATGAGTCCTAAAAGTCTTTGATTCTTAGCATCTTAGGTGGTGGATAAGTCCGAGGACTCAGCAGCAGTGCGGAATTGAGTTTCTCATCTGGTGGATCTGATCTATAGTTAGGGGGAAGTACTTAGGGTGAAGCCAGCTGAAGGAAGGGCGCTAACGCGCCCTTGCAATCTTTCTAAAGCAAGAAGTGCCTTAATATTTTAATCATAGTAATGGTGCCTTAGCCTATCTAAATGTAAGGGGCTTTTTATGTACTTTGAGTTTTTCAACCAATTAATTTAACCTTTCGATTTTAATATGTTTGAAGTATTTATCACCGGGAATGGAATACATAACTTATGAAAATAGAATACTTTAATATGTATCGTTGACCAGATGAGAGGACATTTCCATCGCGAAGGATTCAATTCAGCCACAAGTTCCCTACTAATACCTTGTTACGACTATAGCTTTTTAACAGTTAGTTACTGATCCGACTACCAAACTCTCTTTGCTCAATGAAAAGTGAAGGTAGTCTACTCACATTGTCAAAGAAGATATCATGATGCTACCTTTTTCGAATGATGACAGTACAATGATTTCAATGTTACAATGCCAAGAGGGCATTGTGAGACAAAGGAAAGGAGTAGATTAGAAAAAGTTCAGTCTGCATCAGATCCAGTCTGCCCAACTGTTCTGGCCAAATCCTGAAGAAAGCTTAAAAGCGCTGTTTGATGAGACCACATGGTATTAGGTAGTTGGTCAGGAAAGGCTGACCAAGCCAATGATGTTTAGCTGGTCTTTTTGGATGATTACCCAAAGGCACTCTGCTCACTCTTCTTTATTATGTAAAAAGCGTTTTTTGTAGCGAACTTACCTTTTCTATTGATTTGTGCAGATTGGATTAAAAATAATTTAGTTAGCCAAAACGATATTAAGGTTTGAGTAATTAAGACAAAACTTGCCGGCGTAGGAGCCATTGACAAGAGTTTGAGAATTGGGAGAGATAATGGAAAATGGGAGTGAATGGTGGGAGAATTAGGTTGCAATTGAATGGAGTTACGACCATTTTGAAGTTTGAATGAAATTATAAGTTTTTTTTTTCTTTTTTGGTGGAGGGAACCAGAACATGAAGAGACTCGCATTTAATGAAGGTCATCATTACCTTAGTGATGATAGTTTTAGGAAAATGAACCTCCAGCCATTATGGTGGCCTGTGTCCCACCAAGTGTCTAGTCACACTTTTTGAGGTATTGTGTGAATGCACACAAACTGCTGAACTAGATGTACATGTGCAAAGGGCTAAATGTTTGAGATTGTCTGGCGTAACCTACTAACCTGCGTCATTATTTGGAGACTAGCAGCGTTGGGTACATTCAGCATAAATTATAATGGGCATACATTCAGCATAAAGTATAATGGCCACATCCAAACGAATGACCCTGAGCGGGATATGACGGAATGCAGAGTCCAACATCATCAAGAACATGCTTGGTTCTTCTATGAATGAGCTTATGATGATCACTGAGTCCCATTTCCTGCACACTGGAAGGCAGGGGACTAGATCCTAGAAAAGATATGAATGCTAGCCTGACCTTGAACAAGAATCAAGACACCTCTTCCCTATGGTTAGGTTTGGCTTACAAAGGGAATGACATGAGGATAGTGGCTTGGAGTTATTATGGAAAAAATGGATGAGTGCACAGGGGAAACCATAATTGTGTATTGACCTTAATGGCAACTTACACAGTAATAGAGGCCCCTTGGCGCTAACTAGATTAATGAAAGAATGATCTTTATGCCACGTGACAATCATGCCCTTCCAGATCTGCTGACACTTGGAATCAAATCCTTAAAAAGTAAATTTTTAGAAAGTATTTCAAATTGTATTACTGCACATCATGGGGGACATCGTCTAGTATATACAAAGACTATTTCTTGTACTAATAGAATTAGGACTGCTAGTTTGACTAGTAAACTTAAAATCTAAAAAAAGACTAACTTGGACTTGATGAAATTGGCTAGAACTAGTACACAAATGTATGTGGTCCTGTGATTGTCCAAGCAAGAGGAGGTTATGAGTATTTCATCACCTTCGCATATGATATATTTGATTATGCATACCTAATGCATTGGAAGTCTGAAGGCTTTGAAAGTTCAAAGAATTTAGGGTGGAAGCCAAAAAGCAATTAGGAAAAATTCATAAAGCCCCTTCACTTTTGATTAAAGTTTAGTTTTGCTGAAATAACAAAATCAGGCAGAATGAACGAATAATGCTAATTTGCTTCTCATGCAGGCAGCAATTAAGGAAAGCCTAGTGCTTCCAAACAGTGAAAGTGTATGCATGCCCTGGATGATATCAGAAAAGGACGACTGGGTACCAAGGAAGGTTGCTCCATTCTTATGGCTTAACCAAGAAGCGAATAATGGCCCCACCACCATGCGTGAATCAACCACCTCCCACCCCAGTGAAGGAAAAACCAAGACTGAAGCTAGTAAGGGAACCTCTAGTGATCCTGATAGTAAGCATCAAAAACCTAAGAGTCCTACACCCACCAGTGAATCCTCTGATGGATTAGCAATTTCGACAAGTTCCACTAATTTGTTATCACATAGCAGAACCCTGCAAGAATTGAGCACCCCCTTTCTAGGGAATGATGAACCACAAGAAAGTTGCAAGCAGGCAGAGGAATCACCATCTAGCTCTATGATTTTATTTGAGAAACAGGACAGTACTACTGATGATGATGATTTGAAGCCAAAGAGAATGGGGAGAAGAGCAAGGATGTTTGATTTAGGGAAGAAGGTGGGTGAGAAATTTGAGGAAAAGAGGCGTCACATTGAAGAAAAGGGCAGGCACATTGTTGAGAAGATGCGAGGACCATGAAATAGCCCAGCAAATACCATTGTTCAATGCGAGGACCATGAAATAGACCGCTCCTTGTAACATATGGAATTGGCAGCAAATACCATTGTTCAATGTATGAATGTCAGGTATCAGGTATTTGTTGCTTTGATGGAAATTAGTTTCTAATATCCCTTGAATATAGAAGTTCCATCTATGATTCTTGCTTGCAGGACTAGGATTGTTGTATATGGATCCTGCAGATGTTTCAACTACTGATTAGGTCCTATTGTAATGTAGAATAAAATAGGAATATAGTAGAGAAATATTACATAAGCATATATGGCTTTACTTTGTGAGGAATAGATCTTTGACGTGAAATATGAATATACGTTCAGAGTTATTCCTCTCAAAAAATGACCTTCAATCTTATAGATCATTGAGACCTGCACTATATACCAAAACAAAGTTTCTTCTTGAATTGTTGCATAAACATTTTAGGTCCATTTGGCAGTCTCTTTTTGGCTCTAGCTTTCTGCTTAAATTCACTTTTTGTCTTATCTTTTACCAAATAAACAAATAAATTCACTATTTTGAAATAATCTAATTAATTTTTTTTCCTTCTTTTTTTTTTTCTTTTCATTCACTTTCTTTTAATATCTTTTTAAATAATAAATGGGAACTTCAATAAACTTCCATTTAATGGACGCTGATCAAGAAAAGTAGCTGAGAACAGGAAATAATCAGGATGTGCATAAATGTTCATCTATTATCAGCAAACAACAAGCCATTTATGGTCGGTATTTCTCAGCCACCTTTAAGTTGATGAAACGTGGTAATTCTAGCTGCTTGTGTTGGGTAGTACTAGATCAATTGCACTTGAAAAAGTGCATGTAATATTCCAACAACAGGCATCTGATTCTGTTGCTTTGTGGCAGTTGGTTTTTATCTTTCACAATTGTTAAACGGAAGAGAATAAATTGTCTGAATTATGGTCATGAACTTGTCCATTAATACCAACCGTTTACATATATTATTGGAATTTGCCAAGTACCTTGTATCTCAATAGCATTACTGCCTCGTATCTCAATAGCATTACTTGAACTCCTTTATGAGGAGAACCAGAATTTGAACCTCTCTCTGCTACTTGTAACGGCTGATTTTTATTTTATTTTTAATAAAAAACATAAATTATTGGAATTTTCTAGTTGGCTAGGTGCATATCTTTGGGTATGTCTTGTTGGGTAGCAAATGCGACCTATCCTTGAAATGGGGCCATAGAAGTCTATGAGCAGGAAAATGAATCTTATGAGATGGTCTCATGAGATCCTTCTCTAACAATGAATGTAGGGCTCACGTGTGGGTCTCTCACATGCTATGAGAATGGGTGTATCATGAGAATACCCTCACGGGCCTCTCTGGAGGCCCTTAGGGGAGAGTAAAGTAAAAAGACTAGAACCAATAAAGTTGTATTAAGATGATGATAAAAGTTACTCGTGTAATGTCTGTGTTTAGTATTGTTTTTGCCATATTGTCTTACAAACCAAGGGAGAAGTTGTCAGTAGTATATGGAATGCTACATGTTACAATACAAACGCATCCTAGTTCTCGTATGGCACCTCCAATGCAGCTCAGCCCAATCCTCAAGAAATGCTAGCCAAAGAACATACATCATCTGAGTGTAGTAACAAAGAGAGTGGTGCCCAAAAGGATGAATGCCACAGCCACCATGATATACCAATCCTCAGGAATCTCTGAAGGTTGAGATAGGCAGTACCCTTAGGACATTTAAGGGAGCCAAAGGTTTAAATGTCCTAATCATTGTGTGGTCTGAGTATACCATAAAAATATGAAATCTGTCTTGAATTGAGTGCCCCTGATCTTTAAGGAGTAATACGATGAACACCTCTCTTTCTATCAAGTAAGAAGTATGAGCATTGTTGTCCTACTCCTTAATCTGCTACTGCTAGGGATGTAAATAAAAGTTCCCAGCTCCACTTCCAGGGCAAGAACAACCATAGCATCTCTGCCCCTCCGTTGACCAAAGGCCACATTTCAAAGGATCATAGGACCTCGGTCTTCTTAGAAAGTTTGGGACTCGATCTTCTTGGCCCCTTGTTATCTATATCTTTGACCTATGAGCACAAGGGGAGGGTAGAATCAAGAAACAAAGGCAGTGCAATCGCAAAATTGCTAGATGAATCAACACTTAGTTTTCTAGAAGATAGTGTATACACAAGGAATAAACAGTGTACAGTCACATGCAAAATTTCACACTCCATTTTATAGAGCTGAGCTTCCAAATAGCTAAGCAAAGGGCAACTTGATACTCACAATGCAGATCTTGCGAAAATCGCTTTGGTAGTATGCCAATTTGTGTTTTTATAGTGAGGTGAACATTTGAGTCGGACAAAATTCAAACAGGTAGAACTCATTTTCTGGAACGGGTCAAAATTAGGTGCAATTTTATGTTACAATACTTTAGGTTCTTGAATTAAATTCAAATAAAATTCTATTGAATCTAATTTTTTTTTTTTTTGATAGGATCTATTGAATCTAATTGTTATTGAAATAGATAATTTATCTATCTATATCTATATCTATATATCTATATCTAAATTACTATTTAAGATGTTTCCTCTATTTGGGATGGACATTTTGGTGATTAAAAAAAAAATACTCCTATACCTTAAGTTTAAGCAAAAACAAAACAGTACTGGTAAAAATGCATTTTTCGTTCCCAGAAAAACATTGCCTACAAAATAGGATCAGTCTCTCGATTATTAAAAAAAAAAAGAAAAAAAAAAATCAATCTTCCACTAACCTACGTCTTCAAAACAACCCCAGGTTTCTATCATTTTATTTGAAATTAAAAAAAAAAAAAAAAAATTCCCTCACATTTCCTTTTGTTTTGTTTAAAATTCAAATAAAACTGTGTTCTACTTGAACTTAAATTACTGTCTAACTTGTATGTAGATATTAGAGGAAGTTGCTAAACATTAGTGTCGCTATTTGAATTACAAACTCACAAGGTGGTTACCACTTACCAGTGTTGCAAATTGTTCCTACTCCCTACGCCTTCCTCCTTTCTTTCTCCCACTCACAGAAGGAAGGCCCAGCAGCTTCCATCAAAACAGCTTTTCTTACCAAGGTTTTGCTGTAAATATCATTCGCTTCTCTCGTACTAGTAAGGACATGCCTATGCATTTTAAAGATGTACGTTTGGTTAAGAATTTAAGATGTGGATAATTAGCATAATATTTATATTGCAATTATATCAGAATGATAACTGATGAATGCAAACTACAATATCATGAAATGCATTACATATATGTCAAGTAATATGTTTGTAAATTTTTTTTTCCCAATCAAGCATATACTGCCAGTTGAAGAATCATGCCAAAGGTCTTCTACTATCTTAGTTTCTTGGTTGAATGGGGTTTTGTTTATGATCTTCTTTCTATTTTGTGGATTCTAATTGTTCTTTGAATTATTTCATTTGTTTATTTGTTTCGTGACGAGGATTATTGTTTCTAGGAGTGTTCTAGGACTCCCTCCTATCCCATCAAGAGAGTGGTAATTTTACCTTCGCTACAAGGTTAATTTCTAAGTTTTGGAACTAATGTAACATGTAATTTGATTACAATATTTCGGTTTAAGCTGAGATACAACGATTTTTGTGGTAACTCTATTGAGACTTTTGCACTTTCTTTTCTTTTGCAATTTTCCACAATTCTATACTTGTATTTAAAAAAAAAAATTAAGGGCTTGATTGGTAGGAGGGTTTTTGTTTTTGTTTTCAAAACAGTAAAAAAACAATTTTCAAAAAATTGAACTTGAAACTAGTTTTCATATAATAATTTTTATATTTTATGTGTTTGGCTCCCATTTTTAAGATCAATTTTCAAAGTACAAAAAACAAAAAATAATTGTTTGGAAGATCATTTCTATATTTGAGATTTTTTTTTTTTAATTTACAAAAAGTAGCATGTAGAATCTATAGATTTTTTTTTTCTTTTGAATAATGATAAGAGAATAAAGCTCATCATTTTTTTTTTAATGATAAGTTACAAATTTAAAGTGTGTAAATTCTTTTTGTGAGAAAGATAAGCTCTTTAATTTAAGAAATAAAAGAGTTTAGACAAATATATGAGGTCCACAATTTTCAATTTATTTACAACTATGTCATTAAAAATATTTTTTTGTATCCGAAAAATACCCCCTTAGCCGTTTTCAAAATCCTATTCTAAATCAAGAAAATAAAATATAGTTTTTTAAAAACTGTATTTAGAAAATATTAGCCAAACAATAAATTCAAGAAAGAGACCCACTATTTTATAGATTGCAAAACAAAAAACTATATTTAAATACTCTTACCAAACAGGCCCTAAAACACTTGGATTCTTTATTACAATTTTGGGAAATATGCATGGTTGCAGTGGAAGAAAAAAACAACATTTTAACAACAAAAATAAGCCTCAAAGCCTTTTTCTTCAAGTTCTCTCTCTGTTGCTATGAGTGTGTGTTTCAAACACTTTTATTATCTTTATTTTCTAACCTTGGGAATTTATGTCGGGCAATAAAGGATAAAATAGCTATTGAGCAATTATGAGAAAAATAGCTATTGGGCAATAATGGATAATCTAGCCTTTGGATTTTTGTGTATTTAGTAACCAACGATTATAAGCTACTAGCCGCAGACTCACGCGATGCTTGGAAATATATAAATATTATGTAGTGGGGTGTAGTATATAAAAAATAACAATTGCTTCAACTATTTTTTTTTTTTAAGATTTCTGTAAGTATTTTTTTTTATTTTTTTATCTCTACAAATATATCATATTATTTGATTAATATTTTTTTAAGGTAAACCATATTTTTCTAACTTTTGTTGTAGTGTGTTACATTTGTCTAATATACAACTAAACTTTATAAGTTTTAAATTTATTATTCAAATTCTCACCTCTTAAGGAAAAAGGAGATTATCATAATAATAAAAGATCATCACAAAATTACTATAACGGCGGGATTTGGTCCTTATACCAATAAAAAACGAATGGGTTAAGGCTTAAAAAGCCTAATACAATGAATTTGTAGAGATTGGGCTTTAAAGCTGGGCTTCAATGGATCCACGAATACTTGCAATGGGTCAAAGACAGTAAGAAAGTAAAGAAGAACGAGCTTTATGTAAAGAAAACTTTCCTCAGCGAAATTTGAGGAGAATGATCCTGCAAATATATTTCCTTTGGACTTGGATATTATTACAATTCTTGTTGCTACAACATTTTCTCTATAGATTTTCTAGTCCCCTGTCCTTGAAGGGTCTCTTACATTATATAGCTCCCTTCAGATGATCTTGGCCCTCCATTTGTTAGTTATCCTGGCCACTACTTGAATGCTTGTCCTATCAGACACCTTCCTAAACCCCTTTGTGAGTTGCGGCAGCCAAAAGTCCCCTGTCCCTGAAGGGTCTCTTACATTATATAGCTCCCTTCAGATGATCTTGGCCCCCCATTTGTTAGTTATCCTGGCCACTACCTGAATGCTTGTCCTATCAGATACCTTCCCAAACCCCTTTGTGAGTTGCAGCAGCTAAAGGTAGCACTGTTCAGGAGTCTTCTCCACATAAATGCAGTCAAGAGGTTTGGTGGGATGCATTAAATGTGGTGGCAGCCACTATCCTTTAAGTCATATCAATGCTAACCCCCTCCTTGAAGTTCTTTCTCTTCAGTATGGCCTCCCCTAGTGACGTGTCATTGACGTGGCCTTACTGTGCGTGGGTGTGGCCTCCTCGGCATGATAATGGCCCTTCTTGGCCACAGGTACGACATATGGCAAATTACCTTATTGGAATTCCTGTACTCCACAATTACAATGTCATCTTAACCAAAATTAGAATAAAACCAAGGGAATAAAATATCAACTTTGTAACAATTTATAAAACAAATAATTGGTAGGCATATTCAAATTCATAGCCATGTAGATTGTGTTTTGATATAAACTTAAATTCCTATTTTCAAAAAAAAAAAAAAAAAAACTAAGTATTAATTCAAATCAAAATTCATCCAAAGTATTAAAAGGGAATGAGAAGACTTTGTAATGAGAAATTTAAAAAAACACAATACCAAACAAATATTATTTAAAAAAAAAAACCATCACCCTTAATCAAAGTTATAAGAAAAAACAAAAATCTACCAAAAGAAAGTATATATATATATATATATATATATATAGAGAGAGAGAGAGAGAGAGAGAGAGAGAGAGAGAGAGAGAGAGAGAGAGTGAGAGTACTCACATTTTTTTGTTGGAAAGATATGGATTGAATAGGAGAAATGATATCGAATTTATAGAAAATAAAATGGGGAGAAGAAGAATCATATAAGAAAGAGAAAATGATGGAGTAAGGAAGGGAAAATGTTGGAGGAAGTGTAATAGTAAATGTGGACAAATAGGGAGAAGAAGAGATTTTATCTATTTTTAATTTTTAGAATAGGGAGAATAAAAGTGAGAAAAGAGGAGGTAGAAATAAATGGATGATGTGGCCACTAACGTGGCTCAATAGAAACGTAATAACAATAAATGCAATACTTCAGTTGGATATATATATATATATATATATATATATGTATATATATATACATACATGCCTGAAGTAAAAAGGTTTGTTGGTAAACCTAATCCCATGACCTTTACAAAAAACTGGTATTCAAAACCTACTCCTCCTAATATGTAATTTGAAAAAAGATTTTTTCAAACCATATTTTCTGTTTCTACTAATAAATTCTATGAGTGGAATATTGATGGTTTATCTGAATAAGAAGTTCTCAACAAAATGAATCATATGTCTATGGTTGCTAATGCTTATGTTACCAATCATAACCTTGATCATGGTGAAATTGTTGATATTCTCACTATTGGTTTTTCTGGGACTCTTCGTCATTGTTGGGATAAATACGTGACTGAAGATTCTAGAGAATCTATCAAAAATTCTGTAAAAAAGGATGATGATGGAATGCCTATTTTTGATGAAAGAATTGGCTGAGGCATTCTTGATGGAGTTAATACTTTGATTTATACTATTATTAAACATCTTATTGGTACCCCTTCCAACATTACTTCTCGTATTAGTGATTATTTGAATAATTTACGATACCCTACTATGTTATAGATGGTACCAAGATGTTTTTGTTTCCAGGGTAATGCTTCATAAAGACTGTTTGAAACCTTATTGGAAAGAGAAGTTTATTGCTAGTTTGCCTCATCTTTTTTCTCATAAGGTAAAAGAAGAATTAATTGAAAAATCAGGTACAATTAATTATGATAACTTAATCTATGGTGATATTTTTAGCACTATTAAAAAACATAGTATTAACATGTGTCATGATCAAAAGATGTTAAGACAACAATTAAAAAATTGTAAAAAAAATAAATACGAAATGGGTAATTTTTGTGAACAATTCAGTTTACTACCTATTGCCCCTTCTAGGCAAAAAGGGAAAAAGAAACATGATAACATCTATAAAGACTACAAATACAAAAGATATAAAAAACAAAGGTACACTAAACCTGATGATTTTTATGCTAAGAAGAAAAATGTTTACAAAAAACATGATAAACAAAATCTGGAAAATGCTTCAATTGTGAAAAGTATGGTCACTTTAGTAAATAATTCGAACAAAAACGAGATACATTGAAAAATAAACTTAATATTTTAAAAACTGATGACAGTGATAAAGAAGATTTGATTCGGATCCTTGAATCATGATCTTCTGATTCATCTGATAATGATGTTTTAACCTCAACTGATTCTAACTATCATTCTAATAGATAATCTTTTGATTCTCCTAATATTAAAATTGGTTGTCTAGATTCTTGTTGTAAAATGATAAAACAAAAGATTGCAAAACAATAAATGTTTTAACCAAAGGAGAAGAACAAGAAAACTTGCTAATAAATTTCATAAGCCAAATTGATAACCCTGAACTAAAAGAAGAGTATCTTAAAAAACTAAAAGAAGACCATGGTTAAAGAAGAAAATGATAAAAGAATTAAAAAAAAAAAAAGATAAGCCTTGATGAAAACTTTGGAATGATTTAATGAAAAGAAATCCAAGGAAATAACCATTACTAATTTACAACATGAAATTGCTAATATTAAGAAAATAATCATTGATCTAAAAAATGACTTGAAAAAAAAATGATAATCTTGATTTAAAACAAGAAATTCTACTTTTAAAAATCAATATACATCTTGATGATGAACATTCTAATAGTGAGCATGAGCATGATGATGAGCATAAGGATGAAAACAACCACAGTTAACAATCTACTCTTTCTCATTCTGTTCCTACTAATGCTAATAGACTTAGTTTGATTAACAGGCTTATTCCTCCAAAATGGTTTTTAAAAGTTAAAATTGTTGTTTGCCATTATGAGAGACCAACTCTTAAAAAAAGATAGGCATCGACACCTCTCATTTTGGGTTTTGTGGAGTCGCCACTTATTTTATAAGAAAAATAAGAAAATTATACAAAAGAATAAAAATATCTTAATAGTACACATTCTCATTAATTTGAATAAATGCAAATTGATAAAAAGAACTATACATAACTTTGCTTCCTAGTTGTAATCTAGTAGGACAAAAAAAGGTTACAAGGCTTTGTTTCCTAGTTACAATCTATCAAAAGAAAATAAAGCACTATCTTTATGAACCTAAGATCCATGGTTCAAGGGCTAGGCTATAGAATGAGAAGGTGTTAAGCACCCATTCTGCCTAGATGGAGTCCGATCTTCTAGACCCTAAATGATCATTAAGTACCCATATTAAAAATGTTAAATGATATGCAACAAATGCCATATCAACTTCCAGATTTATGGTTAAAATACTGTTTAAGATTCCTAGTATTAGGATTAGTGCCCTTAAATCCTATTGTATGGTGCTATGTATGTTATTATGTATGACATTAAGTATGACTAAATGTGGTAATTAATAAAGTTTTTTTGTTATTATCTAAAATAATGGTAACATAAATATTTGGACATTGTCATATAGTCCATGAGATGCATAGTATGTGATTTATGTGATTTAGTCACAGAAGATATAAGTCACAAGTTCTTTGTAAATTCAGAATTTTAGTTTATAGTCGGTGATGAAATTGAGCATTTCATTTGCGAAAACTATAACATATCAACTAAGATGATTTGTCTTGATTATGGAAGTGGAGACTTCTAGTTGATATGTTGATATGTTGATATGTTTTAAGAATTGAGACATGTTGAACTGGACCACTGTGAGATTTATTATTCTCCTAACGACTGTCAAATGAATAATAAATCTCACGATTTCTATCTATATGAACTCTTAATCCTGAGAGGATAATATACCTGATCATGAAATATAGGTTGTTTTCATATATCAGGAGTGAGATCTAAAGACACGATCAAAACCTCAGTATGTTGGGCAGTCACATTTAGTGTTGATGGAACATATATTCTTAAGATGGAATTCATATTCTCTTAACGGAGATACAAAATATTCCCTTTAGATAAATTTAATGGATTTAGTTATTCAAAGAGTTAGACCTAACCACTTTGGTAAGAAATTACTAAAGTATATATTTATGAAATTGGATTTCATAAATATATGATGAATAACTTAAAGGTTTAAACCGGGTACTCAAGAATTAAGATGTAGCAATCTACAAAGTGACAGTCTACATTTACGACTTTGTATTATTACGAATATTTTTTGAAGGGGTTGCATGTATATTAAAGTCTTAAGATATAATTTATTAATAAATCTTAGAGTGCAATTATATCTATATAGTGGTACTAATTATAATTAATGGTAACTTTAGACTTGTCAAGAGTTGACAGAAAAGCCCAAGGCCCATTAGAGCTAGAGTTTTATTTGTCCCCTTTTTGGTCCCACTCCCAGCCACACACTAAAGCCCAATTAGAAAGGCCCAAAAGACTAACCCAATTAGATAATCAGTTGTAAAGAGAGAAATATACAAAATTTTATAAGAGACATCATTGTGAAGTTGTGTGTCTGTGTGAGTGTATGCATTACTCTTTTTCTCCCTTTGAAACTGATTGAGAGACCACACTTCTTGGGCGTTAGTGGAATTGGAGTGAAGATTAAAAGTGTTCCCGAGTACTTCTAATCTTTATTTTGAAACTTAGCACACCAAGAAACTCTCTTGTTCTTGAATTTTGAAATTTACATAGTACATGTTATAAATTGTGAATGAAATAAATTCGTTTATTTTCCGCTGCGTATGTTTTGTATACGATATAAACATGTATTTTTCCAACAGTTAGTATCAGAGCCAGGTTTTTAATTTCGAATCTGTATAACATGTTTTATGAGTTTTGGAATTAGAGATAATGGTTTCATGATGTAAGAAAGTTATATACGTATTTAATTTTTTGCATGGTTGTTGAAACTATGATTTGAGGAAAATTGATATTGATGCTATGATGTTGTTTAAATTTGACTTTAAGTATGCTAAATTGAACTTTAAGGCTATAACATCAATGGAATTCAGTTTTGGTATCAAATTTTATCTATTATGTTCATATAGTGGTTATTTGTTTATGGAAAACTGTTGAAAACTGTCTAGATCTTTCCTTTAAAAACTGAAAACACGGGTTTTCGCGGGTTACCTTCTCGTGAAATTACTCTCGAAAAATTCCTCTGAAGCACAAAATTTTTCGCGAGTAAGCTTTAATCGTGAAATAGTCATGAGACAGTCGCGAAAGTTTCTGCCTGAATTTTGTGTTTTCACTTTTTTGCCTTAAACCATTTTCTCGGGAAGAGCTTAGTCGCGAGCTTCTCGTGAAAATGCATCTGAAGGGAATTTCAAACTTTTTCTAATTGTTTTCCAATTTATAAAGTGCAAGGTAGTGTGTGCATAGATTACACATGTTTATAATTAAAAACCTTTAATTTAAAACATCTAGTGGGAGAAAGATACATGGGTTGGATCTCACGGCCTCCATTATTGGTTCATAGTAGTGTGGGTAAACACCTCATCTTGGCATATATGCCTCGCGATCTCAAAGGGGGGTGCTTAATTCATAGTACTACAAGACTGAACTTACCCGTTTAAAGTAGTGTGGACAAACACATTGTCTTGGCATATATGCCTCGCGATCCCAAAGGAGGGTGTTTTGTTTCATGGTACTACAAGTTTAAACACTATAAAGGGAGACGAAATGTGGCTACATATGATTCTAGATAATAGTGTAAACTAGACTAAGTATAATGTTAACCTCCCAAAGGAGCTATGTCATTATTACTTAGAGGCTGAAGGTAATACGGCATATTATTAGTGTATGATAAAAATTATCATGATAGCATTAATAATTAGAATAGTTCTCAATTAATTAATGTGTTTATAATAAACTTGCTACCAAGGAATTATAGACATGGATTGGGTTGTCGTTGCATATATTATTTTATGGTTTTATTAAGGTTCCATATTATATGCTTATATGCTAAATTGATAATGTCCAATTCACTTATTGTATTCATATTTATTATTTTTCATTTTTGAACATGGCATTATTTAGCCCACTTATTACTATTTTTAATCAAAACAAACTGACTAGATCCAACTATGTTGACTGGAAAAGAAAGTTGGACATTGTTCTTACAGCTGAAGAGCACAAATATGTGCTTACTCAACCATGTCCCAACTTTCCTTCATTAGATGCTCCTTCTAAGGAAAAACAGTGATATGATCGTTGGTAGAAATCTAATGAAATGGCCAAGTGCTACATCCTAGCATCTATCTCAAATGTTCTACAGCAGGATGTAGAATTAACTTCAAACATTATGCTAAGTCTGCAGGAGATGTTTGGTGAACAAGGCCGTTCTGCAAGGCAAGAAACCATAAGGTAAATTTATAATACCAAAATGGCTAAAGGTAGTTCAGTGAAGGAGCATTGTCTTACAATGATCTCTAGTCTGAATACACTGAAAGTTTTGGGTGTCGATATTGATAGAGAATCCCAAGTGGATATGATACTCTAGTCACTACCAAAATCATTCAAGGAATTTAGACTTAATTATAATATGAACAAAATGATTTATTCATTGTCTGAATTAATAAATGAGTTGGTAGCGACGGAAGACATCCTTGGTACTTCTAGTGTTGAAGCCAATTTAGGTGAAGCTCCTACTTCTCAACCTAAGTCGAAAGGCAAGGGTAAGAAAAAGAAGAAGAAGGATTTCACCAAGTAAGAGGGTAAACAAATTGCCTCAAGAGTTGCCAACAAAGGAAAGAAGATCACAGGAAAGTGTTTTTATTGTGGTGAGAAAAGACATTGGAAGAGAAATTGTCCAAAGTTCAGGACTGCTAGTAATAAGGGTATGAAAAGTTCATTCCTCCTTGAAATATGTTTAGTACAAAATCCCACGGATTCCTGGTGTATGGATTCAAGTTGTACTAATCATATCTACAATTCTTTGCAAGGGTTCTAGGAGACCAGAAAGCTTAATGTGTTGGAAAAATATATGTTTGTATCGCATACAAAACATACACAGTTGAAAATTAACAGATCTACTTCTTTCGCAATTGATAACATGTACTATGTAAGTTTCAGAATTTAAGAATAAGAAAGCGTACCTTGGTGTAGTGAAATTCAAAACAAAAGATTAGAAGCACTTGAGAATACCTTTAATCTTCACTCCAATTCCACCTAATACCCAAGAAGTGTGGTCTCTCAATCAGTTTCTATGGAGAGGATAAGAGAGTGTCTAACACTCACACACAAACCATTTCATGTCCTCATGTGATTATTTTTATAACGACTTAGAAAACTCTCATATTAAGACTTATAAAATTCTGTATGTTTCTATCCTTAAATATAACTGATTATCTAATTGTGCTAGTCTTTTGGGCCATTCCAATTGGGCTCTATTGTGTGGCTTGGAGTAGGACCAAAAGGGAACAAATAAGACTCTAGCTCTAATGGGCCTTGGGCTTTTCTATCAATTCTTGACAAGTTCAAAGTTACTATTAATTATATTCAATACCACTATATGAATATAATTACACTCTAGACCTTATTAATAAATTATATCTCAAGACTTTATTATACATGCAACCCCTTCATTAAAATATTTGTAGTAACACAAAGTCATAAATATAGACTGCCACTTTGAAAATTACATCTTAATCCTTAAGTACCCAGTTTAATCCTTTATGTTATTCATCATATATTTATGAAATCCAATTCTATAAATATATACTTTAGTAACTCCTTACTAAAGTTGTTGAGCTTAACACTCTGAATAATCAATACCATTAAACTTATCTTAATGGAATATTTTATATCTCCGTTAAGAGATTATGAATTCCATCTTGAGAATACATGTTCCATCAACACTAAATGCAGCTGCCCAACATACTGAGGTTTTGATCGTGACTTATAGATCTCACTCCTGATATATCAAAGCAACTTATATTTCATGATCAGGTACATTATTCTCTCAAGATTTAGAGTTGATGTAAATAGAAGTCATGAGATTTATTATTCATTTGACAGTCGTTAGGAGAATAATAAATCTCATAGTGGTCCAGTTCAATATGTCTTAACTCTTAAAACATATCAACATACCAACTAGAAGTCTCCACTTTTATTATCAAGACAAATCATCTTAGTTGATATGTTATAGTCTTCGTAGATGAAATACCAATTTCATCACCGTCTACGAACTACATTCTGAGTTTACAAAGAACTTGCGATTTATATCTTCTGTGACTTTTCACATAAATCGCATACTATGCATCTCATGAACTATGATAATGTCTCATTAGTTCATTTATAAATAGTCTCATATAATTAAATAATTTAATTATTTATGACATGCCATTAGTTCATTTATCTCCCCCTTGTTCTCAAAGACAATTTATCATATATCCGATACTTATCTCCCTTTAGAGTAATTTATAGTCCACTCTAAGGCAAGGTTTGGAAACAAGTTTCAGTCAAATTTATTGCATAAATTATCTTTTCTACTACTACTCAAGTATTCATATCTCTCTGATAAGATATTCTTACACTTAATGTGTATCTTCACCACCTAGGATGAACACATATCTTGAAGTTCAACTTCATGAATTACAATCAAACTACAAGTCAATATTTGTATATTCAGTATCAATCAAAACCTCACTTTTGTGGATAAGCATATAATCCCTCATTCTTCTAAGATATTTGAGTATATACTTTACTCCCACTAAATTAAGTGATCTTTGATTCAATTAATATTTGCTTACCATGCTCACTGCAAAATAAATATTTAATCTAGTATATAGCATAACATAAAGACTTTCTATTGATATGGTATTAAGAACTGTCTTAATATGCTCTTCCTTTTATATGTCTTAGGACCATAGTCCTTTATAAAAGAACTTCAAAACTTGAAAGGAAAGAATCCTTTATTGACGTATTACATGCTAAATTCGGCTAGAATTTAATCTATTTAAGCAGTTTGAGATAGGCCCAACATCTTAATTTCTGAATTTTAACGAAATTTAATTCTTAAGATGTGACTAGTCTTTCCCAAGTACTTTATATCATACTGGACTAGACAACTAAAAATTCATTGATGACAATAACTCAACATCATTCTAAATGATTAGAATGCCATCAACATACATTAAGAAATAAATTATACTATATAGCTTTACACACATTAGGCCTTTTAATACTTGATCAAAATAAAAAAATTTGATTTCTTGATCAAAGATGATATTTTATGACCTAGATGCTTACATCAATCCATAAATGGACTTTAAACAACTTGCATACTAATCACTACTGTTTCTTTGCTATGTACAAATCTAATTACATCATATAGATGTCTTCCTCAAGATTGCTACTAAAAGAAGTTTTCTTAATATCCATTGCCATATTTCATCCAAATGAAATATAATGGATAAGAGAATCTATCTTGATATCCATTACTATATTTCATCCAAATGAAATATAATGGATAAGAGATTTTAGATAGAGTCAAACTGGACTATTGGTGAAAAAAATCTTTTCATAGTCGAACTATTTCTTTCTGAATAAATTTTTTCGCCACTAGTCTTGACTTTGAAGGTTTGCACCTTCAAATCTATCAATCTCATTTTTCTTGTAGACCTATTTAAAAACAATAGGCTTAATGCCATTAGGCGCCTCTACAAGTTCTAGACTTTAAATAGAATCTAATTCTATTTACATAACCTTGATTCAGTAATTCATATTCATATCATCTATTGCCTCTATATAGTACCGAGGATTAAATTCATATCCTTATGGAATGACTTCCAAAGTTTATTCCAAAAGTATGAATTTATTTAATAATTGATAATCCTCTCACTACGATATTGTACCGATGTACTAGTTATATATATATATATATATATATATATACAGAATAATGTCTTGTAGTGTATTTAATACAACCATCTCATTTCTACATGTATTTTATAGTTGTCTTTAACAAATTCTGACATTTTTCTTCTAGAACAACTATACGTTTAGCCTTAAGATTATTCACATAGTCATCATTAAGAACTTTGTATTTGTACTTTACAAACATCTTGTATTCTTTATGACTACCAAAACAATCTTCTACAATTCCTTTTTGGATACCTAATATAAACATACATTTTTCTACTTTTTGATTTCAATTTGTTAGACTTCCTTTCTAGCACAAGTGCTGGATATCTACAAAAGTAGAAGTATCATATACTAGGTTTTCACTCAAACCACAATTTTACAAATGTCCTTGGAACAAACTTTTGAAATCAATATTAGAAAATTTATAGTAATACATAGAGTATATCTCCAAAAGAAATAAGCAAATGGAAATACTTATCATGTACTTTACTATTTCTAAAAGAGTCTTATTCCTCCTTTATGTAAGCACTGACTTAAAGAAGTCGTTGAAAATATACTCCTTTACAATAAAGGAACCCTAGATCATATTATTCTCTAAATAGAATTTATAGATTGGGAATTTAACAAAATAATGGTTCTAAAAGTCCATCTTTCACCAATCTTGAATACCATTTAAATTAATAAAATCTAGTCATAAGTGTCAAAACATACAATACCAAAGGATGTAAAAAGTCTCTTTAAAAGGTAAAACATGTAAATTTCCATCTAGAAAATAATCATGAACAATGCTTAGCTTTACCAAAACAGAAATACTTTCCTTTTGGTCATACTTTTGAGTCTTAATTTCCTTTTGGCAACTTTTAGGGCAACTGGTTTGTCCAACTATCTGGTAGTATTATAATTCCTCTTCTTACCACCTTTACCTTTCGGTTCAGGCTAAGAATTTGAATTAAATCATATTAATCCTAGCTTTAACTTTTAGGATGTCTTCTGTTGCTAAGAACTCACTCATCAATTCAGATAATATAAAAAGAATTTATTTTCAAAACAATCTGAATTGATCCAATGATTCTAACAAGGACTTGTGGATCATATCCAAACGACACTAACATTTAATCTCTATATCCAAGAATTCCAATTGATTTTAAAAATAAAAAATATTCATAAAATGACATAGAATTGGAACTCGTTAAGCTCTTCTTAGCACCCAATATGATTCATACCAAACATCTCATCTAGACTTAATATAAAGTCTAAGTCTAGTATTAACTCTTGCATCTCATGCTATAGCACAATTAAAATAGAAGCCAATGTAACATTTTAGCATTTCAATGAAAACTATGATCATATCATAGTCTATCTTCCATCAATACATCATGTATAGGAAAATATGACAATGCTGAATCGAAACATTTTTATGTACTTTAGCTCCTTTAAGCACCATGTCCAAAATTATTTCTTAGTTAATGTGATTCATTTAAAATAGTACTAGAGAACAAAAATTTATGACATCTTAGTTTTAAGACTATGAATATAATTATAAGGACATTATATTTTGCATCCATAACCATATAGTATGGAACCCGAAAAACATACTATACTAGGTGCAACGACAACCTAATCCATGTTTATAATTCCTTGATAGCAAGTTTATTATAAACATATTAATTGGTTGAGAACTATTCTTATTATTAGTGCTATCATAATAATTCTTATCATACACTAATAATATGCCGTATTAACTTTAGCCTCTAAGTAATAATGACATAGCTCCTTTGGAAGGTTAACATTACACTTAGTCTAATGTACACCATTATCTAGAATCATGTGTAGCCACATTTCATCTCCCTTTATAGTGTTTAAAACCTGTAGTACAATGAAACAAAACACCCTCCTTTAAGATCACGAGGCATATACGCCAAGACGAGTTGCTTATTCACACTACAATAAAATTAACAAAAGGCAGCACCCCCACTTGTTGTTTGGGTTTTTCTCATGGAAGTCCTAAACTATTTAGGATTCCTTAAACAATAATGAATAATAAAAAAAAAAAAACTATGTAGAACTCTATCCTTAACTTATTTGATTAAGAATTCTAATCTCGTTAGAAATTATATATACTTTTTAATTAAGCTTTAATCTCATTAAAACTTCTAATTAAAATAAATTTAAGACTTTTAATCATAAAACAATTTAAGACTAAGAGTTCTATTTAACTAATATCTTTGATCTCATTAGGTCTTTTAGTTGGAACCATGTGTAATCTAATCACACATAGCCTTACACTTTAAATATATGAAAACACTTAGAAAAATTCAAAATTCTCAGGCTCGATTAATTCTCAATAGCTGTTCGATCAATCGAGATACAATCTTGGTGGCTCGATAGATTCCCGATAGCTGGTCGATCGATCGAGAAACTATCTTGCTGGCTCGACAGCTTCCTGATAGCTGGTCGATCGATCGAGAAATTTTCTGTAATCTCGATAGATGCTCGATAACTGCTCGATCGATCAAGTCGCGTGAAATTTGAATTTTTCAGAATTTTTCTAAGACAGTTTTCAACCGTTTTTAATGAACAAACAACCATCAAATAAACATGATAGACAGAGAATGATATCAAAATTGAATTACATTGATGTTATAGCCTTAAACTTCAATTTAACATACTTAAATTCAAATTTAAACAACATCATAACATCAATATTAGTTTTTATCAAATTATAGTTTCAACAACCTAGCAGAAATTTAAATGCATATATAGCTTTCTAACATCAAGAAACTATTATCTCTAATTCTAAAACTCACAAAACATGTTATTCAGATTCGAATTGAACACCTGGCTCTAATACTATTTGTTGGGAAAATACATGTTTGTATCGCATACAAAACATGTGTAGCAGAAAATTAACAAATCTACTTCATTCGCAATTGATAACATATACTATGTAACTCACAAAACATGTTATTCAGATTCGAATTGAACACCTGGCTCTGATATCATTTGTTGGGAAAATACATGTTTGTATCGCATACAGAACATATGTAGCGAAAAATTAACAGATCTACTTCATTCACAATTGATAACATATACTATGTAAGTTTTAGAATTTAAGAATAAGAAAGTGTACCTTAGTGTAGTGAAATCCAAAACAACAGATTAGAAGCACTTGGGAATACCTTTAATCTTCACTCCAATTCCATTTAATGCCCAAGAAGTGTGGTTTCTCAATCAATTTCCATGGAAAGAATAAGAGAGTGTCCAACACTCACACACAAACTATTTCATGTTCTCATGTGATCATTTTTATAACGACTTAGAAAACTCTCATATTAAGACTTATAAAATCCTGTATGTTTCTCTCCTTAAATATAACTGATTATCTAATTGGGTTAGCTTTTGGGCCATTCCAATTGGGCTCTAGTGTGTGGCTTGGAGTGGGACCAAAAGGGAACAAATAAAACTCTAGCTTTAATGGGCCTTGGACTTTTCTGTCAACTCTTGACAAGTTCAAAGTTATCATTAATTATATTCAATGCCACTATATGAATATAATTGCACTCTAGGCCTTATTAATAAATTATATCTCAAGACTTTATTATACATGCAACCCCTTCATTAAAATATTCGTGGTAATACAAAGTCATGAATATAGACTGCCACTTACTACATCTTAATCCTTGAGTACCCGGTTTAATCCTTTATGTTATTCATCATATATTTATGAAATCCAATTCCATAAATATATACTTTAGTAACTTTTTCCTAAAGTGGTTGGGCTCAACACTCTGAATAACCAATCCCATTAAACTTATCTCAAGGGAATATTTTATATCTCCATTAAGAGATTATGAATTTCATCTTGAGAATATATGTTCCATCAACACTAAATGCGGCTGCCCAACATACTGAGGTTTTGATCGTGACTTATAGATCTCACTCTTGATATATCAAAGCAACCTACATCTCATGATCAGGTCCATTATTCTCTCAAGATTTAGAGTTAATGTACATAGAAGTCGTAAGATTTATTATTCATTTGACAGTCGTTAGGAGAATAATAAATCTCATAGCAGTCCAGTTCAATATGTCTTAACTCTTAAAACATATCAACATACCAACTAGAAGTTTCTACTTCTATGATCAAGACAAATCATCTAAGTTGATATGTTATAGTTTTCGCAGATGAAACTCCCAATTTCATCACCGACTACGAACTACATTCTGAATTTATAAAGAACTTGCGATTTATAGCTTCTGTGACTTTTCACATAAATCACATACTATGTATTTCATGGACTAAGATAATGTCCTATTAGTTCATTTATAAATAGTCTTATATAATTAAACAATTTAATTATTTATGACATGCCAATAAATTGAACTTTAGGGCATAAACCCCAACAAAATGAAGGGGAACTGTTTCTTACTTTGGTTGATGGGAGCAGGAATCCGGTTGTAGCTGTTGGAGTTTTTAATTTATGTTTTGAGTCTAGGGTTTTAATATTAGAAGATTGTCTATATATACTTAATGTTCGTAGGAATTTAATTTCTGTAACTTATTTAGGAAAACATGGAAATTGTGTAATCCTGAAAGACAATGTTGTAATAAAGAAGGGTAAAGTGTTCATCTGTTCTGGCAATGTTGTTAATGGTCTTTATATTTTAACTCCTGATAAGCATGAATTATATAATTTTGAATTAGATAATAACTCTCTTGTAAAATCATTAAAGAGAAAGAATCATTCTACTAATGATGCATATCTTTGACACTTGCGTTTGGGTAATATTAATTCAAACAGAATTCAAAGTCTGATCAAAGATGGTCTCTTAGAGCCGTCGAACTTTGATGAATTTCTAGTTTGTGAATATTGTTTGGAGTGCAAAATGGCCAAATGACCTTTTAATGCAAAATGTAGAAGAGCCCAAGAGTTGCTTGAATTAATTCATACAGATGTATGTGGTCTTATGTCAACCCAAGCAAAAGGAGGTTTTGAGTATTTCATCAAATTTACCGATGATTACTCAAGATATGGTTATGTGTACCTAATGAGACAGAAGTCCAAAGCTTTTGAAAAGTTCAAAGAGTTTAGGGCTGAAGTTGAGAATCAATTGGGTAAACACATAAAGACCATTCGATCTAATCATGGTGGCGAATGCCTTCTTAGGGATTTCAAGGAATACTTAACTCAAAATGGGATTGTATCCCAATTGACTGCACTTGGAACTCCCCAACAGAATGGTGTAGCAGAGAGATGGAATAGGACTCTTTTGGAAATGGTTAGCTCCATGATAAGTTATTCAACTTTACCAATTTCCTTTTAGGGATATGCACTAAAAACTGCAATGCATATTTTGAATTTAATTCCTTCAAAATCTATTCCCAACACACATAAGGAATTGTGGAGGGGGCGTAAGCCTAGTATGAAATATCTCCACATTTGAGGATGTCCAGCACATGTGTTGAAAGGGAAATCTGATAAGTTGGAAACTAAAATGGAAGTATGCATGTTTTTAAGGTATTCAAAGGAAACAAAGGGTTATTTATTCTATAATCATAAAGATAACAAAGTGTTTGTTAGCACACATGCCAAATTTTTGGAGGATGATTATGTGAATGATTTTAATCCTAGAAGTAAAGTTCTTTTGGATGAATTAGATAAACCTGTAATTGAACAACCAATAGATGAAACTAGGAATGATGTGGCTGTATTGGATATACTACAAGATACTACTCATGAGATGTTTAGTACACAGGTGCCTCGTCGTAGTGGGAGAATTATTCGGCCTTCTATAAGATTTATAGGTTTGGGAGAAACTTATGAAGCTATCTCAGAAGAGGCTGAATCGGATCCCTAAACTTATGAAGAGGCAATGAATGACATAGTGTATATTATTGGGTCAAAGCTATGAAATTTGAATTAGATTCCATGTATTCCAATCAAGTTTGGGATCTTGTCGAGGTGCCTAACGGTATTAAACCTGTTAGTTGCAAATGAGTTTACAAGAGGAAGAGAGGGATAAATGGAAAGATTGAAACCTTTAAAGCAAGGCTAGTGGTGAAAGGGTATACATAAAAAGAATGTATTGATTATAAAGAAACCTTTTCACCAATAGCAATGCTTAAATCTATCAGAATTCTCTTATCCATTACTGTTCATTATGATTATGAGATTTGGCAAATGGATGTCAAGATTGCATTTCTTAATGGCAATCTTGAAGAAGAAATCTATATGATGCAACCGGAAGGTTTCATAATAAAGAACCAAGCGCATATGGTATGCAAGTTGAAAAAGTCCATTTTTGGACTTATGCAAGCATCTAAATCATGGAACATCAGATTTGATCAAGCAATCAAGTCATTTGGTTTTAAACAAAATCTTGATGAACCATGTCTGTACAAAAGACATTAAGACAAAGTAGTAATGTTCCTAGTGCTTTATGTTGATGATATTCTACTCATTGGAAATGATGTAGGATTGTCATCGGTAAAGGTTTGGTTGTTAAGCCAATTTGATATGAAGGACTTGGGTGAGGCTAACTTTATTCTAGGGATCAAGCATTGACGAGATCGCAAGAATAAGATGTTAGATTTATCACAAGCTGGATATATAGATAAAGTTCTAGAACAGTTTAGCACGCAAAACTCCAAGAAATGATTACTTCCTTTTAGACATGGAGTTCCTCTATCTGATGACCAAAGGCCTAAGACTCAAGAGGAAGAAAATATGATGAGACAAGTTTCTTATACTTTTGCAGTAGGAAGTCTCATGTATGCCATGTTTTGTACTAGACCAGATGTCTGTTACTCAGTTGGCATGTCCAAGACCAAAACATTGGCAAGCTGTAAAGTATATTCTCAAGTCTATGGAGAACGAGAGATTATATGCTTGTTTACCATAGTGAGGATTTGATTCCCATTGGCTAACATATTCAGATTTTCAATCAAATCTAGATTTCAAAAAGTTCACTTCAAGTTGTGTGTTCACCTTGGGAGGTGGGGTGATAAGTTGGAGAAGTGTTAAGTAATCTTGTGTTGCAGACTCTACCATGGAAGCTAAATATGTTGCTGCTAGTGAGGCGGCAAAGAAGTTGTTTAGCTCAAGAAATTCCTTTCTAATCTTGGTGTTGTGAGAATGGAGCAAGATCCTATCACATTGTTTTGCGACAATAGTGAAGCGGTTGCACAATCCAAAAATCCAAGAAATCATAAGAAAGGAAAGCATATTGAGAGAAAGTACCATATTATTCGAGACATTGTTGCTCGTTGAGATGTAGTAGTAGCAAAGATTGAAAGTGCAAATAATTTAGCAGATCCCTTTACCAAAACTTTGCCTTAAAGGACTTTCAAGTCACATTTGGAGGGAATGAGAGTTAGATTAGTGCACAATAGTCTTTAGGGTAAGTAGGAGATTGTTAGGATTAGTGCCCTTAAATCCTATTGTATGGTGCTATGTATGTTATTATGTATGATATTATATATAACTTAATGTTGTAATTAATAAAGTTGTTTTATTATTATCTAAAATAATGGTAATATGAATATTTGAACATTGTCATATAGTCCATGAGATGCATAGTATGTGATTTAGTCATAGAAGATATAAGTCACAAGTTTTTTGTAAACTCAGAATTTTAGTTCGTAGTCGAAGATGAAATTGGCCATTTCATCTGCAGACATATTGAACTAGACCGTTGTGAGATATATTATTCTCCTAATGACTATCAAATGAATAATAAATCTCACGACTTCTATTTACATGAACTCTTAATTCTGAGAGGATAATGGACTTGATCATGAAATGTAGATTGCTTTGATATATCAGGAGTGAGATCTAAAGACACGATCAAAACCTCAGTATGTTGGATAGCCACATTTAGTGTTAATGGAACATATATTCTCAAGATGGAATTCATAGTCTCTTAACAGAAATACAAAATATTTCCTTGAGATAAATTTAATGGGTTCAGTTATTCAGTGAGTTAGGCCTAATCACTTTGGTAAGAAATTATTTATGAAATTGGATTTCATAAATATATGATGAATAACTTAAAGGTTTAAACCGAGTACTTAAGGATTAAGATGTAGTAATCTACAAAGTGGCAGTCTACATTTATGACTTTGCATTACTACGAATATTTTATGAAGAGCTTGCATGTACATTAAAATCTTGGGATATAATTTATTAATAAGGCCTAGAGTGCAATTATATCTATATAGTGGTACTAAATATAATTAATGGTAATTTTGGACTTGTCAAGAGTTGACAAAAAAGCCCAAGACCCATTAGAGCTAGAGTCTTATTTGTCCACTTTTTGGTCCCACTCCAAGCCACACACTAAAACTCAATTAGAAAGGCCCAAAAGGCTAGCCCAATTAGATAATCAATTATAAGGAGAGAAACATGCAAAATTTTATAAGAGACATCATTGTGAAGTGGTGTGTATGTGTGAGTGTATGCCATACACTTTTTTATCTTTTGAAACTGATTGAGAGATTACACTTCTTGGGCATTAGTAGAATTGGAGTGAAGATTAAAAGTGTTCTCGAGTACTTCTAATCTTTGTTTTGAAATTTAGCACACCAAGGTACACTCTCTTGTTCTTAAATTCTGAAATTTACATAGTACATGTTATCAATTGCGAATGAAGTAGATCCGTTTATTTTCCGCTACGTATGTTTTGTATGCAATACAAACATATATTTTTCCAACACTTAGATTTGCAATCTTATTTTGTATGAAAAATGTTTGATGAGATTGCTTGATGAAAAGTTTAGATCTAAGTTTCCATGATGAAAAAGAATGAATTTTTAATAAAATTTCAGATCTTGTTTTATTTTTATAAATGTAAGAGAAAACAGATATTCTATGAAAGTGTAAATTTTTTATGAAAAATGTAGATTTGCCTTTGTTAAGGGAAATACAGATAAGATTTTTATGAAAAATACAAATCTAGTGTTGTTAGAAAAAAATTACATATATGATTTTAATGAAAATTACAAATTTGGTTTTGTTAGAAAAAATACAGAGGTGATTTTGATACAAAATACAGATTTGGTTTTGTTAGAAAAAAATACAGATCAGATCTGGTTTTGTTATGAAAAAAAATATAGATCTAATTTTAATGAAAAATACAAATCTGGTTTTGTAGGTAGAAAAGAATGAAACTTTCTTGACAGGTTTTTGTAGATCTAAAATCTTAAAAGGAAATTTAACCCTAGATCTATAATGTTAATCAATCAACACATTAAAAGCTAAACTAAACATGTGAATTTTTCAAAAGTAGAGAGAGCATGCAATAACATATTAAAAATATGGCTATGTAAACTGTGGGGGAAGATCCACCCGCAATCAGTTTGTCTGCTTTGGGGCCGAAGGATTTGCATGGCTTTGTTCTTTGCAAGCGACGTGAGCAGTTTTTGAGACTTGCTCTCACATCGAAGAAAGATGCGCCCTCCTCATGCCTTATAAGCCTTAGCTGAAGGCAAGAGTGTAACACTACAACATGCAAACATATTCATAGAAGATAAAGCAGAAACAAAAGCATGTTTATGGGAAGTAAAGTAAGAACAAAATCATGTTTATGGAAAGTAAAGTAAGAACATACCTACATGAATAAATTATGCAAGAGGGGATTATTTTAGAAATCAAAGAGAATGAATCTCTTAGAGATCCAAAATAAGGCCACTTAACAAAAAATAAATTCCTAAAGTAGAGCTTACAGAATTTCTTTAACATAAGGGGAGAGAGGGGTGCTGAATTCTGGGTTTTCTCCTTTATTTATAGAGGTGTAAGCTAGGGTTGCTTAGAAAATCAGCAGACACGAGTTGGGTCAGATTTTATCCCTAAAAAATTAAATCTAATAGATCTAGACCTGAACCAAACATATTTGGGCTCAATTTGAAATTTAGCCAATCGGCACTATGGAAGTGCCAATTGGCACTTCCTAAGTGCTGATCGACACTCCATTCGTGCCAATTGACACTATTGGAGTGTCTATTGGCATTATTCAGTGCTTTGCCTAGTTTCATCTTCTTGCACGTTTTAGACTCTTTTTTGGGCATTTTTCTAAAACGGGAATTGTATTTGGACGTATTTTGGACTTGTATTCCCAATAAAATCCATATTAACTTGATAATTAAATCTTTAAAAATAATTACCTCAGAAATAATTATCTTAAAAATTTAATTATTAATCCTATTTCAACATTATCAAATTATTCATTTTATTCCCCTGCAACCAAACTTATTTTTTATCAAATCAAAAACCAATCACAAAAATTTATTTAATTAATTTTAATTATTCACCAATCAAAATTAATTTCAATTAATCACATGTGTTCAGTTCCACCCAAATGAATGTATGCAAACTGTGAAAACTTGATATTGTGATATCTTTCAATCCGATGGTCTGATTTGGGAACTGGACATATTGTTGCAACCGTTAGAATCTAAAGATCATTTTTATGTTATGTGATGAATGATTTAATGCATGAAACGCAATCATGATTTTTAGGTACTTAGAATGATTATTTTGGTCACCTTCTAAGGTTAAATTATGGGAGTGAAATTGAGTGTCTATAGCCGTGAGTATGAATTCAATGTTATTGCCATGATTGACTCAGGAGCTGATATGAATTGCATTCAAGAAAGAATAATCCCTAGTAAATACTATGAAAACTCCACTAAGAAAATGTTTTTTGCTAATGGAACTCAAATGAAGATTAAATATGAATTGAATAATGCTCATGTCTACCATGATAGTGCCTGTTTCAAAATCCCTTCTGTTTTTGTTAAAAACATGATTGATAAAGTGATTCTTGGAATCCCTTTCATATATTCTTTATATCCTTTCCTTTTTGAACATGATGGTATCACTACTGACCCCTTTAAGCAAGAGGTAAAATTTAAGTTTGCTTCTAGATTCAAAATTGATATTAATGACTGTTTAAACTTGATTCATGCAAATACTAAACATTTAAATTATTTAAAACAAGAAGTCAAATATAAAAGAATTGTCGAACGACTTTCTGATAAACTGTCACAATAAAAAATTGATAATTTTTATAAAAAATTGAATGATGATGTTTTTTCTGATCTTCCCAAGGCTTTTTGGCATAGAAAAGCATATTGTTCAGCTACCCTATGTTAAGGATTTCAATGAAAAAACATTCATACTAAGGCTCGTCCTATTCAAATGAATAGTGAAACTGTTGAATTCTGCAAAAAAGAAATTCATGATTTGCTTAATAAGAAGTTGATTAGGAAAAGTAAGTCTCCATGGTCATGTGCTACTATCTATGTTCAAAAAAATGCTGAAATTGAAAGTGGGATTCATCACTTAGTTATTAATTACAAACCTTTGAATAAAGTATGAGAATGGATTAGGTATCCTATCCCTAATAAGAATGACCTAGTAAATAAGTTAAGTGATGCTGTCGTATTTTCTAAATTCGATATGAAATTTGGGTTTTGGCAAGTCCAAATCAGTGAAACTGATAAATACAAGACTACTTTCACCACTCCCTTCGGACATTATGAGTGGAATGTTATGCCCTTTGGTCTTAAGAATTCCATTAGTGAATTCCAGAACATTATGAATGATATCTTCAATTCCTTTTGTCATTTCACCATTATTTATATTGATGATGTCCTTGTTTATTCCAATTTCATTGATGAACATTGGAAACATTTGTATTCATTTCTTGATATTATCAAACGTAATGGTCTTGTTGTCTCTGCTAAATCAAGCTATTTTAAACAAAGGTTCGTTTCCTTGGCTATGACATTTCTGAAGGACAGATTCATCCCATTGACAGAGCCATTCAATTTGTTGACAAATTTCCTGATGTCATTACTGATAAAACAAAGTTACAAAGATTCCTTGGGTCTCTGAACTACATTGCTGAGTTTTATAAGGATTTGAGGGAACAATGTAAACCACTCTTTGATCGGTTACAGAATAATCCTCCTCCTTGGTCTGATATTCATACTTCTCCTATTAAACAAATCAAGTCACATATTAAAAATTTTCCTTGTCTTGGTATTCCTACTATTAATGCCTTTAAAATTGTTGAAACTAATGCCTCTGACATTGGTAATGAATGTATTCTAAAACAACTTGTTTCCCCAAACTCATCTGAACAAATAGTTTGCTTCCATTCTAGAGTTTGGAACTCTGCATAAATTAATTATTGTACTATTAAAAAGAAATTTTATCCATATTACGTGCTAAGTGTGTTATAGAAAAAGTGTTGAAAACATTGCTTCAAAACATATTTTTGCTAGATGGCAAGCTATTTTAAGTGTTTTTTATTTTGATATTGAATATATTAAAGGTTCCCAAAATTTTATCCCTAACTTTCTCACCTGTGAATTTCTACGGTGCCATAATGGCAAGTAGGAGAACAAAAGATAAACAGTCTGCTGCATACACTAGTAAACAGCTAGTCGAACATGAACCTGCTTCACCAGCTGAAATTGCTAAGCGCTTTACTACCCTTGGTACCATTCCTAATCCTAATTATTCCACTGTCCTAGCATCCTCCTATGATCCATATGCTATTGTCATTGCTAACCATCATGTTCAAACCACTTTTCCTAGAAATCCCAATGCTTCCAGTTATGTTAACAAACAATATTGCCAAAACTTGTTTTCTATCGAGCCTAATAGGGTTATGATCAAAGACCCCCTTAAACTTGCTACAAAATATTTTCCCCTAAATTTCCACTAGATACCCGAACACAATGGTAAAGATTTAAAATATTATTCTACTATCCTACTTCATGAAAAATCAATCTTTATCAAACCCATACCTGATAAGATTGATTGATCCAAAATGTTTTTATCATAGTGTTTTCATCCTCAACATTGATACTGAAGAAAAATGGGGACTTCATCCTGCTTCTACTAAGCCTTTTCCTGGTTTAACTATTCCTTATTTTTGCCATGTTTACATCCATGCTTGGTTCAAGTTCATGCTACACCAAGATGCAACTATGACCCATTCATGGTTTGTTAAATTTGATAAAACTTTTAGTTCTCAACTCCCTCTTAGGTTCTTTTGTTGGAGGACGCAATTTGGCCCTGTTACTGATATTTTTCCTGGACCACTGACTGACTCCTTCAAGCATTTTACAAGTGTTTATAAGACAAATGCACATGGTGCTAAGTTTCCTGCAACCCTACACTTTGTCAAAAAATACAAGGTCCCTTGGATCTTGAAATGGCAGTATGTCAAGGAAGACGATGTTCTTACTCGACAATGGTTTGTTAAATGGTAAGACAAGTTCTACCACACCCTAGATGTTATTGATAATGTTACCCAGGAATTCCCTACTGCTACTCAAGACACTATTAACACTATTGCTCATGTCAAAGCTCAAAGTCTAGCTAACCCCCCTGTTCAGGCAGCCATGCCTCAACCCACTGCACCTGCTACCACATCTGCTACTAAACCTGCAAAATATTTTGCCAAGACTAAAAAGGAAAAATTTGCCTTCGATGGTCTCAACATATCTGCCATAATTTCTCTGTTAAAACAAAAATGGAATGATGAGGAAGAAGCTGCAAATGCTAACTCAGAAGAAGAGGAAGATGAGGTAGAATCTGAGGCATCCTCAGAAGCTTCAATTGCTAATGACAACCCTTATTATCCCTATAATCAAGAATTACTTGGTCATGATGAAGCTTCCACACTAGATTTGGGTGAGATTTAACTCTGTCGGCACAAGTAGCCAAAACTGCTAAACTCGCTGCCAATTAATCTCTTGTTAAAGCTGCACTAATTCTTTGCTAAAGCTACACCAACTCCACTCATCCTATTAAAGTTGCTTTGATTCCCTTATAAAAGACTGACTCTTGCCCTAGTTGTTCCCCACTGGGGGATGATTCCCTCTCTAGACAGCACATGCATTGCTAACCTACTATGAATAGTAAAAAAAAATCAATTTTACTGTCCATATAAATAGTAAAAAAGTCAATTTTACAGTTCACTAATCATTGTTTATATAGTGTTTTATTTTGCCAATAAAAGGGAGGTCCTTTTTAGGTTAGAGGTAGAACTTAATTTTCTTAGTTTCAAATTCCCTATAGTTTCTAAGCTACCTCCAGAAGGTCCGAAGCTTGTAACCCTTTTTCAATTCCAGCTCAAATCTTTGTATCTACTATTACCCCCTATAAGTATTTTAATCTATTATATAGATTTTGTTAAAATACCTATTGTTATTACAATTATTGTGCACTTCCGCCCCCCCCCCCCCCTCCCCCCTATGGTGTGTGTGTGCGTGTATGTATATATTATTGTCATGAGTAGCCTATATAATACTCATTACTACACCCTTTCTAACAAGTCATTTTTTTACTCTATATTTCCAAATACACAATTTATGTTCTCTTTCTCTTCTACATATTTTTCTATAATTTTATTTGTTTTAAGGAAAGACAATATTAGAAGGTTTTTTTGAAGTTCTGTGAGTGAAAGTGCGTCCATCACAAATTAAGGTTGATGCTTTAATCTAATTCTGGGGAGTTGTTTGGCCAAGAGAAGTTACACCAAGTTTTACTCTTGGTGGCACGAATTAACCTTGTTAAAGGCCGATTTTTCGTCGTTTGTTAGGCCCATAGTCTTGTTGTGAGACTTAGTGCCTGTTTGGATTTTTTTTTTTTTTTTTGATCACTCATCACTCCTCACTCAATTTTCATCACCCATCACTCATCACTCATCACTCATCACTCATCACTCTAAAATATCACATCCAAACGACATTATCACTCAGTTACCATCACTCAATATTTTTCACACTATTTGTGGACCCCATATCTGTCACTGTGTAGCTTTTTGCTTTTTTTTTTTTTTTTCTTTTTTCTTCACTGGTTCGGTCTGCATTTTTTCTTCTTTCTTTTTTTCATTTTTTTTTCAAGATGAGTGCAAACCGAACCCAACCCAGTGAAGAAAAAAAAAAGAAAAAGAAAAGAAAGTAGTGTGAAGACGTGAAGACCGAACCTAGGAAAAAAAAATGAAAAGAAAGAAGGGAAGACCGAACCCAGTGAAGAAAAAGAAAAAAAAAAAAAAAAGATTGAAGACGTGTCATCCGAACCCAGAAAAGAAAAGAAAAGAAAAGAAAAGAAAAGAAAAAAAAAAAAAAAAAACGCCCAGACCGAACTCACTGAAAAAAAAAAAAAAAAAAAAGAAGAAGAAGAAGAAGAAGAAGAGGATTGAAGACGTGAAGACCGAACCTAGAAAAGAGAAGAAAAGAAAAGAAAAAAAAAATCCCAGACCGAAATTCAGTGAAAAAAAAAAAAAAGTTGACTGGTCAAAAGTTGCGGCTGAGTGGGTCTCCTATGTGTGTTTAATTACAAAAATGCCATTGAGTTATGAGTTATAGAAACTGAAAACAGTCAAAATGTGTTTTCAGTTTCCATAACTCATAACTCAAAAATCAGAGAATTGAGTGATAGAAACAGAGTTATGGAAACAGAGTTATGGTGCTCCCAAACGGATACTCAGTTATGGGTCCCACCATTTTTGAGTTATGAATTATGGAAACAAAGTTATGAGTTATGGAAATAAAAAATCCAAACAGCCCCTTAGGCTCTTCAAGGCCATAACGGAGTTATGAGTGAACTGGGTTTGGTTCAACCATGGAATATAGATCAGTTATTTAGAACCAACATGTGCGTAAACAGCAATCCAAGGAACCAAGAGAGTTAGATAGATAATGTGCAGTTCAATATATTTTATCATTTATTTGTGAAACTCAAAATACTGGTTCCTTGAACCATATGGGCTTTAATTTGGGAAACCTAAATACTGGTTCCTAGGGTCATAGGGCTTTTCATCTGTGGAACCCAAAATACTGGTTCCCTAAGCTACTAGTAGCTTTGTTTGGACATCTCCTTCCAAGAGATTTAGGTGAGGAGGATTATGTGGGAGAGTGAAATTTCCTATTGATGCATGCCTAATACTCTGTAAGATACTTCTTCTTTTCTCCTCTTCTTTTACTTTCTACTTCTCTCTTTACTTTTTTCTACTTTTTCTAGGTTTTTGCTTTTGGGTTTGTTCTTCCTATAATTGAATTGTTGTTTTCTCAGCTCCTCCTCCGTTGGTTCCCTCATTCTCTGTTGGTTGTCCCCCCTTTTATAGTTGGTTTTGGATGGGCGTTTTTCCCCTTTTGCCCTTCTATTTTGGTTTCTTGGTTTGCACTCTGTTTACCCAGTTCCCTGACACGTCCCATCTCAGCCAACCTTCTTTCTCTATTTTAGGTTTTGCAACAATAAACTGTTTTTGACTCTACTGTAAATATCATGGACCAAAGGTCATTGGGCGGGCGAAAAATATCATGGACCATCATCCTTCCACCAATCACAATTTGCCACGTGAGTAAGTTGTGGACAAAGTTGTGCAAATGTGTGTGGCACTAGGCTCCTAGTTTCAACATAGGTTCCTTATCCTTTCCTACTACCATGCACCTTCAGATACCTACCACTTTCAAGCTTTTTAGTATGGAATCTTTCCCCAGCAAAAGCATCCTTTAAAGAGCTGTGATAGATTACCTCAAATAGAAATATTCTTCCTGTTCCACCAAATCAACACTCCTTGATTCTTGCAAAACTGGGTCTCCCTTGTATGTCTGGGATACAAATGGTAGAACATATTTACTTACTCTATTGTTTTACACGTTGGTTTCTTTGGGGTTTGCTTTATGAGTACTTTCTTTTCTCTTCTTTATTCTTGTCCTCTTTACACTGAGTATGGCTCGATCCTTGGGCGGAGATGCCTTCAGCCTACTGGGTAATTCACTATATTCTAGTCCTCTTTACACCGAGTATGGTCCGATACCTTGGGTGAAGATGCCTTCAGCCTGCTGGGTAATTCATGGCTTTCTACCATGAATTTGAATAGGCCTTCCCATGTGTCAGCCAAGGTTCTCTACTCAAGGCTGAGAAAGTGACACTTCAAAGACTTTTTTCAGCTTGATAGTGACTCCACATGTTGAGCCACTCTTTTTTGAAAAGTGGCATAGATGTTTTTTCTCCTTTTCAGCATGACAGTGACTCCACGTATTGATTTCTTTTTTTTGAAAAGTTGTTTTGAAGTCTGAAGTCTCAAAGCATCTTTCTTCTTTTGTAATTTCTTTTTGGTTGCAGTTTCTCGAAATGTCAGAAGTCCTCCTTACTTTTCTACCAATGGAACTTGGCCCTTTGTGGTTATTTTCCTTGGTAGACCCATTAGGTTGCCCATCCCTTTTCGCCAGGCTTTTTGGGGATCCTTTTCAAAGACCCTTTCGAGGACCCCTCCTAAGGTTATTCTTGGGTCATTTGCCCACTTTTTCTTATGGGCTTCCCTGAGCACCCTTTCTAAGGCTATTCTTGGGTCATCTGCCCCCTTATTCAATGTCATTTTCTCTTTTTCGTTATTGATGGGCTTTTACCCCATTTTTCATGGTTCTTCAGCCTATTTTACAAGAGTGTCTTTATAGAACCATGGCTCTCTTGGCTCTATTGTATTCACATAAGGCCCAAGATCTGGTTTCTCAAGCTGGACTTATTGTTGTAACTTTTTTGTTATCAAAAAAACCTTTAAGGACAACGCTTTTGCAGTGTGATTCTATAGCATTATGAGATTATTCTAAACTTCATTTTATACTATGTTCTTGCATATTATTCGAGTTATTATCTATTGTATCAAAACTTGGTTATTTACTAAAATATTTCCAACACTCCTTTCAACACTCTTTCGCTAACAAATCAACGTTTTTGCATTTCTAAATATTACTGATATTGACTAATCTATATATAATATAAAATTGAAGTTTTTGACTTTTTGTTGACTTCATAATATTGTGACACCTCATAGTATTATTAAAAGAAAAAAGAAAACTTTATAAGCTTCACAATTTTCCACATCAAAAGCCCTAAACCCTAAACGTAACACCCAAAATCTCAAAAGCCCTACAACAAACGTGAAACCTAAAACCTCAAAAACCCTATGTGTCTTTGAACAACACAAAGAACAGATGTAAAAACCAAAAAAAAAAAAAAACCTTCACGGATGTAAAAACCCAAAAACAAAAACTCTCCACGAATGAATCTAACTTACAAGTTCTCTAATATAACCAAAAGTTTATGTTCTTTAAATTTTTCTTTTTATTTTGCTATGGTGGGCATTTGTTAGGTACCAAAGTTTGTGTTTTACAAACGTACCATCTGATCTTGGTACATCCTTTTTTTTTTTCTTTTTTTTCTTTTTCCTGTGGGTTTTCTAATTCTACTAATTTTTAAATATATTACTATGAACCACCAAACCCTGCTTCTATGATTGTTTATGATTTATTTTGTTCATTATTTAAAGTTTAGACTCATTAAAACCTATTGCTCACAACTTAACAGATGTTCGTTTTATGGTTTTTCATGTGCTTTTTTTAAGACTGATCTTGGTACGTCATTTCTTAACAACCATGAACCACCAAATCCTATGCCTATGATTGTTTATGATTTTTTTTTTTCGTTGTTTAAAGTTTAGGCCCATTAAACCGTATTGTTTTATGAGTTCATGTACTTTTTTCTATTTCGTATATATCTCTTTTGAATAGTCATATATATATATTTTGAATTGTTTCAATAACTTATAGGTTATGAATCTTCTTGAATTGTTTCAATAACTTATACGCTATGAATCTTCTAATTCTTTAATTTTTTTTTTTTTTGGCATTTTGGAAGTTTTAAAATCTGAATTTTTACATTAGTTTTTGCAATATCTTCAACGCCTAATCATGGATTATTCTTTTGGAGGTAACCTATTTTTCTCTATTTAATTTTATTTTTCCATTTGTAATTTAAAACATATGTATTTTTGGAAACTATCATATAGATTCAACAGTTATGGTCATGAATTATACTGCTAAAGGAAAGCATCTTTCTTTTATATTTCTCTATTGTGTGTGTGTGTATTTTTAGTTTTGTTTCAATAATTCTTTTATTTCAATAATATTTTTTGGCATTTCAGAAGTTTTAATACCTAAAATTTTGAGTGCCTTTCAGAAGTTTTAATACCTAAAAAAGTTATTTTTTTGCAATATTTGAAACTGTCTATAAGATTTTTTTTTTTTATTTTTTTTTTGGTAAGCCATTGAATATTCAAGCAATGGATTTTTATCAAATTGTAACACAAATTGAAGTCAGACACAAGCAGTTCATAAAATGGTATAGTTTTGTAATCAATTTAAGATTTTATAAAATAATTTTAGTTTACCACATAAACAAGTAGGTTCCTGTGCATAACATGGGTTTGCAACTAGTATATAACATACTCAAAGACTCTTCTAATTCTTTCTAAAATTTAATAATTCACATTTATCATAATTTGGAATTGCTACATTTTTCAATCATAAAAATACTTAGGGGCTGGGGTGATGAGATTTATGCATTTGTGGGTGAAGTAAATTTTTTGTATTAATCTCATCACACTTCTAGATATTTTTGTGATTAGAGAATGTAGCAATTTCAAATTATGATGAATAAAAATTATTAATTTTTAGAAAATAAATAGAAGAGTTTTTGAGCACACACTGAGGCTAGTAAGAGGTTTAACAACAACTTGAACCAAGTCAATATGCAAAAAACTGTATCCTTTAGTAAGGAAGCCATTAATGCATTTTCTATTAAATAAGCAACATTTTTTGTGAGTTTTTTTTTTTTTTTTTTTTTTTTTTTGAATATAAGATAGAATTTCTACTCTAGCATAATCTAAGTGTCTATGTGTGTAAAGCTCCCTCTTGGAGACTTGAACCCTGGCACTTATCCACCACACCCGACAAGCACTTATACTTGTGGAGTGACCATCGCACCAATGGTGCGCGGTGGTTCGTGAGTTTTTGAAATAGAGTAAGTTTGCTCAACAATTTTAACATTGAATTCTATATTAAAAGCAAATTGAATCCAACTTGTTTTATATATAGATTTAGTATCAACTTTTGGAATGCACTATTTTTTAAACTTAGTGAAATCATTTTCTTCAATTGAGTAATCTTCTTCATTTATAATATCATGAGAGTTGGATCTAAATAATATATCCATACTGCCTAGGTTTAAAGCTCACTTATCATGTTTTTCTTTCTTACATTAATCATTGCATTTCATAACACATACTCTAATCAGCCCTATACCTCTCATGCCCTAACGCTCTCCTAGTTACTTGGGCCTAACAGTTCAGTTATGGTAATTCACTTTACGACGAGGGTGGCACCAACGGAGACAATAAGAAGACACAATTGAGTAAGAAATTAAAGATTCAGACAAGAAATGATAGAGTAAAAAGAACATATATATGTAATATACAACATCTAAGAAATGGTATTTAAGTGTTGAAGGGAGGAAAGTCCTAATTTTTTACCACCATTACTGTAGGCTATGGCCTTCTTTTTAATTCATACTTATGTAAATTTTACTAAATATCAATAAAGCTATCTTTTTCTCCAAAATCCAATATAAGATAAAAGAAAAAAAAAAAAAAAGTGTACCGAAACCTACACTGCACTCTAAGCTAGTATGGGCAATGCTTAATTTTTTCAATCCTGTTGATTCATCGACTGCTAGACTAGTGCACTGCTTGGATTGAATGTGCTCAAGTCAATGCTTTTCTCAGAGTAACCAATGTGATTGCTCCATCAAATATGGCGATGGAAGTGGAACTGTAGGTTTTTACGTGTTACATGCATTGAGTTTTGTATTTTCTTATGGGTAGACTTTGATTGCTAACTCTTCAGCAATTATAAGTTTTGGATAAACTTACATGACTAAGGAAAAAATATTTCTCTTCTATGATGGAGTTGAACTTAAATATTGCCACAGTTTTATGGCAATTTTAACCCAATATCACATTATCATCTCAATTACGTAAAGAAAATTGTCTACTTATTAGATTCAATGCATCTGTCATAGAACATGAGTTGTTCACTTTTTTGCCCATCAATGAACAAATACTTCATGACTAAAGATATTAGAACAATTAAACTCTTTACTTTTCGTATTATTCGAAGGAGTTCGGTATTTTTGACTGTCCAACAATTTTGTTGAACTTCTCGTCGGAAAATATATCTATGAAAACAAGTTTTGATTCAACAATACAAACCTTAGATGATTAGCAAGGACATAAATTAAAGAGAAAGTCAAAAATCCCTCAAAGCTATAGAATCACGCAACGACATTGTCCTTAAAAGTTAAATTATTTTACAATTTATTATAACTAGTGTGTAGCCCCGTGCGTGTGCACGAGTACGATTTAAAACAATCACAATTATACAGTTAAAATTATATATATTTATATATATATTTAAAAGAGTTTTAAATTATACATGGTATTAGCTTACACTTTTTTTAAACTATAAATTTTAAAAATATGTAATGATTTCTCATTATATATATACATGATTTAGAATTTAATTGATTTTAGACTTTTTAGTTTTTGCACCCAATAATTCACTTGCCACAAATATTAAAAACATAGATGGACAAATGACAGAAAATTAGACTCCAATTGAAATCTGATTGGATTTGGACTCTTCGATTTTTGTACTCAATAATTCACTTGGCACAAAATGAAAAATTAAATGGCACACGTGGCATAAGATTGAGAATCTAATTAAAATTTAATTAGATTTTCTCTAAGTTTTGGCTATATATATATATATATATATATATATGACATGAAATAATTAACTATTATAGTGAAGATATTGTTGCAATAATTTGACCTGAATTATTTTTTGTCAATTATTTGCAATCTAATCCAACAAGATTCGCAAAGTAATTGTCTATTGCTACAAGATAGTTGAAATAGTAAATTGTTGATTGCAACAATGTACATATCATTGCATCAAAGCTATAATTAAAATATTTGGATTTTATTACAATAGAATCTTTTGTTGCACAAACTTGTCACCTATGATTTTATTGCAATACCTTGCATCAATTATTACAATGACTATGATGTTATTACAATGATTTTATTTTATTTTATTTTATTTTATTTTTCGTGGCTAAGATATGTTATTAGCACTGCTGTGCCACTCAATTTGGAAGATTGGTTTCTTAATATAAAGGCTAATAACAATTTACTCATTTACACATTATTTACAACACAAAATATGAGAGAGAGAGAGAGAGAGAGAGAGAGAGAGAGAGAGAGAGAGCAAAATTTTGTATTAACAAGACATTAACCAAATTAAAACCTAAAATTATGACAAAATTATAATTAAATTAGGAGACTATGTGTGAATATGATTATGATGCATGAAAACCTAAATTGATGATTTATTTTGAGATTATGTGATGAAACCCTAATTTCAAGTGTGCATGTCTTCATTTCATGTGTCACATATTTAAATTGACAATGCTACATTGTCAATTTTGACGGCTCATCACTAGTGTCCCTCCAGCCAAATGACTACTCCCAAAAAGTCCGCAAAGGTATAATAAATCCAAGTTTTCGTTTGGGCAAATTACAATTTACCTACTTTTGGTTTGGCTGAAATTTAAATTGCTTACCTGTAGTTTAAAATTTGATGTTTTACCCACTTGAGGTTAGTTCAGTTAGAGTTTTGTAATATATCTCTTACATGGCTAAATAAGTGATTTTGCTCCAATTTTATGTCTCTCTCCTCCCGAAACACAAAAAAACATAAAATACAATATCAAAAAGGATCCAGCAGAACACTTTTATCATGAGATTTCAAACAACAAGTAGCAATATGAATTTCAATCAAACCTCAGGTGGGTAAGTGTCAAATTTCAAATCACAAGTAGACAACTTAAATTTCGGCCAAAACACAGGTGGATAAGTTGTAATTTTCTCTTTTCGTTTTATTTTTTTTCTCATTCTCTTTAATTTGTTGGGGAATGGATTCTTGGTGTTTTGAAGACTTTTGCAACTTCTTTTTTATAATAACCTTGTACTACCCTTAAAAACTGAAAAAATAAATGATTTAAAAAAAAAGGTATGAAAGTACAAAGGCTGTGTTTGGTAACATGTAAAATATTTTCAATTGAAAATATTTTACGAAAAGGAAAATATTTTCAAATGTTTGTTTGGATTCTAGTGAATACACCGGAAAAGTATTTTCAATGTTTGGTCATGTGTGTAAAAGCATTTTTCCAGAAAATATTTTCCTGCGTTTGGCTCCCCAATGTAAGACATTTTATGAGAAATCAGTCAAAAAATATAACTCTAATACAATTGAGCATCTCCATATACCTATACGCATCATATACACATCAAAGTTTTACATAACAATTATAGAGGTATCCACATAGAAAAATCAGAAAATCAATGGTTCTTTCATGGCCATTCACCCAAGTTTAGATGTGCCATTTTATTGAGCTCATCATTAGGCAGGACTTGAGATGCCACTGCGTTTAGCATTCTTGTATTCAACTTTGCAATCTTCATTGCATGGTTCCGTTGCTCAATTGCAATATCTAATTGATATTTCAACAAATCGTATTTAACATCTCCTGTGTAGTAGGGACTCTCTTTAGTTGAAGGAGTTTAGAACTTGAGCTGGAATAAGTAGAATATGTACTAGATTAAGAGCCTTGTTGCGCATTCCCACTATCAATTTGCCAAAACTTCATAAAAGCAACTTCTACCTCCATTTTATGCTTAAACACCTTGTGATCAGCTCCTGAATATTGATGAACTTGGGCACGAGCTTCTTCCCATGTGTTGTACACACCAAGCACACAACCAACAAAAACAATGAATGTCTCACCCTTTAGGTGGTCAATAGGATAAACAATTTAAAAACCAAAATTGGCCTTATGACATACATATTTAGCATAGGAATTATTTGACATACCATTCAATCAAATGTGTAAGCAAGAAGATGATATTTTTCAAAAAACATCCTTCAATACAAGACAATGTAGACCCATTCAACCATCATCTCGGCCTCCACAATAATTTTTTGTTAAACCATCCAAATTCACATAAATATTGTAACAAGCCCAATTCAAGAACAATTTTGAATTCAGTTTACCAAAATATTCGCAAGCTGCCATATACCTTCACAAACACTTATTGCAAATAACATTATGCACATAAATTTTATATACAAATAACTATAAATTTATATATATATATATATATATATATAGTGAATCTGGTACAAGGATGGGTTTGAGTGGTGGGTTTGAGGAGACAGTGTCCGAAGTGGGACAAATCGAGTGTCGGGATGCTAAAATCAGTGTGGGTTTAACTGCAGTGGGTAGATCAGGTACATGCATTGCTTGATCTGGGCTTGCTTCATCAGAGTTGGTTTTGAGCAAGATGGAGGGGATGAGGATGGACAGGGAGAGAAGATAAGCTGAGGAAGAAGAGAGAAAAGAAAGGAAGAAAAGGAAAATAGTACTCACCGTTGCGTGGAGGGGAAGAGGGCGGCGCGATCTGATCGATAAACCTTGCTTGGGTTGTCTTCTACTCGTGTCCCTTTGAGATCTCTCTCACTCTCTCTCTCTCTCTTCGGGTGTGTGAGTCCGAAAATTGAATGAAGGTAAAATGGAAGTGTAAATCCATTTATGGATCAGCAGGGGTTATTTTATGGTCAACTGAAAATGATTTTTAGTTTGACCGTATTTTCATGTGCACCCAAACACACTGTTGGGTCCCAAATAATATTATCACAAATACTAGCAATCTAAAATAGCAATCACACATAATAACACAAATATTTATGTGGAAAAACTCTTTCTCTTAGAAGGGAAAAAATCACGGGACAAACTTCGAATAATTTCACTATTATCAAATCCATTACAATAATTCTTGTGTATGTCTAATGGTTAAAGAAAAATCTCTCTTGTTTTTCTTTACTCTCACACACACGCTAATTATCTCTTTCAAAGGCGGTAACACTTTGCTCTCTCCTTTTTATTTTCTTCTCCACGCACAGTTCTCTCTTGGCTGTCTTTTTTTTTCTCTAAGCGGTTCCCTCTTGGTTGCTCTCTCTTCTTTTTCTTTCTTGTGCAACTTCCTCTTTTTTTGCTTTTGCACATACTCTCTTTGTGTCTTCTCAAAGGTGGCAATACCTTACTCTCTCCTTCCTCTTGCGTTCCTCCCAAGCGAAAATTCCTTTTCTCTCTCTTGATTTCACGCTTTATTTTCCCTCTCCCCATAGGGAGGACCCTTGGGCCAAAAGCCAAAGCCATCAAATTCTTTATAGCATTGTCTATTTATATGACTCTTTTGCTATTCCTCTTGGACTATGAATACATTACCTCTTTAACAAAGAATTTATTTCCTCTTGGACTAGGAATACATTACCTGTTTAATAAGGAATAGACTTCCTTCCACACCAAGGAATAGTATTTTCTTCTACAACAAGGAAACTTAAATTAATTTTTCCTTATTCAACTAGGAAACCTAATTGACTTTTCAAGTCACAATTGGAATTTAAGGCAATTTCCGAACAATCTCTACCTTGACTCAAATTCCATCAATTGTCCTCAACCATCTTCTTTCCTCTTGGGATAGCTTATACCTTAATCAAGTAGTCCTCTCTTCCTCTTGAAATAGCTCCACCTTAATCAAAGCAATCCCTTCTCTTCCATCTTAATTCACACTAAGAGTCATTCACTAAATCAACCAAGCTCTAATACCACTGTTGATCTTTTCTTTCACAACATTGTGTGCAACTGGTCTTGATAGAGTTAATCGAATAACTCCCAACACCTGTTTATCAAGAAGGTTCTATTCTTTATCCTTCATAGTATCAGATTCCTTCACCAAAAGAGGCAAATGCAACTTTTTCCCATAGAGATAATCTTCAATCTGTATCATCCAATAGCCAAAGTCTATTCCATCAAACTTTTCAATTCCTGAAGCCTTACCTTCTTCTTCGGCCATCGCTTCTACTCTAACTTGGCTCTGATACCACTTGTTGGGTCCAAAATAATATTATCACAAATATTAGCAATCCAAAATAGTAATCACACACAATAATACAAATATTTTCGTGGAAAACCCTTTCTCTTTGAAGGGAAAAAACCACAGGACAAACTATAAATAATTTCACTATTATTAAATCAATTACAATAATTCTTGTGTATGTCTCATGGCTAAAGAAAAATCTCTCTTATTTTTCTTTACTCACACACACACACACACACACACACACACACACACACACACACACACACACTAATTATCTCTTTCAAAGGCAGCAACACTTTGCTCTCTCCTTTTTATTTTCTTCTCCACGCACAGCTCTCTCTTGACTGTCTTCTTTTTCTCTAAGCGGCTCCCTCTTGGTTGCTCTCTCTTCTTTTTTTTTTTTTTCTTGTGCGGCTTCTTCTTTTTTTGCTCTTGCACATACTCTCTTTGTGTCTTCTCGAAGGCGGCAGTACCTTACTCTCTCCTTCCTCTTGCGTTCCTCCCAAGCGAAAATCTATTTTCTCTCTCTTGGTTTCACGCTCTATTTTCTCGCTCTCCATAGGGAGGACCCTTGGGCTAAAGCTAAAGCCGAAGCCATCAAATTCTTTGTAGCACTGTCTATTTATAAGACTCTTTTGCTATTCTCTCTTGAACTAGAAATACATTACCTCTTTAACAAGGAATCTATTTCCTATTGGATTAGGAATACATTGCCTCTTTAATAAGGAATAGACTTCCTTCCACATCAAGGAATAGTCTTTTTTTCTACAACAAGGGAACTCAAATTAATTTTTTCTTATTCAGCTAGGAAACCTAATTAACTTTCTAAGTCACAATTGGAATTTGAGATAATTTCCCAACACACACGCCTTGGTGTAAAATATTTTCCAAATCTCCATTTCACTCGAAACAAACACAGCCTTTAAAATTAAGAAAACATAGAACTGATCATGAGCACTTTTTGAGTGTCAATTTGCATATAGAGTGGCTAGATCGGCACATTGTGGTTAGGTCAAACGTGACACTTTGGCTCTAGTTTTTTCAATTCGTTTGATTTTTTTTTTTACACTTATCCAGCCGAGTTTATTATGATTTTTGACATTTTTATGGGATAAATATATGTTTTTTGACACTTATCAATATGGAATTATTGAGCTTAATTATCTCTCTCTCTCTCTCTCTCTCTCTCTCTCTCTCTCTAAATCTTTTATATTTGCATGAAAACTACCATAATCTCTTTTTCTGTTTTTTCACCGATCTTAGCACTCCATTCATTAACAGTGAGACAAAAAAAAAAAAAAAAAAAAAGGAAAAGAAAAGAAAAGAACTCTGCAATTTGCAAAGTTGAGAGATTCGGTGAACCTCACCTGCTAGAACAGAAATTAACTATTTTTTGATAACTAGCAATCAATTTCATTAAGCCAAAAATTTTACCACAGTATTTATGTTCTTGATTCTTGGGTGTTCACAGAAATTTAAAGTGATGGGAATAGAACTATACTAAGAGTCCGTTTGGTTGGGAGGATGGAAAAGTGGGAAGATGGAAAATATTTCAATTTCTCTCATTTATGTTTGGTTGGAAGGGTGGAAAAGTGGAAGGATGAAAAACTTTTTTGTTTGGTTGAAAATAGAGTTTGTATAAATTTACTATCATGTCCCTATTAAATAAAACAAAAAGTAATACATTATACTTTAAAAAAATTGTGTATAGATGGACACTTTAGTAAAAAAATTTTAAAAAAACAGCATAAAAAATTAACCCAAAACTGTTTTCTTAAAAAAAAAAAAAAGGAACAAAAACAAAAACCAACCAAAATTAATGAGAAAATAAACATATGAGTACTAAAAAAAAAAAAAAAGCTACACATCTAGAAAAAAAAAAAAACAAAACGTTTAGTACCAGAAAAAGAAAGAAAAAAGGAAAGAAGAAAAAGAAAAAAAAAAGAAGCTAACACACGTCACTCGTTACTAACAGAAAGAAAAGATCAAAAAAAAAAAAAAAATCAAAAGATTAAAAAAAAGAAAAAAAGAAAAAAAAAGAAGCTAACACTTTGTAAACTTGGAGGTGAATTTCAAGGGTATTTTTGGAAGCTCATTTCATGAGCTTTTCTCTCTCAATTTTCTCACCATTTTGGAGAGAAAACTTTTTGATAGACTTGGAAAGAAAACACCTAGGCCCCCTTACTATTTTTTTTTTCTCCCCACCCAACCAAACACACTTCAAAAGTTTTCATTCCCATTCTCTCTTCAAAGTTTTCCATCCACCCTATTTTACCTCTAAACAAACACACCCTTAGTGAAAAACTCAAAGCAAAGAAACAAGTTATGAGCTGACCACCCGTATTGTTTTCATTTTTGGGGTCTCTCAGATCTTGGTAAAGTTCATTTGAGTATGCACAACAGCTACTCAGAACATTGGATAAGCTCTTTGATTGCTTTAACACTGGTGAGCAATCTGTATTTGCTACCAGGCATAATGGTAACTCTCATTTTCCTCTTTGTTTTCTTCTTATTTTGGGGTACACTATTATTATTATTTTTTTTTTTTTTTTGAGAAAGAAGACTTGAAGTTTTATTAAGAAAGTGGCATGTCTGCCTGATAAACATCAAAACAATGGATTGGAACATCCTCCATCCAAACATTAAAACCTGTGACATGACGTGCATGTCTGGCAAGGTTATGTGCGACTTTGTTACCCTCCATACCCACATGTTGAAAACTAATTCCATGGAGTTGTGCTGCCAACTGTTGTGCCTCCTGAATCAACAAACCATAAGACGCCAGTGATGGCGATGGATCTGTTAGGGCCTTGATGATAGTCTCGCAATCACCTTCAATTATGATATTATCAAAACCCAGCTCCAGGGACAATTCTATGGCTTGGATTGCAGCTGTAACTTCCATTTCCTCCACCGAAGTTGCAAGCTGAATGTTTTGTGATATCCATTACCAGACTATTGGTGTCCCTTATTACCACTCCCACGCCTACTCTGCCTTTATCTTTGAAAATTGCTGCATCAAAATTAGTCTTATACCACCCTACTTGAGGAGGTGCCCACTTTGTATCTAACCTGACCGGGGGACCTGATTGGGCATTCCTTGACTGAACCGACCTGTACTCCAACAAAGCATCATAAGCTTTCTGCAATATGAGGTTCAATGGGAAGCCTGAGGGTGCCGTTCTGACCTTATTTCTCCTGAACCAGATCGTCCAAGCCTACATTGCAAAGAGCTCCACACTACAATCCGAGCTTAATATGTGAAGCATCAATTGAGGAAAATCTTGGAAGGTGATGTGGTTCTTGAAACTCCACTGCAAGTCTTCGTTCCAGACCTGTGTGAGGCTCGGACAAGACCATAAGGAGTGAAGTACGTCCTCAACATGTTGTGAACAGAGGGAACATACTGGGTTATCAACCACACAGCGACGATGCAAGTTTTCCATTGTCGGAATTGCATTTCTACATGCTCTCCATAGGAAATTTCGGACTTTACAAGGAAGTGGCAACTTCCATATTTTTTTTTTCCACAGCGGTTTAAGCTTCTCGGCATTGCTTTGGCTTCTACTAGGTTCTATTCTTGCTTTTGTTTTGAGGAAGAAATAACCGAACTTGACAGTGCACTCCCCAGATTGAACCCAAGGCCATATAGGGATGTCAGGTGCATTTATTCGGCTTAAGGGGATTTTTTGAATCAGTTCAACTTCCACTTCACTGAATTTGCTGTGTAACAATCCTATATCCCACTGCCTTGTGACCGGGTTTATGAAAGCACTAACACAAGCTTCTTGCAACTCTACCGTGAGAGGACCTTGGACTATTGGGGAGTTGACGGAAGGCAGCCACTTTCCTCCCCATAATCTGATTGTTTCCCCATTCCCAACTCTCCATTTTGCACCTCTCAAGATCACCTCCCTCCCTTTTAAAATGCTCTTCCAAGCATACGAACCCCCACGTCCTTCCTTTGCTTCTAGGATTGAGCAATTAGGAAAAAACTTGGACTTGAACACTTTGTGGAACAAGGAATTTTGATTATGCAGTAGCCTCCATGTTTTCTTCGCCAAAAGAGCATCATTGAACAAAGATAGCTCCTTAAATCCTAAACCACCTTTAGATTTTGGATCACACATGTCCTCCCATTTGACCCAATGAATCTTTCTACGATCTCCTCTTTGACCCCACCAAAACCTCCAAAATAGCTTCTCAATCTCATTGCAAAGACCAATGGAGAGCTTAAAGCAACCCATTGTGTAGGTGGAGATAGCTTGCACCACCACCTTAATTAAAACTTCTCTCCCTGCTTGTGAAAGCAACTTTTCTTCCCAACCTTGCAACTTCCTCCACACTCTTTCTTTTATATAGTCGAAGCTTGCTTTCCTGTGTCTTCTGACTAGTGAGGGTAAGCCCAAATATTTTTCATAATGCCAAATTTTCGAAACACCCAAAGTGGCTTTTATTTCAAACCTCGTTGCCTCGGTTGTGGATTTGCTAAAGAAGATGGAAGTTTTGCCTTTATTAATTTTTTACCCCGACATACTTTCATAGGCAGCCAAGATTTCCAAAATTTTTTGGCATTCACTCCTGCTAGACCTGCAAAATAATAAGCTATCATCTGCAAAAAGCAAATGGGTTAGTTTTGGGCCTCTTCTACTTAAGGCAAATCCGTGAATGGAGCCTTCATTTGCTGCCTTCAAGATAAGGCTATTTAGTCCTTCCGTACATAATAAGAACAAAAAAGGAGATAGAGGATCTCCTTGGCGAATACCCCTTGTAGGATGTATCAGTCCTTTTGGTTCCCCATTCACTAGCACCGAGTATGGGACAGATTTAACACAAGTCATCATGAGGGCTATCCATTGCTCATTAAACCCCATCTTTCTCATCACTACCTCCAAGAAGCACCACTCAACTCTATCATAGGCCTTACTCATGTCCTATTTTACCGCCATATAACCTGATTTTTTGGATTTATGGGTACTCATGCTATGCAAAGTTTCAAAGGCAACTAGAATATTATCTGAAATTAAACGGTGTTTAGTGAAAGCACTTTGGTGTTCAGTTATAATGGATGGCAGAATTTTTTTTAACCGGATTGCAAGGACCTTAGAAAAAATTTTATAAAGCACATTGCAAAGGCTAATGGTGCGGTAATCAGACACGGCAATTGGGTTCTTTATTTTTGGGATTAGAGTTATAAAAGTGTGGTTGAGGGGTTGGGGTAATGAGGCAGAATTTAAGTATGATAAAATAGCTTTTAATACATCCTCAGCAACAAGACTCCAATAATTTTGATAGAAAAGAGGGGGCATACCGTCGGGGCCAGGGGCTTTTCGAGGGGCCATTTGTTTGATAGCTGCTTCCACTGCCCATTCCAAGAAATCTTGTGACAAAGTGGCATTCATCTCATCGGTAACAACCCTCTCCATCTCATCCAAAGCTAAAAATTCATTGCTTGGATTTGATGAGGCATAAAGGTCCTGATAGAAGTTAGCAAAAGCTTCAGCCACGTCGTCTGGGTGTGTTACCTAAGTCCCCACCGAATTTTGGATGCCCAGTATTCTATTTCTTCGAAACCTTTGGGTCGCCCGACTATGAAAATACCGTGAGTTTATATCACCCTCCACCAACCAAAGAGCTTTTACTCTTTGCCTCCACATCATGTTTTCCTTTACCAACAATTCATTAATCTCTATTTTCAGCTCCCTCACCCGATGATTACTACCATTCTCCCTTGCTTCACGTTCGGCTTTCACCAACCATTTTCTCTTCTCCACTAATTCTCTTCTTACATGGCCAAAATTTTTCCTGCTCCATTGAGTAAGTTCAAGACCACACTTTTCTATTTTTTTTTATCACCTGAGCTTCGACCTCATTGGGTATAGTGTTTCTCCATACTGCTTCAACTACTCGACCACACCCTTTATCTGACAACCACATTTCTTCAAACCTGAACAGCCTTGCCATGGGAGGGGGAGGTATATCACTTGGAGTAATCCAAAGCAGAATATGATCTGATGTTGTACAAGTAAGCTGGTTGACCTTAGTACCGACAAAAAGGTTTAGCCAATCTGATGTGCATAAAGCTCTATCAAGCCTCTCCCATATTGAGTAATCATTGTTGTAGTGCTTACTCCATGTAAATTTTGAACCCGTGTACCCAAGATCTATAAAACCACGGGCATCAATTGCATCTCGGAAGAGTTGCATTTGATTGAAACTTCTTCTATTGCCCCCCAACTTCTCTTCACTTCGAACCAGCTCATTGAAATCTCCCGTACATAACCATGGCACACTAAATTTCTGATTTGAGTTTTTCAGCAAATCCCAAGATTCAATTCACTTGTGTGTGTTTGGTTCACCATAGAAACCAGTAAATCGCCACTCATTCTCCTTGTTCTTATTTATGATCGCATCAATGTGATTTTTATTAGAACCCTCCACCGAAAGATTGACCGACTCTCTCGAGAACAAAACTAATCCACCTCCTCTATTAGTCCTTGGAGACACAAACATGTTTTCAAATTGAATTTTTCGCATCACAACTTTTAGCCTTGCTTCTTCTGCCCATGTTTCGGCTAAGAACACGATAGAGGGATCTTTTGCCCGCACCAATTCAGCAAGCTCGTTCATGTGCATGGGTTCCCAAGCCCATGACAGTTCCAAATTAAGCAACTCATGGTGATTGGCGGGGCTGAACATCAGCCTCCACCATTGAGTAAAAAGACACACCTTCATCCTCAGAAACTCGCCTATGTTTGCTTGGTAACTCCGGATGAGCAACTCCCCTTCTCTTTCCACCAACTTTTCTTTCAACTTGCACCTCTGTCACGGCCTTCTCCCTGCCTATCGGACTTTGTTTGCTCCTGTCGTAGGTTGTGTTTTTTTTTTTTTTTTTTTTTCGTGTTGCCCTAAGTCCTACCTGACGTGTACTTTGTTTTTCTGCTGAGATGGCAGGCTGAGTTGGCGAGTTAAACACCCCAAAAGTTGCTGCCTTAGGTTTCTCACTCCCATTAGAATTCTGTCCGTTAGTCATTAATCATCAATCTCCCTGATTTGATTATCAAATAATTCTGGCATAAAACCTGAATTTAGAATTGAATTTCCGGGTTCCTTAATCACTCCACATAATTAAGAGCATTTATTGGAGGTGATTTGGATGAGATTGAGTCCGGATTCAGCTGGGTATCTTGGACTGAGAGTAATGTATTTCCTCCTTCCAAATTAATTGGTTTCAACGGTTCACCCCCATTAATGTCATTACTACCATCTGCATTAACTTCTGTAACCATCTCCATTGATTGCTCCTTCACCAGATCTCCCCTCTCTACTCTCTCCTCCGATGAGCTTGGCTGTGCATGCAGAGCCTGTGATGATGCACGAGCTTTTGGATTCCGTTGCTCGTAGTACCCTGGAACATAGATAACATCCTTCCCTGCTGTGGTATACAGATCAGCCTTCAGAGACGAATTAAACTGTTGTTGTTCCGGCTTAAGAGTTCCCTTACTCTCAATCCACAGCTCACATTTTTTATCACTATGGTTAAGGCGTCCACACCAGAAGCAAAACTTAGGCAAATGCTCATACTTGAAACTAAACCATATTTTCCTTCCATCCTCCAATGTAATAAGTCTGCCTCAGCACAGTGGGAGAGATATGTCAACAAGGACTCGGACCCTTATGAAAAGTCCGCCTTCCTCATCTGTTACCCCCGTCGACTTTTGGACTTCCCCAATTGTATCACAAATTTCTTCAGCCACAGCCCTTGTCATGAATCGTGCCGGTATGTCATGAACTTGAACCCAAAATAACGTTGTTTTGAACACAAGGTCACGCACCGGTGTATCTGAGTTATACCTTTGCAGCATGACTAAGTGTTTATTGAAACTCCAAGGCTGGTTCTTTAGAATCCTATCCACATCTCCTAGATTATCAAAAACAAAAAGAACACGATGGTCCTTTTGATTGCGAATCTTGAAACCATTCGTGGACCTCCACAATTGTTTGAAGGTTCGAGCCATGATGTCCATATTGAGAAAGCGTGGAGTCGGGAACAGAGCAGCCAGCATGAACTCCCCGATTTGGTGGTCCCTTTGCAAAACGAAACCTGTTTTCTCCTTCTCTGATAGAGACAATGAGTTCCATTTTTCAGCCAAGTCCTCCATTGTCTAAGTTGTGTAGATTGTTTACTAATTGTGTTTCCCAAAACCCCCAAGAAGAAACCCACTAGCTCCAAAGTAAACTTGTTACCTTAGAGAGACAAAACTCTCCTTCCTTGGAAGGGACAGCACACTTCTACTGCCTAAGAGAAGGAGAGGACTCACTTTCTTAGCGACAGAGAGACAAGCTCTTGTACACTACTTAAATTCACTTGGGGTACATTAAAATGTGTTGGTTTGAACAAGAGTTTTTTTTAAACTCAATTAACATTTAATGGTGTTTCTAACATGAACAGTCAACGTTCAAATATACTCTCCCTCATTATAAGTTATAAATACAATTCAAACGGATGAAAACTTCACTCTTTTGTCCCTCGCCTTTCTTCAATTTCTTTTCTCCCAAAATGAACTCAACTAAAAAATTCTAAACTTCTAGTCTAGAACTTTCTCAATAAAAAATTAGACAACAAATCAATACAATCAAATACATAAAACTTAATTAAAAATTATATAAACAAAATCATATTCAAATTTAACTAATCCATTCAATTTTATCTTACATGCAGTGAAAACCCAAAACAAAATTAATCAAGAGTATTAAAAGTTAGAACCAATGTACCAAAGTCCCTATCTAGCAAAATTCAATATACAATTTCTCTCTCTCTCTCTCTCTCTCTCTCTCTCTCTCTCTCTCATAATAGAAGTATAACAATGGAATAAGAATCTTTCATATCTTAATGCATGTATTTAATTTATTTGGAGCTATTAGAGCTGGATTTGCTTTTTGGGGTATATGAATCAAAGCTCCATTGAACGGAGACTATAACTATAGTGGTCCTAAGGTAGCGAGATTTCTTGTTGGAACTTTTGTTACTAGGATGTTGAGTAAAACTATAGCCACAAATTATTTTATAATATTTTTACAAAATGTGTTGATGTGACTAACCTCTTATTAGTTTTTATTCAAGCCCACCATTAATATCACATTTTCATTTACCAATAATCACTCACCACATCAACAATTTGTAAATTTTTTTGTATCTCTAGCATTATTCCTAGGATGTTTACATGGGAATAGTTATGTTAGGTAGTGCAAGCATCAGGGGTGGCATTAAGTGTTGTTCAGGGGGTTCAAATGAATCCCCTGACTTGAAAATAAAAATATTATATATAAAAAATATTTTTTTTATTAGCTTACTTTACTTTAAAAAATATTTTTGAACACCCTAACTTAAATTTTGCATACCTAATCACTAGATAAGTCCAACTCAAAACAAAACAATAACACAGGCCAACCTAATCCCAAACTAAAACAACACAGATCAACCCATCCTAAAACCTAATCTCATGAATCTCATCTCATCTCAGTTAATTATCTGACTATCTTGGTATCTTCAACTCTAAGAATAAAGAGTGAATATTTTTGAGTTGCGAGTGTCTATTTTATATAAATTTTTATTATATGTGTGAGTGTGTTTAATATTGATTATGAATATTTTTTTTAATAATTTTTTTTGTGTGAATTGTGATGTGTGCAAATGTGTGCATGTATAGTATAAACATGATATAACTTTATATAATTTAAATTTTAGGAAATACAGAGGGTTTGTAATGATTCAAAATATGAAAACTCGTAGAAAGAAATTGTAAAACTTTATGCATTTGAGTGTTTTTTTTTTTTGGTAATTCGATATAGTCAAGTTTTATTTTAATTAAATTTTGTTTTAACTTGTATTTCTTAATGAACCCTCTGGATAAAATTCCTAGAGCCGCCATTGGCAAGCATATTGCATTATAGTAATACTAGTGTGTAATCCTGTGCATATGCATGGGTCCATTTAAAAATAATCACAATTACATATAATATATATATATATATGAATTGAAATTTAATTGGATCTAGACTCTTCGGTTTTTGCCCCCAATAATTTACTTGCCACAAAAATTAACAAATTAGATGAGATACATGACGCAAAATTGAACTCCAATTAAAATTCAAACTAAAATCTAATTGAATTTAGACCTTTTGATTTTTGCACTTCATAATTCACTTGACACAAAAATTTAAAAATTAAATGACACATGACACAAAATTAGACTCCAATTTAGAATTTAATTAAATTTTCTCTCCGCTTTAGCTATTAATATATATATATATATATATATATATGACTTATAAATTTGAATTATTTTAGTTATATGATTTTTTTTTTTATGGTTTATAATATTGAACTCCTCGTTTTCTATATTAAATTAACTAATTTGGCACTAAAATTTAAAATTTTAGATTAGATGGGAAACGTGGCGCAAAATTAATCTCTAATTGAAATTCAATTTTTACCTAAATTAACTCACTTGGCACAAAATTATAAAATTTAGATTAGATGAGATATGTGGCATAAAATTAGACACTAATTGAATTCCAATTTGAAATTTAATTAGATTTTCTCTCTGCTTTACCTATTATTATATATATGGATTAGTATGATTTTAGGGGGTATTTTTGACTTACAATAAATTGAACAAAAAAAGATTTTATTTCTTAATACTAATTTAGGAATTTTTTTTTACTTATTTATTTTATGATATCTCAAAAAAAAAAAAATTTATTTGAACATGTAGTTCAATTGGTAACCCATTGGTTGAAAGTTGAAAAACTAGAAACCTAGAGACCTTGTTCTTAGACCGAGTTAACATCCGATTTGAGTTTAATAACTATGCCCTAAATACAAAGTAGTGGGTGAGAAGGCTAATTCTTAGGATGGAAATTTTACACTCAATTCAAAGTTATTTATCTTTTTCACCATTATTACATACAGAATAAATATCACAATATATGTGTAAGATTGCTTTCACACGTGATTATTACCAATATCATTTTTTTTTCTTGAAGAGACTAATATAAATATTACTTTTCCTCAATCAACTTATAATAATTAAATAAAAAATAATAATAACTTTTGCTGTATATCAATTATCAAATCTCTAAGGACACAAATCACCGAATGGACCTACGGACAGAAGAAATTGAAGCCCATGATGTGAACAGTACCCTTGGAATGAATTTGTAGAGAGAGAGTGGGCCAAGAAAACTTGACTGAATACGAGTGGGTTGATGGCCCAAGTGTGGTTTTGACCAGACTAACATAAATGAAGTATTGAAACGGTAGATGGTTCTTCTCGGCTTAGTCCGAGGAGTGATCTTAGGCAATTGTCCTTAGTACTGGTATCTTTCTCTTTCTTGTTCTCTTCTTCAATGACTTCCCTCTTTCTCCTGATTGTTCGATACCCTCTTTCCTTGCCTTCGGCTTTATTTATAAGCCAGTCCTTCTTACGTGCCAGTTAGGTGGTCATTTCTTGATACTTGTCCCATCAATCTACCCCCAAAGCCTTTGCATGGTAGCTGTAAAGGGTGAGAATCATTGTTCAGACATCTTTTCACCATTAATGCGGCCATAGGGTTAGCTGCAGGATAATAAATGCGGTGGTAGCAGCCTTTTACATAATATCTCATTGCTGCCACCTGTCCTCTCTACCCATATGTATCAGGGGAACTTCTGGAAACATCAAGACCAATGTTAGGGCATCCATCTTGATCATCCATTTGATCGTCCGAACAGGCAGTGCTCCTTGGACCACTCCTTTCTTCCTTTACATAAGTTATACTTAAGAGAGAAGTTAAACCAGGTACAGTCCTCATGATTTATTGCCCTCGGACGGCTAGGTCTCCTAAGACAGGCCTATGGCCCACTATCTGAAATTGGGCCTTTTACCCCTACAATAGCCCCTCAAAATTCTAGTTTTCTTCTCTTATCCGAGGAGAAGGGCGGGATTTTGACTTCTCTAAGGGTCAACTTTTTCAACTTTTTGAATTTATCCACGTGGAGGCTCTCCTCCGCGTGTTTCTCAAACTTTACTGACGCTTCGGAAATTGCAACGCATCATTTATTGCTCTGGGTGGCGCTCTGTCTCCCTTATCAGCGGTGAGATACAGATCCTATGGCTGGGATTTCTTCGTGAAATTTTGAGCGGGGTAACTCCCACTTACTTTCTTTTCCTATATAAAAGGTTCAGAGAGGGTTGCCTTGTTCATTTTGCATATCCTTAAGCATCCCAGAGTTTTTGAGCATTCCAGAACCCACTCGTTACTTTATTCTAATTATTCCGAGAGTATTTTTGCAAAGAATTCTAGGTATCTAAGAAATTATTGAGCCAAAAACATCAACCACCTCTGTAAGTACTTGGTTTCCAAGTTCTTTTCTCCTCGGCCTTCTCGTTTTTATATTTTTTCACCTTAGGGAACCCCCTTAGCCTTCTTTTACATATCTAAATGGATAGATTTAAGAATCTAGTCGATACCCCTATTGCCATAGAACTTTTTAAGGCAAAATACAATATACCCGAGGAGGTTAGTCTTTGCTACTGCCCACCGGAAAATATTTTGACCCATAGGAAAACCGGCGAAGTGGTCATTCCCGTGATAGCCTTCTTGGAGGGAGGAATGACCATTCCAATGGGTACAGTGACCCGAGAATACCTCAAGAACCATAGGTTGTGCCCGCACCAATGTGCTTCCAATCTGTTTAGGGTTTTGGGTTGCGTTGATGCCATTAATCAACTGATGGGTCTGCAGCTCACCTGGCACGACGTCGTACACATGTACGAATGTCACTCTCAGGTCGACGGGGGGTATTATCTGAAATCCCGATCTCCCATTGTTAAGATGGTGTCGTGCCTTCCAAAGTCCAACAAGGGCATGAAGGACGACTACGTCATCGTCTCTAGGGCATGGCATGACGGTCACCACTGTCCGACCAAGGAGGGGAAGCCAGGTGGGATGCTTTAGGATTAGATTGAGTTAACCTAGAATTTAGGTTCTAGGTCTCACTTTGCTTTGTTGTTCAATCACCTGATTTTGAAATGGTATAACTAATTCTGTGTTCCTCGACCGTGGTTGCAGATAGAAAGTTCGTTGCTCCCAGACTCAGTCTTGTGAATATGCCGGGCTTGAACAAGCTTCTGAGATCCGAGGTGTTCGTGCACACAAACGGCCAATTGCGTGCTATCCATATGATATTGGATTTTGTTCCTTTGTCGGACAGCTTCCTGGACGTCGGGAACTCCATCCGAGCAGGAGACAAAAGAATCCATAGGATCGACGTCTCTCAACCTGGCTTCTTGTCCAAGAAAGATCTCCCTCCCGTTGAGTGGCCGATCCAACAAGCCACTCCTCAACCAGCTGTTCCAGGGTGGGGATCCTTGCACGGACATTAGGCCAACTGAATTTTCATCCATGTGCATCTTCTCAGCACTTTCTTCTAACACGGGCTCAGTGAACTCGGCCACCAGGTCAGCCAGTATTTGTCCCTTGACTGAGGTGTGGGGCATGTACTTTATATCAAAGGCCCCCAGGACCGTGCCCCACTTTGCAATCTTTCCCGTATAATCTGCACTCTGAAGCAGTGACCTGAGTGGGAGTTGGGTAAGGACCACAACTGTATGTGACTGGAAGTAGTGAGAAAGTTTACGAGTGGCGTGGACAACGGCAAAGATGGCTTTCTCCAGTGGCAAATAATGGATTTCAGCCTCATGCAGAGATTTACTCACGCAGTAGACAGGTTTTTGAACACCGTTGTCGACCCGAATCAGCACCAGACTTACTGTATGGGTGGCTATAGCGATATAGGCGAACAGGACCTCGCCCGTCATGGGGCTAGACATGATGGGGGGTTGAGATAAGTATTCTTTTAGCTGCTGGAAAGCCAAAGCACACTCTTCAGTCCATTCAAACCCTTTCCACTTGTTCAACAGCTGGAAGAAAAGCCGAAACTTTTCTGCCAACTTGGAGATAAATCGGTTGAGAGCAGCTGTCATCCCTGTCAACCTCTGAACCTCTTTAGGATTCCGAGGAGGCTGCAGATTGTTGATCACCTTTATTTGGTCGGGGTTAACCTCAATTCCGCGATGGGTGTCCATATAACCCAGGAACTTTCTTGATCCAACGCCGAAAGAGCATTTTGAAGCATTAAGCTTCAACCTATGTTTCCTTAAGATTTCAAAGATGCTCCTAAGGTCACAGACATGCTCGGATTCTAGCTTTCTCTTGACCACCATGTCATCGATGTAGATCACAATGCACTTCCCCAACTGTGGTTCGAACATTTTTGTCATCATTCTCTGATAGGTGGAGCCTGCATTTTTCAAGCCAAATGGCATCACCTTGTAGTGGGAGTTCCCAATGGGGGTGACGAAGGCCGTCTTTTCTTGATCATCCAGAGCCAAGGGAATCTGCCCTTGGAAGGCGTACAAGAAACTCATTCGCAGATGCCCCACAGTTGCATCCACTAGCTGATCAATCTGAGGCATGGGGAAGGGATCCTTCAGACAGGCTTTGTTCAAGTCTGTGAAATCCACACATACATGCCATTTCCCGTTCTTCTTCTTCACCACCACTGTATTGGCCAGCCATTCAGGATAAAACACCTCCTTAATAGCCCCTGCCTGCTTGAGCTTATTCACCTCCTCCCTTACGGTGGCAGAGTGCTCTTTGGATAAGCGCCGAGGTGGCTGCTTCCGGGGTAGGGCAGCTGGGCTTACGTTCAGGTGATGGCAGATAAACCCCGGATCTACCCTTGGGGCCTCGTAAGAGTTCCAAGCAAACACGTCGATGTTTCTTCTAAGGCATGCCATCAGCTCTTTCTTATCTCGAGGGGGCAGCTGAGCCCCGACTTGGAAGAACCTTTCTGGGTCTCCGTCGATGACAACTTTCTCCAACCTCTCACACTTCTCCTCATCCAATTCCATGATGTTAAGCAGAATCGGGATCTCTGATTGCTACGAGTCCCTGCCCAAGGTGGTTGCTGGCTCGGCAGCAGACTAACGCGTAATGGCAGCTATAAGGCATTGTCTTGCCATAGATTGGCTTCCTACAATCTCCTCCACTTGTCCCTTAGACAAGAATTTAACCTTTAGGTGCAAGGTTGACGAAACAGCTCCCAGGGTGTGAAGCCACGGTCTGGCCACAATGGCCGTGTAGGGAGAGTATGCGTCCACTACAATGAAGTCCACCTCGACTACCTCGGACCCTGCTTGTACAGGTAGCTTGATCTGACCCTTGGGGATGACGGTCTTCCCATCAAAGCTGACCAGAGGCGAGTTATATGCTGTCAAATCTTTAGGTCGTAAACCCAGTCCTTTGTATAGGTCTGGGTACATGATCTCAGCCCCACTCCCTTGATCGACCATCACCCTCCTCACGTTGTACCCCCCTATTCTAAGAGTGATGACCAGAGCGTCATCATGGGACTATATAGTGCCCTGCTTATCCTCGTCCGAGAAGCTCAAGGCTGGTCGGATCTCTGCTCCGGCTCTCTTCGTCTCTCGATTTGTGTCCTCGATAGATGTTCTGGAGACAGACATCACTCTAAAGGGGCAGGATCCCATTCTTCCGGGTGCTGCAAAGATGACGTTGATCGTGCCCAACGGGGGCCTTGATGAGGCGGTCCCGGAAGCCCTTACCTATCGAGGTCTCCCTGACTATTGGGGCGGTGTATAAACTGCTGTAGCTTTCCTTCCCTCACAAGTTGTTCTAAGTGACTTCTCAAAGTCTTGCAATCCTCTGTGGTATGCCCTCGTTCCTGATGGTATTGGTAGTGTAGGCTCTGATTGTGCTTCGTGGGGTCTCCCCCCATCTTGTTCAGCCATCTGAAGTATGGCTCGTTCTGAATTTTCTCCAGAATCTGGTGGATTGGCTCTCAGAACACGGCATGGACTGCCTGTGATGCGACAGACCCAGACTGAACGCTATAGTCCCTCCGTGGCTTGCTGTTGCTATATCGGTCTGACCTGAAATCCCTCCTCTCTTGAGAGATAACCTTGGTTTTTCTTTCCAAGCAGTTGATCCTCTTCCACCTGCTTATATTCGTCGATGCGGTCCATTAATTGACGTACGCTTCTCATGGGCTTCTTGGTTAGTGACTTCCTCAGATCATGCTCGGCTGGCAAGCCGACCTTGAAAGTTCTCACAGTCACATCGTCGAAACTCCCTTCAATCTCGTTAAACATTTCCCAGTACCTATCCAAGTACGTTTTCAGCGTCTTCCCTTCACGCATAGACATGGACAGCAAGGAATCTAATGGCTGAGGGACCCTAGTGTTCGTAACGAACCAAGAGCAAAAGGCCTTAGTGAGCGCTCAAAAGGATCCAATAGAATTGGCAGTAAGACCATCAAACCATCTCATGGCTACGGGTCCCAAACTGGAGGGGAACACCTTGCACATAAGAGTCTCGTTCCGAGAGTGGACATCCATCTTCTGATTGAAATGGCTTACGTGTTCCACAGGGTCGGACCGTCCATTATATGCAGTGAAAATGGGCTGAGTAAAACGCCGAGGCAGGCTTCCTACTTCGATTCTGCGTGTGAAGGGCGACTTAGAAATCTGGTTAAGTGCCCTATTTATTGCATCATTCCCTACACCTCTTAAGGACGTTTTTTTACCCCTGTGGCCGTAGTAGTGCTCTTCCTCATTGTTAGGATATGTGCCCTAAATCCTATTGTATGATGCTATGTATGATATTATGTATGACATTATGTGAGAAATGATGTATGACTTAATATTGTGTTTCATAAAGTTGTTTTATTCTTATCTAAAATAATGGTAACATGAATATTCGGACATTATCAAATAGTCCATGAGATGCATAGTATGTGATTTATGTGATTTAGTCACAGAAGATATAGATCACAAGTTCTTTGTAAACTCAGAATTTTGGTTCGTAGTCGGTGATGAAATTGGGCATTTCATCTGCGAAGACTATAACATATTAACTATGATGATTTGTCTTGATCATGGAAGTGGTGACTTCTAGTTAATGTATTGATATGTTTTAAGAGTTAAGACATATTGAATTGGACCGCTGTGAGATTTATTATTCTCCTAACGACTGTCAACTGAATAATAAATCTCACGACTTGTATTCACATGAACTCTTAATCCTGAGAGAATAATGGACCTGATCATGAAATGTAGGTTACTTTGATATATCAGGAGTGAGATCTAAAGTAACGGTCAAAACCTCAGTATGTTGGGCAGCCATATTTAGTGTTGATGGAACATATATTCTCAAGATGGAATTCATAGTCTCTTAACGGAGATATAAAATATTCCCTTGAGATAAGTTTAATGGGTACAGTTATTCAGAGAGTTAGGCCTAACCACTTTAGTAAGACTAAAGTATATATTTATGAAATTGGATTTCATAAATATATGGTGAATAACTCAAAAGGATTAAACCGGGTACTCAAGGATTAAGATGTAGTAATTTACAAAGTGACAGTCTATATTCATGACTTTGTATTACTACGAATATTTTATGAAGGGGTTGCATGTATAATAAAGTCTTGGGATATAATTTATTAATAAAGCCTAGAGTGCAATTATATTTATATAGTGGTATTAAATATAATTAATGGTAACTTTGGACTTGTCAAGAGTTGACAGAAAAGCCCAAGGCCCATTGGAGCTAGTGTCTTATTTGTTCCCTTTTGGTCCCACTCTAAGCCACACACTAAAGCCCAATTGGGAAGGCCCAAAAGGCTAGCCCAATTAGATAATCAGTTATGTGGAGAGAAACATACATAATTTTATATAGAATAAAATGGTTTGTATGTTTAATAAGTGTAATAATATATTCTCTCTAGAAAAACATAGAACTGATTGAGAGACCACACATCTTGGGCATCAAGTGGAATTGAAGTGAAGATTGAAAGTCTTCCCAAGTACTTCTTCATTCGGTTTTGAATTTCACCGCGTCAAGGTACACTCTCTTGTTCTTATATTCTGAAACCTACATAGTGCATGTTATCAATTGCGAATGAAGTAGATTCGTTTATTTTCCGCTGCGTATGTTTTGTATGCGATACAAACATGATGATTTCCTAACACTCATGAGAGTAGGATTCACTAGGGGGCGTACGTGATTGAGGTCTGTAGTCATCATCTTCATCACCCCCAAAAGAATTATCGGTGACGAACGGACTGCTGGATGGACTACGCCTTCTTCGCGCACGGCGCAGCTTCTCTTTCAAATGATCAATCTCACATTGCATCTTCCTAGTAGTGTCTTGGTAAGACCCACCTTCTTCATTTCGACGTTGACTCCTTCCCGTGTGCACGGTATGCACGCTCCCCTCACGGTCCCATTCACGCTCAAGGTGTACAAAGTGATCAAGGTGTACAAAGTTATCAAGGTGTACAAAGTGATCAAGATGTTGAGAGCCATCTGACTCCGCTCTGTTAGGACCTGCTCCAACCATGGTTCAAGTCTCAACTCATCGGTACAACAGTTAACTCCCCACACATGGCGCCAATTGTAAGGACACAAATCACCGAAGGGGCCTACAGACAGAAGAAACTGAAGCCCATGATGTGAATAGTACCCTTTGAATGAATTTGTAGAGAGGGAGTGGGCTGAGAAAACTTGATTGAACACGAGTGGGTTGATGGCCTAAGTGTGGTTATGACTAGACTAACATAAATGAAGTATTAAAACGGTACAGGGTTCTTCTCGGCTTAGTTCGAGGAGTGATCTTAGGCAATTGTCCTTAGTACTGGTATCTTTCTCTTTCTTGTTCTCTTCTTCAATGACTTCCCTCTTTCTCCTGATTGTTCGATACCCTCTTTCCTTGCCTTCGGCTCTATTTATAAGCTAGTCCTTCTTACGTGCCAGTTAGGTGGTCATTTCTTGATACTTGTCCCATCAACCTGCCCCCAAAGCCTTTGCACGGTAGCTGTAAAGGGTGAGAATCACTGTTCAGACATCTTTTCACCATTAATGCGGCCATAGGGTTAGCTGCAGGATAATAAATGCGGTGGTAGCAACCTTTTACATAATATTTCATTGCTGCCACCTATCCTCTCTACCCATATGTATCAGGGGAACTTCTAGAAACATCAAGACCAATGTTGGGGCATCCATCCTGATCGTCAGAACAGGCAGTGCTCCTCGGACCACTCCTTTCTTCCTTTACATAAGTTATACTTCAGAGAGAAGTTAAACCAGGTACAGTCCTCGTGATTTACTGCCCTCAGATGGCTAGGTCTCCTCGAACAGGCCCACGACCCACTATTTAGAATTGGGCCTTTTACCCCTACAAAATTCAAATCCGATAGCTCAATAATTATGATAAAAATACTGTATATCGAAATTTAGTGCACTTTATTAGGCATAATAATAAGTAAAAAGCCATAAACCCAGGGTGTGGGGGGTGGGATTTACGGACAAGCACGCGATGCCTTTAACCCTAAAGGCTAAACCTCCCATCTTGTAACTGTTGCTTTCTTGCATGGTGTGTTTCCCTCGTGTGGCCAGAAAAAGGGCAGAAAAAGGGCATCATAAAATAATAGTGAATGCCATCAGAAAGAGCAACATAAAAACAGCGGCCCACGCCCTCACATCATTTGATTTGATGCCATCTATTCCAAGGGATCATAACCAACTTTTTGGTCCCTAATAACATGCTAATGACAGCTATCCTCCATCATGCATGGCCCATTACCCCTTTCTGTTTATTTCTCTTTCATGCATGTACATTTTTACTTGAAAATTAAATATTATTTTTATGAGTATATATATATATATATGTGTTAATAGTTAAATTACCAATTTTTCTTTATGTATCCACTATTAATACCATTTTAATATTGATAAAAATTCGATTACTTGCTTCTAATATTTCATTTTACGTTTTACCAGTTACAATATGCATACTATGTGCCTAATTTTTTTTCGTTTTTAAGTTTCTTTACTTTATAAGAGGAAAAAAAAAGGACATTGATTACAATTGATGTAACATAAAATAGAAAATTAAGGGTATGTTTGGTAATTATTTTTCTCTTTATTTTCTATTTCTAAAAATAATTTTCTATTTTTAAGACTAAAAAACTTGTTTGGCAACTCAAAATGGACAGAAAACAAAAATTGTTCTCAAAACTTAATTTGTGAAGGAAACTGAAAACATGCAAAATACTATTTTTAGTTTCTAATTTTTCAAAGTCAATCAAAACACACATTTAATTTAATGAATATGTCTCATTTAATGAGTTAGCATTAGATTCAAATCCTAATAACAATATATTTTAGTATTTTCTATTTTTTTCTTCAAAAAGCTATCTTTTTAATTTTAACTAATCAAACATGTTTTTGATTTCAAAAAACAAGAAAATTGTTTTTTCTTTATATTCCCAAAAACAAATTTTTAAAAATAGAAAATAAAAACTGTTACCAAACATAACCTAAGTGCATAGAATGAAATTTTTATTCTCTTGTGTTTACTATTAATAAGTTACTTTTTCGACAACTGTGAAATATATATTGTGAAAATATATTATTACAGAAGACTAAATATGATCAATTATCTATTTCCACTACTTGAGAGTAGTTTATTTCATGGTAAATTTTAAGTATCCCACCTTAGATGCAGTACATTAGATTTTTCAATTAAATTTAAATATATAGCTGTATTAAATATAATTTTCCTTTAAGAAGATAATACTATTTGCATTTTATTAGTCAATATAATTATGCGAATAAATTTAATTAGACAATTTAATGTACTACACCTAAACCAAATGTATATCGTAAACAATGGTATATCGAATTTAAGTTTTTCCCATTATTTTATTTTATAATTAATTAAGTTAGACCTAGAGGTTTTAGTTTAAGAAAATTTTAATTCTGCAAGCACACTGGTAATTCGCTCTTGTTATAGGTGTGTCAATGTTTGACATGACCTGGGAACACGGTATAAATTTTTATGAGTTAGAGATGGACCTTAGCAAGTTCAGGTCATAATCGAATCAACCTAAAAGTGACTTGATAAGAAACTGTCAAAAGTGGGTTGACATGCTAATTTATTTGTATAAACATGAAATTACCCATTTAACATGATTCGTCTAACTCGTACAATAAATATATGTTCATTTTATTTTAGATTTGTCAAATACTTTTTTATATCCACTTGTATTTTAAACTTAAAAAGAAAGGAGAGTAGTTACAAAAACTTATAAACAGATAAATGTATGGACTTTATATGGGATGTAATATTTTTTTAGGAACTTCTTTCTAGGTGGATGGTACTGTAATATGGACTTAATATTTATTAAGTACTTTTATGTTATTTTGAATTTTTTGATGATATGTTAGAAGTGTTTGATGTTATTATTAACTTTAAAATTGTATGATTAATAAGCATTTTGATACGGAAAAGTTTTGCTGCATACAGGAATACGTGGTAGCAAAAAGAAAGGGACATGTGCAATGCACATGACTAGGTAGACCTCAGACACTACTTGTCCCTTTATTTTTGTTGCCACATACCCCTAGAAGGGGCCGAAGTATAAGAAAAAAAAAAACTTCGAATAGACATCCATGTAATATTAACAAATTATAAATACACAAAATCATTATTTCTTAATACATTAAGATGCAATCATCTACCAAAAAAAAAAAATAAATAAACAAAATAATGTTTTTTTTTTTTTAATACTAGGCTGGCTATGATTTTTTTTAAATTTTTTTTTTTAAGTTAGAGCATTCATAGTAGTGGTCCTAAAAAATTAGCTTTTAACACCACAAAAAACTATTTAATTTATTTTACCACCTTACTTTGCAATACGTCCGACATCAATTGTTTTATTTTTTTACCACTTCATTTAAAATAATATAAACAACTCATTAAAATAATAAAGGAAGAGAGAGAATTTGAGTTTTTTTAATTGAAGGTAGAGATATAATCTTAATAAAATATTGTATTTTATTTTTAACAACTTGTTACAATGAACTGGTATTTGTACCAGTTTACTATAGTTGCAAAAAAATTAGCTTTAGCTTCTCTAATAACACATGATTTTTTGGTTCTTCAATGGTAAAATAGTTTTTTTTACTAAAATACAATCACCATTATAAATGTTTTTATAGTTTTTGTTAAGATTTTGGGTTAAATAGTTGCTAGTTGTAGGAGGCCTAAAGTTTTGGAATGGGCCTAACTACAAAAAAGATATATAAAATAAGTAAAAAAAAATTGGACCGGTCCTTGGGCCCCCACTTGCGTCCATCCCTTTATGTAGCAATTGCTGCATACAAAACCTTTCCCTTTTGATACTATGAATTTGTATTAAATTTATAACAATGTTAATTAGGTAAAACATATTGAAATGTTACTTTTTTGAAACAGGTTAGATAGGTTGTATTTGTGTCACATTCATGTCAACCAACATGACCTGTTTATTAACTTTGTCAATTGGGTCCTGTCATGTCAATCTTTATTATCGGGTCATGTTAAAGTTGAAAGGTCAAGATACAATTATTAAATAAATCTTATTCAGTTTGAGCTATTTAGTCAAATATTCCTACCTCGACATAACATGAACATGACACATCAACACAAATTAACACCCATAGTTATTACTTGTTGGGAGTGATGGGTATCTTTTTTTATTTTTTATTTTTATTTTTAAGGGTAACCATATCTTTAAATGTTATACACTACAAATATAAAAATATCTTTTTCTTTATGCCAAAATAAATAAATTAAAATAACAATAAAATTTATATTCATCATTTTTTATGTCCTTTTGTGTGTGTGAGTGTGCAGGATGAGATATTTTATTAGGAAAGAGAGAGAGACAAGTACAGAAGCTACGTATAGGAACAGAAACACCGACATCAGAAAACAACAATAGTATTCTTCACTTACTAAAATCCACTAAAAGATGAACACCAGCGACTGTGAAGAAACTAAAGAATCAATCAGGCCGAAATCAAAAAGTATTTTCCTATTATAAATTATAGTAACCGAAGCTGAGCAAAGAATCCAGTCAATCTAATTATGACGACAAAATCTATTTCTTAAATCGACCAGAATCCCTCGTAATTGATTGTGTGTCGTTACTCTAGCTTGTTTTGGATTTGGAATATCCTCCCCTATGCCGCGAAACTAGATACTTTACTGGAAGAAGATGAAGCCATCAGACTCTTTCCTACTTAAACATCCTTTCCTCCATTCTATTATTTTTTTAATAAGAAATTTGAGACTTGAATCTATTTATTTAATTTATACCGGAAATCAATCTATTTTTTGACTTGATAATAAAAATCAATCATCTTAAATTGTTATAGGTTGAATTAATTTTTTAATATTTATAACTAAAAATTATAAGTTAGAGCATCCGCATCCGGTTTTGCTATTCTATCTTATTTTACCATTCTAAAAAGCAACTTTATTAATTATACCATATAATTTTACAATACTCTTCCATCCCATCTTTTATATCCCAATTCTACTCATTAAAATAATATTTTTACATAATAAAATAATATATCTTACAATTACTATTATTCAATACAACACATTATTTATACATCATTTATTCTTTCTCTCTCTTTCTGTTGAAGAAAAACAACCACCACCACCGCTGCACACTATCACCACCACCGGCAACCCAACCCATAACCTACTGTCAACACCAATAAAAAAAAAAAAAAAAACCCAGATATCAGGTACGCGCATCAACACCATAAGCACCACCACCCTCTCCGCCCATCAACACCACACAAAAAAAAAAAACAAAAAACACAGCAACCCACGAATCGGATGAGGGAGATCAGGTACGCGCAACCCACGAAGCGGAATCGAGGTGAGGGAGATCAGGTGAGGGAGATCAGGTCCGCGCCTTTAGCGCGAACCCACGAAGCAAGCGACGATGAGTCGAAGGAGGAGATCGCCGATCAGGTGTTGCCGGACTTGCTGAAGAGGACGACGACGTCAGAGGAGGAGAGAATGCCGATGTCGCCGTGGAGGGCGTCGACGGGGGAGAGGAAGGCGGAGCGGATGCTGAGGGAGACGAGGGTTTGGGCGACTTGTTGGCGACGAAGCCGGACTTGCCGACGCCGGAGAAGACGATGTCGCCGGAGGAGGAGAGGAGGGTGTGAGTGAAGGCTAAGTTTTGCGGGAGAGAGAGGTTTTGATTCGATGAGGGGGTTTTGTTGAGAAGAATCAGAGATCAAGAAGAAGAGAGAGCAGATAGAAAGAGAGAGAAGGAAGAGAGAGAAAAGAAAGAGAAAAATGAGAGAGGAGAGAGACTTTCCCGGTTAAAAGAGAGGAATAAAAAAATATTTTTTTTTTTAGAATACAACTACAGTACCATCTTATATTTGAGATGGTACTGTAGCTAAATCTCAAATTTGAGATTGGCATATGGCATATGGCTTGCCGGATGGAGAGGATTATTTGGGCCTTTATGCCAAATGCACTTTGCATTTGGCATATGAGATGCCCAATGCGGATGCTCTTAGTAACTTAAATGTTATATTATTTGATATAATGCTAATGGTTTGTTTGGAAGTTTAGAAAGGGAAGAGAGTAGAGGGGAGTAGAGGGAAGGAGAGTAGTGGGCACGAGAGTAGAGGAGAATGATTCCCTTTACATTGTTTGGATGTTTTTAAAATTAAGGAGGGGGAAGGGGGTAATTAGCGCTTTAGAAAGGGTAATTTTGTTAATTTAGAAAGGGTAAATTAGGGAATTCATTTGGCCAATAACTTATCTATTCTACTCTCCCTCCAAATCTCTCCAATTTGAAGGAATTAAAAATGAGGGGTTAGAGGGAGTTGAAACCCCTCCAAACCCCTCCAAATTCCTCTCCCTCCTTCCTCAAAAAACTTCCAAACAAGGTAATTGAATTACTCTCCCTCCTTCTACTCTACTCCCCCTCTTTTTTTTTAACTCTCAAACAGGCTATAAAAGTTTGAATTGGTTAAGCTTAGAAATACACACACACACACACACACACACACAAATTTACTTTTATATATATATATATATATATATATATATGCCTAAAACGTTATTTGTTCATGCATGCAAAACCAACTGTTATGTTGTCCCAAGAAAATTAAGACAAGAAATGAATTAAGTAGATTGATAGTTGGATGCTAGCCACAAGAGAGAGCTCCCAAATTCGAGATATCACAAAAACCCTAAACATGACACAATTGAAAAATCAAAATATTTCTGAAGATTAAAAAAAAAAAAAAAAAAAGCATTTCCCTGTTGATCAGTTGGCTTTTCACGACATTAAAGGGTAAGTGGGACCTGAATATATTCAATTAGGGCATCTCAATTTGGTACTAATGACAAAGGCTTGGATGGATGCGGGAATAATAAGTCACGCTTGGACGGTGGCTTTTGTAGTTTGCCCTTTTTGGCTGTCATCACGGTCATCACTTGCTACTTTTTGTTAATTAATTAATGCCCTCAAAAATTTTATCATGCTACAAAAGAAATGAGCGCTCATGTATCATAACTGTAACTCTTTCAGCTTAATAATCATGCCTATATATATCTTAGCTACGATTAAATATAAGTGAATTGGATGACATTAGCTAGGGCTTTCCTTGAGCCTGAGGAGGTGGAAAGTTTGTGCATCCAATACAAGGATGACTTAGATAGGCTATGCTAATAAAGCAATGCAAGATTACATTATATATATGCCTGATTTGGCAAGTTGTTTTTGGTCATTATTTTTAGGCTCTCTTCTCTCTCAAAATAATATATATAGGAATTGAGTAGTAGTTTAGGCTGTTAGTGTTAAAGGTAATCGTCGAAAGTGCCTTGCATAAAGAGGAATAGAGCTGGGAGCAGCCAAGGATGACTTGCCGGGGCTAATATTATTAATTTCTAATATGAAACCCGGCAAGTTGTTCTTGGCTACGCTGGGCTCTTTTCTTCTGATTTGAGGCCTGCTACGGCTGCATAATTATAATTAAGGAAGGAAGTTGGAGCATCATTCAAGTCAACCACGTTGTTGCATTCTCGACCAAACACAATGTCTTTTGGATGCAGCTAGCCCCCGGATCGGATCGGAAGAGAAAAAAACATTAAAAAAAAAAAACAATAAAGTAAGTATATGTCATGTTACTCACGTGCTCATCATTTTCTTTTGATCTATTCGATATCTTTTATATAATTTAAAATAACTCATTTTATATTTTCACATTTTTGAGTTGACATTAACAATAATATTAATTCAAAATGATATTACACTGACCACAAACTTATTAATTTTTTAGCAAATTAAGATCATTTCAACTTTACCACCGCGCACCCTTGATGCGGTGGTCATTCTACAAGTTTAAATGCTTGTGGAGTATAGGAAGCAAAGGCCGAGATTTAAGTCTTCAGAATGGAGTTTCGAACACATACACACTTAGATTAGACTAGAGTATAAATTATATCTTGTATATAAAAAAAAAAAAAAAAAAAAGATCATTTCAACTTTTTTCATAATTGTTTACATGTCAAATTATGAGTTCAAGTATCAAAGTGACAGACAATTAAAAGTTTACCATGTAGAATAATTGTGGCAAAATTTATAACTTTTTATATAATATTAAAATGACTTATTTTTAGTATGTTAAAGAAATTTTTATATATGCGATAGTGCTCTTTGAAATCATAAGTACTCAGGCTAAATTATGAATAATTAGTGCTCAAACTTATTATTACTAACCAAACTGTCTTCCCATTTTTTATACATTTGTAAGAAAAATAAATCATTTTGACTCATCATAAAACAACTTTATCTACTTTACATAATAGTTTTACGATGTGTCTTACATTCCATTCTTTATTTTGCTTAAATCATATTAAAATAAACTAAATAAATTTTTTATGTAACTTTTATAACCAAAATATGGAAAAAAAATAATAATAATTCATACAGACCAATTGAACTTAGGCGATTTGAGCATCGCATAGCGGCATAGCCCAAATTGCCCTAGTCCGCCACTACTAGGCACAATAACTAACAAATTTGAGGATCTAAGGAGAGAGAGTGTGAAAAAATGGTGTAGCTAGTCAAACTAATTTAGTGGCAAATCCAAGAATTTGTGGGTTGGGTTCCAAATAGAAAAAGTGATAGATTATTTTTTTTTTCCTTTTCTATATCACCTTCCTACTATATATTGTAGAATTGAAAAAAAAAATAATCTAAATACAATTCAAGATGTAAATGACATTTTTATAGGGATAAAGTTTAGCTACAAAATTAGTTGTAACCTTAAACTATAAACTTACTTAATATCTTTTCATTGGAAATGAATTTTGACAAATCCACTATTAGATTACATATTCTTCTTATATTCTCCATATTTACAAAATTTCAAGAAAATTAAAGATCAATAGTTATATCATAAATAAATTTTTTAAATTGCAAGTTTTTGTAATTTAAAATTATGCATAAAATATAAGTTTATAGATCATATAGTAAATAATATCTGATTGACACAAAATTTAACATGTAAATTAAGAGTGTAAAAAACATGGAATTTAATGGTTAGATTTTCAAAATATGTTGTAATATTTATTTTATTGAGTCAGTTTGTAGGCTTATGCTAAAACAAATTTTGTAGCTAAACTTTGTTATTTTTATAACCCAATACAGGTATTATAATAACTATATTTATTAAAGTTGACAAAATTAATTTTCTCATGATTGAAAATATAAAGATATTAATATGTTATTTAAAAAATATATGAGTACATGGATGAGTACTCAAATATTTATGTGTTTGACTTTTAGCTCAATTTCTTTGATATACAATGTGTGTGAGAGAAACATATATTTCATGGCGACTTGGTAAAATTAATAGAAGGATTCCAGAAAGAGAAGTTTTGGGCCCATAAGCAAAACCCAAGATCTAGTGAACTTGGGCCAAAAAGAAGTAGAAAATGTAAAAGGATGCTTAGGCAAGCGTGGGCCAGTCCATTCGAAGGAAAAGAATAAGGGAGATAAGGAAGGGTCTTCCGCAAAAGGCCTATGCATGATGAGGCAGTAAATGGGAGAGTGAGGATGACCCGAATGCTCTTGAATGGAGGAAAGAGACTGAGAATGTAGCCTTTGAATGGCCTGGCCTATATATGCCCCTTGGAATAAGGGTAAAGGGAAGGATTGGCCCTGTTTTGTGTTTTTTTTTTTCTTCGGTATAAGAGGGGAAGAGAAAATAAGGAAGAACTCAAACTCGTAAACTGAAGAGTTCATTTTTCTGTATCCTAGACATACAAGCATGACCCATCATTGTTGAGGTCCAAGGAGCTATGATTTGGCTAAATTAAGGGGAGGAAGGTTTCTAGTTGGGAGAAAGGAAGCTTGTAGAGATAGGGAGACTTATGTTTGTTTCCACTCTTATGGGATTGGCATATGCCTATGGTTCATTTTACAAGAAGTGCTATAAAATAGAAGAATTTGAATTTAATTTTTAGATTAAATGAGTTGAATCGAGTATGAAATTACAATTTTTTTTTATTTCATTTTTTCATATTGTTGAAATATACGGGTGGATTTGGATTTTATGAATATGTACATTTGAATTAATTACGGTTACTATGTTTTTTGTATGATGTTTTTTTGAAGTCCATAACATATATTACAAGTTCTTTTTTATTTAAATAAAATCTTCAAAACTTAAATCATGTAAGTGTTCTCATAAGAAAATTGATGGGAATGTATTGGGGTTTTACAGTATTTAATTTAGGATGTGAAATAAGAAAATGTAGAAAATCAGAATTTAATTTAGTATTGTGGACACGTGTCAAGTTTTTATCTGTAAAGTATATAGTGGAGTAAGAAAAGTGTGAGATTGTGTTGTCAAATAGCGTGTGCAAAAGGTTAAGGACGAATTATTTTATATATACTTTGGAGAATATTGTATATTCTAATGATTAGCTTGAAGAATATTCTTTATTCTAGTGATGAGCTTAAGAGTGTGCTTGGGCCTCCTAATGCACTTGCAACTTCATTATTTAGGGAAAATGCAACTGCAAATCCGGATGCTTGCTGGTTGTGGAAAAAAAACCCAGAGTGCAATTATCTTTTTACTCGCAAAGAGTTTGAGATTTGATTTTGTTCCTAGAATTTAAAGAAATGTAATAAAATTTTATTTAGCAAAAATTTAGCTGCAATTTTATGACATCATCATCATCATCATCATCATCATTATTATTATTATTATTATTATTATATGTTTTCTAGTGTTGTTGTATTTTATGTTTTTTGTGTTGTTACTTATAATTAAGACATGCTTGAAGATAAAAATACTTTTGAGTATTACTGAATAATACTTCTGAATATTATTAATTTGAAGATAAAAATACATAAAATTATTTGAACTAAGGCGCGACATTCTCTCTTTAAGGAGATTCAAGTCCTTGGTTAGCTAAATTTTGTAATTGATGTAAACCTTTTCTGACTTGTCTTCCTTAGGATACAACAACCCAACAAATGTCGTATAGTTACAAAAAGTTTTGTACAGTGTTTAAACCCAAAGCTCCACCAAAAAGAACACCCTTCCTTATTACAAATAATCTTCTTCTTCTTCTTCTTTTTTTTTTTTTTTTTGGTATAGAATGCTTGTAATTGTTGTAGTATATTGTGTGACTTGTAATAGGTTTGAGTGAGTCTATCAAAAGGCTCAATGGGCCTCACGAAATTATTACCTAAATTAATTTGATTCATTAAGTTCATAATTCTGATGTAGTGAGTGATACAAGATTTATTGCTGGATATAATGCTAATGGGCTGGAGTCACACGAGAAAGTATATAGTGTTACTGAAACTCTAACTTAGCACACATGTGGTGTTTCTAATACCAATGAAAAATTGACACATGCATTAAAAATTACAAGTCAGCAACTCAGGTTACTTAAAAAAAAAAAAAAAAAAACACAAATACCATCTAAATTTTCAAAGCCCCGCCATCAAAACAACACGCGTTTTCCTTTTTTTGAAAATCAAAATTTTCTGTAACGATCCAAGAAAAAGCGCTAGCCACATCTGCGTTATACCTCAAAAGGACTAGTCACAATTGAAGCTCTTTGTAGTTGTTAATAAAGCCCAGATCTACCTAGTAAATACTCAATGTGGGACTCATCACACACCCACACACATCACACAATCAATCAAATAAGGTATCACAATCTCCCCCACTTAAATCCCTAACATCCTTGTTAGGGCTCACTTTGTGGGGTAGTGTCTCTAAGTCCACACGAGATTACCGGGCTAGCTCTAATACCATATGTAACGACCCAAGAAAAAACGCTAGCCACATCTGCGCTATACCTCAAAAAGACTAATCACAATTGAAGCTCCTTGTTGTTGTTAATAAAACCCAGATCTACCCAGTAAATACTCAATATGGAATTCATCACACATTTACACACATCACACAATCAATCAAATTGTGGTATCACAAATGTAATACCTGAAGAACAAAAAATTAAAAGGAGGGGTATATAAGTAAATTTGTTTATGGGGTCAACTTTTATAATTAATATTACTAAGGGGGTTTTTAGAAAATAAAATTGAAACCCTAATTATATATAGTCTAATTTAAGTCAGCGTATAATGACATACATTTTGAGAGAGGAGACTATTCAAAATACTCAAGTAGAGAGGGTTTGACTGCACAATTAAGGTAAGAGCCTAAGAATCTTTTTCTTGTCAAATCTAAGTTTTATTTGGAATTAGAGTATTTTTTTTATGTGAGTATTTTGGCCAAGAAATGAAACTATTTAAATATCTAATAAATTTTACAATCTGAACCAAGAAGGGATTAAATCATATTCTTGGTACCTGTACTGTCTCAATAATAGTTATTCTTTAACTATGCCTCTATTGCGTTAAGTGTAAATGAGTTTGCAGAAGGTTAGGCATGGCCATAGTGGGTCCGATTCTGCACAGTTCTGCTTTAAGAAATTGTACCCAAAATTGATGGAGTTGGGATAATACAAAAGTCTAGTAGTATAGGTTTGAGGTCTGACAAGCTAAAAAAAAAAAAAAAAAAAAGAAGAAGAAAAGGTGTACGTAACAGTGTATTTGTCGAAGATGGGTCGGCTGCCAAATAAAAAGAAAAAAAAAGAAAAAAAAAAAGGGAAAACATGTGTACCTGAAGATGAGTCCACCTGTTGCTCTTCTTTTACAAGTGACTTTTACCCTTTATGCATTATATGGGTCTTATCCTAGGGGATTATTAGTGGCAGAAAGTAAAGAATATATATATATATATATATATATGTATGTATGTATGTATGTATGTGAATAAGTGGATTTTTGCTTTGAGATAATAGTGAAAAATTATGAGATATTTTTAATAGTCTCTCTTCTAGCCAGGTACCATTTTAAGTTTTTTTTTTTGAATTATTTGATTATTGAGTGTAGTGCTTAAAAATTGTTCTAGGTGATATCTAAAGATTTTAGAGGAAGTGTAAGGAAAAGTTTCTTTTGGAATAGCTTTTAGAGGTAAGTAACCTTATCCTGATTGGTTTTATTTTGCATATTTTAACTAATGAAAATTGTTACAAATATATCTGGTTACTGAATATATGATATATTTTATTTAAATGTTTTTAGTTATACTGATTCAAAGTAAAAAATAAAGAATTTACACAAATACATATGAGCATTGAATATAAGATTTATTTTATTTAATTGTTTTATAACTATATTGATTTAAATTAAATAATATAGAAATATCACAAATAGATTTGAATATTCAATATATGATTATATATATGTATTTGAAAAGATATATTTTTGTCCGAAACTATGATTGCATATATATGATTATGAATAATCTGACTATGAATTACTTCTGATATCCAAATCAATGGGGGTTATTTATTGGTACTCTGATACCTAGCCAATGGGAGTTATTCATTGGTATTCTGTTATCCAAACCAATGGTACCCAGCCAATAGGAGTTATTCATTAGTAGTCTGATGCCCCAATCACCAGGATATAGTGTGACCATAGTCATAAGATTGTTAAAAATATGAATTACATTTGAATATTTGAACTATTTTTGAGTCTTGAAAACTACATATGTGATTTGGAAATATTTGAGTATTTGATCTATTTGAGTAACTAAAACTGCTTATGTGTTTTTTTTTTTTTTAATTGAAACCTATTGTAAGCTATAACTTTTGATTTATGGAAAACTAACTATTTTCTAAACCATCTATGATATATTTGTAAGATTAAAGTATGTGATATATGTGCAACTTATTATTTTAAGGTTATGAAACTTTTTCAGTTATTTTGAAAACACATAATATATTATAACTTTTGAAAACACATATTACATCTTATATTTTATAGATCTATTTGCTTGATAGAACTTGTTAAGACTTTGGTTACTTATTGAGTTGTCAACTCACCCCCCCCCCCTCTCTCTCTCTCTCTCTCTCTTTCTCCTTTCAGATTTTGATGAGGAAGAGTAGCACATGTTTGGGCTTCCGCTGGGATGTGTGCATGAGTGAAGTTTAGGAAATCAATGGAATAAGATTTGAACTTTTATGTTTAAGTTTATCATTTGTGTAGACCTTTAGATTTAAAGGATTTAGTTTATTTTTATTTGATGTTGGAAGATTATTATTTGGAGATCTTTTGAGAATTGCATTATTGATGATATTTTTAAATTTATTGATGGAATTTTCTTTAAGGATAGTTCTCTAATTGTTAAGAGGGTCTTATACACTTGTAGGGTACGAACTTTATAAGTGTGTGGCTGTTGTCACATGCCTAGCCCTTACTTAGGTTTGGGGTGTGACATTTTTTGTCTATCTCTACTCTCTCTCCCACCGCTCTCTCTTCCAAACCTTCATAGCCACTGCCCAATGTGAGCGACTGCGACCTCAGCCCGCCAATTTTTTCTTAAGTTGGGCCTAACCTGTGCGAACAGGTGGGATCGTGATGCTCAAATTTTCGAGTTCAATGTAAAATGTACTCCCTCCTAGATCGTGAGTTTTACATAGAATTGCCACTTATTTAATTTAAATAGAAAAATAAAAAAACCTTATCTATAAAAAAAATGCTTCTGTTGCATTATTATATATGACAATTTACATCAATTTTGTAACAAAAATTTACAATGCCTTTTAGTCCTAGATACTATCTAAGAAAGTAAATTACATTGCTTTGTTTCCTAGTTACATTCTAAAAAATGTAAAATTGCATATACAAGAGCCTAGTCTAGAACCCTTGATCTTGGTTCGGAGGCTAATTTACGAGATGGGAAGGGATTAAGCACCCATCTCATCCTATAAAATCGGTCTCCTAGGTTAAGGTGGCCAATATCATGTCATGTCAAACAAATACAAACAATATTTCATATAAACATGTTAATTTGCAAGAATTGTAAACAAATATGTATTGGGGAATTTAACATAAAGAGAAACAAAAAGTGAAATTTGTTAGATAACAATGTAAATGTAAAGAAAGCATGAAAGTAATGGTATGTTCATCCAAGAAATTAATGTAAACAAGGAATTCCTAACCTAGACATGTTCATCTAAGCATGTGAAGGAAAACAAAATCGTCATGTTATTTGTCATCAACATAATTGCAAAAGAAATTTCTTTTTAGGCCTGCCAATCATCCAAGCAATCATGAGAAGAACAAAGAAAATCACCAAAACATGTTCATCCAAGTATTTAAGCGAAAACCATAATGTTAATTAAACCTGTTTGTCTAAGCATTCAAAAAAGAGGGAAACAACTACCTAGACATGTTCATCTAAGCATGTTATGAAAAGCAAATAATAACTTAGAAGTGTTCATCCAAGCATGTAAAGGAAAACAGAGAATTATCATGCTATTTGTGATCCACACAATTGCAAAGAGAAAAAAAAAATTTAAGCATATTTGAACATCCAAGAAATTATGAAAAAAAAAAAGTAAAGAAAAATCCCTTATACATGTTCATCTAGAGAAAATCAAAATACTTAGACATGTTCGTTTAAGCATTTAAAAGTAAAACAACTACCTAGAAATGTTCATCTAAGCATTCAAGAGAAAGTTGCACATTAGCCTAGAAGTGTTCATCTAAGCATGTAAAAGGAATAGGCATGGTCATCCAAGCATATCATGAAAGAAACAAATAATGACTTGGAAGCATATGTTCAAGCATGTGCAGAAACTTAAAGAACATAATTAACTACTTACTAGCATATAGCATAAATTAAAGAGGGAAGTGATCACTTAAAGGGCTAAGGAGAAAGAAAGGAAGTACTAAACTACAACCAAAGTAAGAACAATGGTTGCCAATAGCTTTTCTTTTCTGCTTTCTCACTAGCTCTCCAAAAGGAATGCGGTGCAGAAATTGGAAGAGGTCTTCTTTATTTATAGGGGAAGGGATGGCTTAGCTTTAAAGCTAAGTTTTTAGCTTTCTTCTAAAGCTAAGGGAGAAGATAAACCTATTTAGATAAGCTGGAACAGATTTGGTGTTGATCCCCATTTGAATTTTGAAAGATGATGTTGAACTTGTGTTATCTTCTGCACCTGTTTTGTATTTTTACTCTAACTTTCTGCTCAAAATTTCAATTGATTCAGAATTAGTGTCTTTTGAGAGAAAATTCAATTCTCTACAACTTTTCCAGAAATGGAGAAAACCGAATTTCAAGGTTGTCTAGGCAAAAAATGGGATTCAAGTTGCTGCCAAAAATAGTAATGTCTTTTGATCATTTTTCTGTTTTTTGAAATTTTTCATAAAATGTATATTTTCCTCCATCCAAATTTTTCAAAAAAGTAGATAAGATGCCATAAAGGAAAACTTTATTTATTTATTATTTCTCAAGATCTAACAGTTGAAATTACGATCATGCCCTTGGTGCATAATTACTGTTTTACCCTTAATATTGGTTAAATGCAAGTTGAAAAATGGGTTGTCTACACCTACACCCACTGCCTAGCATCATCGTTGGAGCTACACTGCTGGACATAACTAGTTCCGAAAATGCCAAATTTCACTATCCCGCCACTTTTCCATTTCCCATTCTCCAAAATCTCGTCTCTCTTTGTTTCTCTCGCACCACCATACCACACCAGCACCTCCATCTTCCCTCTCTCAACTTCAAACCTTGACAGCCGCTGCCTAGCATCACCGATCATCACCAGTTCCAAAGAGACCGACCTTTGTCTCGTCGAAAAACGCCCAAAATTGTCTCTTTGTTGTCTCCAACCATGATGTTGAAAGTTTTTTTTGCTGCTTTCAACTCCTGAACGCAAGAAGGTTTTCTCCTCACTTTTTTCATTTTATTTTCTGTTTAAATATGTGTCTTCTTTTTTTTTTTTTCTAAAAAAATTGACATATACATTCTTATGTAGTCTTATGTAGAAAGGAAACTTGTATTATTTGATAAAATGCTTCAATGAGTATAGATGCACTAAAATACAGCAAAAGGGGTTTTTTTTCTTTTCTTTTCAAAAAATTGTTCTTTTAGATTAGATTAAAATTGTTATTTTTTCTTCTTCCAATATTGAAGCTGCATGTACTATGTTGTTTTGGGGTTGTACATATTTCTTGTCTTTATATTGTAGTAATAAAGAAAGGGACAAAATAAGATTGGGCTGCCTGGATTAACATTGATGGTTCCTTGCAGGTAATGTATGATACTACTGTAGTCAAACTTCGTGCTGGTCACCAAGTTGAAGTCAGTTCATATATTGCTTGCAGTGTACTTTGTTACTTGCATATAATCTTAGTCTATATTGCCTTAGATTGAAATAAAGAGGAATTTGGTACATTTTGTTAGATACCTTTGGATTATATCAACATCAGTCATGGTTATTATTGGCTTTATATACCTTGCTTTTTTTGTGTTGCATCATGGCACCATGTGGGGCTAGTTGTTGTCATGGAAACTTGCTAATTGTTTTTGTTATGTTGCTTATTTCTGTTACTAAATCAAATTGTGTATGAGTTTGAAATTGATCGCTAAGAAAGTTTGAGAAAATAAGGGGAATTTGTTTTAAATTCTTTGCTTGAGTTTCTAAACAAAGCTCTATGGAGGATTACTCCAGCTTTTGGAATTGCTGAGATGTGATTTGTACTTGGTTTTGATGGTAATAGGTAATGGTAGATTATATTGAGTGAATTTGAAGGATGGATTCCTACTTTAATTATACTATGCTCACTTTGGAATATATCCATTGGGATATATTCTTGCTAACTATGCAACTTGGAGATTTTGTTAGATTTGCATATGCTAGAATTAATCATATTAACTGTGCTTAGTTATGCATTTTGACAAAATTACTGTTTCTTTATATGCAATTGAATGAGACTTCTTTTTTTCAAAACTTTTTTAGGTGGTGGTCTAGTTGCTTGTGAGCAATACTGGAATTTCATTAGTTTCATAAGCTCATCAAACTTTGGTTTGGGAAGCTTCAAGGGTAATGAATAGCAGCGTTGTTTGGGATGCTCATCAAACTTTGGTTTTATTCTCCATGACATGAGGCCATTGCAGTGAAGAGACTCTGGACTTTTTAAAGAAACTTGGTTTATGAGATTTAAATCTCAACCAACTTTACTAGTTCCAACTTTGGTCATCTAAAGAAGAGACAATCTTTTTGATGTGTTGAGTTTAAAACTTGTCCCAAAGAAATGTAAGACAAGTGTGATGTATAACACAAATACTTATGTTTTACAAAAGATATAAAGTTGAGATAGTTTAAAAATATGGATGGAGGACCTTCCAAATTTCCTTGTAAAGTATATATTGGATGAAATTTATCAATAAATTATTTGTTCAAAAACTTTACAAATATGGGCTACACCTTTGCAAAAGAAGAACAAGCCAAAATGTATTGGTCATTTCATACTTTGAGGGGCCAACAATAGGTGTTGGTCATTCCTTTTATAAAAACCCCAAAAAGGTAAAAATGAGAGATACTGTAAGAACAGAGTTCTTATTCATATGGTTTTATTTTAAGATCTATTTGTTTATAGAGTACAACATTTTATTAACAATACTTCTATTGAAATCCGCAGTTCTTTAAACAAAATAAAAAAATATTGTCCACGCCTTATCCAAATCAAAACTATTTTTCTGTTTTTGAACAGTACATAATGCCAAACTCCCATTTTTATACACAAAAAAAAATCTCAAATGAATAATGAATATTTAAGTTTTCACCACAAAAATGTTCAACATGCCCATATCTCTCAACCATCTAAATTATCCTCATTTTTCACCATCAATACATTTCTTGTAAACACACTTGTACTATTCTCCCCTAGAATAATAAAAAACAAATCCACTTCCCCCCCACTTGTAAGAAAACAAAAAACAAAAAAAAGTCCAGCACCTGTCGTTCACTATATTATCAAAATAAGAAAAAAAAAAAAAAATAGTCTAGCACCAAAATATTGCCATTCACTATATCATTCCCTTGATTGGAACAATATAACACCTGCAAAAATCTAGCATTGCAATTCCACCACCATGCACATATAGAACCTAATATATAAGAATAAAAAGTACTCTTGCATTAAAAACTTTTATCATTTGCATATAATTAGTCTTTAACTAGAAGTTACTCAAACATATACAAAATCTACCATGTTTTAGTATTTCATTAGTTACAAAAGCTTTACAAAATGATAGTTATAATTAGTGTTTGGCTATGCAATTACTTGTCCAAATTTTTAGCTATGCTATCTATAAAATTTTTAAGTCAAATGTACTATCTAAGAGGTTCCTCCATTGTGCAATAATGACCAAAATGCTGTCCAAAGATGTTGTCCATGAGTTGTGAAGTATATTGTCCAAAATACTATCCAAAAGAGTTTTTCTTCATACTTCAGAAATTTTTAGTAGGGCCCTAAAAAAAAGAGGACAATATCAGGGTAAAAACAATAAACAAAAGCATGTATTAAAGCTTCTCCCCCTCTAACATAAAAAGTTAAAGGTTATAAAATGTATTTGATTCAAGTGTGACATTGAGGTACTTTCTTGAAACATTCTTGTAGAGTTATACATGGGATAAGCAACTAACATTTCCAGGGGAAAGAATGATGTTTGAACATCTTCAATAAAAATAAAAATAAATAAACAGTAACAAATGCTTAAGCTCAACAAGCAAAAATAAGAAAAATAAAAATTGAAAATTAGTTTTGTTCTTACCATGTACCATAGAAATAGCTTCTAAAGCTTGTGAAGTGGTTGCATCTTTTACTTTTCTTATGTTCCTTCTTTTCAAATGATTTTTTTGAAGCATTGTTGTAGAGCTAACCACAAGATTAGCAAGAGACATCTCCGGGGGAAGAAATGATAATTGAACATTTTCTTTAAAAAAATTAAAAAATAAAAAATAAAAAGAGAGAGGAAGTAAGAACATACAGTTAAACTCAACAAGCAAAAAATAAGAAAAAGAAAGCTTGAGTTCTAGTTTTGTACTTACCATGTACCATAGAAATAGCTTTTGAAGCTTTTGAAGTGGTTGCATCTTTTACTTTTCTTATGTTCTTATTTTTCAAATGATTTTCTTGAAGCATTGTTGTAGAGCTAGCCATAGAATTAGCAATAGACATCTCTGGGGGAAGAAATGATGATTGAACATTTATAGAGAGAGAGAGAGAGAGAGAGAGAGAGAGAGAGAGAGAGAGAGAGAGAGAGAGAGAGAGTAAGAACATACAGTTAAAAAGAAAGCTTGAGTACTAGTTTTGTACTTACCATGTACCATAGAAATAGGTTTTGGAGCTTTTGAAGTGGTTGCATTTTTCACTTTCTTTTCTCTTTGCTTCTTTTCTAGTTGACTTTTTATTCTAAAATTGGTTATCCCTTTTTTTTTCTCACATGTTGTGGATTAAGGATTGGTCTCTCACCATCTAAGTAAGGTTGCACATCATCATCATGTATGAGATCTTAAGGACATTTTTTACCAACATCTTTCGCCCTATTTGTATCTGCTAAACTCTTTTCAAGCTTGCATAATAACTCACTTAGACTATCCATTGCTATTTTGGTCCCATTATAAGTTAATACAGCCTTGTCAAAACATTTATACCATAAAAGATTTAAGATGCTCAGACACAATACATGAGTCGATTTCTCATTTAATTTAAATGAATCAACAGAGCAACACAACCTTTTTTTGGCATCTTTAGTCCATCTACTTGATATATATATTTGTTGGGTATATTATTCACATTATTCAAAGAAACACCCTTAAAGCATGGCAACATAACAACCCCAAAGTCTCAAATAATTTGCAATCACAACAAATACTTCATTCATCCTGGTTAGCCCCACTACTTAGTGAATATGTAAAGTTATCCTCACAATGATTAGTTTCAACACAATTCAATCCCATACCTGAATTGAACTCTTCTTCAAACACCATTTGTACCAAGAGTATAAACTTTAGTAGCATGACTTAAAATGCCCCCATTCTTATGAACTTTCCTAGGTGCACCATTCTTACAACAAAAATCTTCATTTATTTCATCTTGTCACATTTGTGCTGCCTTTTCCTCATAAAATATAATAACTTCAATAAGAGGCATAGATGTTTTCATAATTTGATGAAAAACACCATTTGTACTCTCACTTCTTTGGGTAGACTTCATCTTTGCAGAAAAGAAATCAAGATTGAAAGTTGGGCACCACTTTTCTCGAATTTGGTATAACCTATCGAGCCATGTGTTGTCCTTTAAATTATGCATCTCAATCATTTTGCTCCAAGTTGACTCAAACTCCATTTCATTTGAACATCCACAATATAAGCAATGATTAAATCTTTGATTGAAATCTGGAATACCATAGATTCCAACAAGATTTCTTTGAGCATTTTTATTAATATGCCATAAACAAAGTCAATGACAAGACTCAATGAAAACCATATTAATAGCATTTGCCATCGCTTCGTCTTGATCTATTTTATTTCTTTGCAATTAAGAAGTTACTAGGAACTTGTATTACTACAAAGCCACTACTTGCTCCTTGATAGCGTTGGTCAGCCTCATACTTGTTGGCAAACCATAGTTTTACGTTGGTTAGCTCGTTTTGTTAGCTGATGGATAGGCGTTATTGTTGGAAAATCATCATGTTTGTATCGAATACAAAACATATGCAGCGGAAAAATAAACGGATCTACTTCATTCGAAAACGATAACATGCACTATGTAAGTTTCAGAATATAAGAACAAGAGAGTGTACCTTGATGCGGTGAACTTCAAAACCGAATGAAGAAGTACTCGGGAATACTTTCAATCTTCACTTCAATTCCACTCGATGCCCAAGATGTGTGGTCTCTCAATCAGTTCTTTGTTTCTAGAGAGAATATGAAAGAGTGTCTCTCTTCCTTATTTTCATTACCTTACACATACAAAACATTTCATTCAATATAAAATTCTGTATGTTTCTCTCCACATAACTGATTATCTAATTGGGCTAGCCTTTTGGGCCTTCCCAATTGGGCTTTTGTGTGTGGCTTGGAGTGGGACCAAAAGGGAACAAATAAGACACTAGCTCCAATGGGCCTTGGGCTTTTCCGTCAACTCTTGACAAGTCCAAAGTTACCATTAATTATATTTAATACCACTATATAAATATAATTGCACTCTAGGCCTCATTAATAAATTATATCCCAAGACTTTATCATACATGCAACCCCTTCATAAAATATTCGTAGTAACACAAAGTCATAAATATAGACTGCCACTTTGTGAATTACTACATCTTAATCCTTGAGTACCCGGTTTAATCCTTATGAGTTATTCACCATATATTTATGAAATCCAATTTCATAAATATATACTTTAGTCTTACTAAAGTGGTTAGGCCTAACTCTCTGAATAACTGTACCCATTAAACTTATCTCAAGGGAATATTTTATATCTCCGTTAAGAGACTATGAATTCCATCTTGAGAATATATGTTCCATCAACACTAAATGTGGCTGCCCAACATACTGAGGTTTTGACCGTTACTTTAGATCTCACTCCTGATATATCAAAGCAACCTACATTTCATGATCAGGTCCATTATTCTCTCAGGATTAAGAGTTCATGTGAATACAAGTTGTGAGGTTTATTATTCAATTGACAGTCGTTAGGAGAATAATAAATCTCACAGCGGTCCAGTTCAATATGTCTTAACTCTTAAAACATATCAACATATTAACTAGAAATCACCATTTCCATGATCAAGACAAATCATCGTAGTTAATATGTTATAGTCTTCGCAGATGAAATGCCCAATTTCATCACCGACTACGAACCAAAATTCTGAGTTTACAAAGAACTTGTGATCTATATCTTTTGTGACTTTTTACATAAATCACATACTATGCATCTCATGGACTATTTGATAATGTCCGAATATTCATGTTACCATTATTTTAGATAAGAATAAAACAACTTTATTAAACATAATATTAAGTCATACATCATTTCTCAAATAATGTCATACATAATATTATACATAGCATCATATAGCATCATATAATAGGATTTAAGGGCACATATCCTAACAATCTCCCACTTGCCCTAAAGACTATTGTGCACTAATCTAACTCCCATTCCCTCCAAATGTGACTCGAAGGTCCTTTGAGGCAAGGTTTTGGTAAAGGGATCTGCTAGATTATTTGCACTTTCAATCTTTGCAACCACCAGATCTCCACGAGCAACAATATCTCGAATGATGTGGTACTTCCTTTCAATGTGCTTTCCTTTTTTATGATTCCTTGGATCTTTGGATTGTGCAACCGCTCCACTATTGTCACAAAACAATGTGATAGGAACTTGCTCCATTCTCACTATACCAAGATCAGAAAGGAATTTCTTGAGCCAAACAGCTTCCTTTGCCGCCTCACAAGCAGCAACATATTCAGCTTCCATGGTGGAGTCCGTAATACAAGATTGCTTAACACTCCTCCAACTTATGGCTCCACCTCCCAAGGTGAATATGTTGGGAAATCATCATGTTTGTATCGCATACAAAACATACGCAGCGGAAAATAAACGGATCTACTTCATTCGCAATTGATAACATTCACTATGTAAGTTTCAGAATATAAGAACAAGAGAGTGTACCTTGATGCGATGAATTTCAAAACCGAATGAAGAAGTACTCGGGAATACTTTCAATCTTCACTCCAATTCCACTCGATGCCCAAGATGTGTGGTCTCTCAATCAGTTCTATGTTTCTAGAGAGAATATGAAAGAGTGTCTCTCTTCCTTATTTTCATTACCTTACACATACAAACCATTTCATTCAATATAAAATTCTGTATGTTTCTCTCCACATAACTGATTATCTAATTGGGCTAGCCTTTTGGGCCTTCCCAATTGGGCTTTAGTGTGTGGCTTGGAGTGGGACCAAAAGGGAACAAATAAGACACTAGCTCCAATGGGCCTTGGGCTTTTCCGTCAACTCTTGACAAGTCCAAAGTTACCATTAATTATATTTAATACCACTATATAAATATAATTGCATTCTAGGCCTCACTAATAAATTATATCCCAAGACTTTATCATACATGCAACCCCTTCATAAAATATTCGCAGTAACACAAAGTCATAAATATAGACTGCCACTTTGTGAATTACTACATCTTAATCCTTGAGTACCCGGTTTAATCCTTATGAGTTATTCACCATATATTTATGAAATCCAATTTCATAAATATATATTTTAGTCTTACTAAAGTGGTTAGGCCTAACTCTCTGAATAACTGTACCCATTAAACTTATCTTAAGGGAATATTTTATATCTCCGCTAAGAGACTATGAATTCCATCTTGAGAATATATGTTCCATCAACACTAAATGTGGCTGCCCAACATACTGAGGTTTTGACCGTTACTTTAGATCTCACTCCTGATATATCAAAGCAACCTACATTTCATGATCAGGTTCATTATTCTCTCAGGATTAAGAGTTCATGTGAATACAAGTCGTGAGATTTATTATTCAATTGACTGTCGTTAGGAGAATAATAAATCTCACAGCGGTCCAGTTCAATATATCTTAACTCTTAAAACATATCAACATATTAACTAGAAATCACCATTTCTATGATCAAGACAAATCATCGTAGTTAATATGTTATAGTCTTCGCAGATGAAATGCCCAATTTCATCACCGACTACGAACCAAAATTCTGAGTTTACAAAGAACTTGTGATCTATATCTTCTGTGACTTTTCACATAAATCACATACTATGCATCTCATGGACTATTTGATAATGTCCGAATATTCATGTTACCATTATTTTAGATAAGAATAAAACAACTTTATTAAATATAATATTAAGTCATACATCATTTCTCAAATAATGTCATACATAATATTATACATAGCATCATATAGCATCATACAATAGGATTTAAGGGCACATATCCTAACAGTTATTTGGGTGGTCCCGCAATGGAGTTTCCCGAGAAGGTGATCCCGATAGCAAGGATACTAGTGGTTAGTAATAGTTCCGCCAGTAATTATTAATTTTTTGGAAATATAAAAAATACGTTTATCTGTTCATCATCTGTTTGCTTGATCACACTTAGACTAGGCCCACACTAATAAGAAACATGGATTATGATGATATAGATTATGATGAAAGGTTATAGCATTAGAGATATAGACAATAATTGGTTAAATAGTAGTAAGGATTATGATGAAACAGATTCTAATTCTGACAGTAATATTGATGATTATAACTATAATAGTAACACAAATAATTGGAGTACTTTAATAGGAAATAAAATCAACTAACAAACTGATAGACACAATAATAGTTTCTTAGACATGATTAAAAAAAAATTAGAATCTTTAGAAAATATTGAAAGATCCACTAAAGTAGAAAAAAAAATGATAGTTTTTTGGACCTCTATGAAAGAATGAAAGCTTTAAATTCACCTTTAGAAAAAGAAAAAGAATTTGAATCTCATCATAGATTACCTTTAACAAAAACCATGACAGATATTTGGCATAATAGATAAATGGATAGTCTAGAAAGTACCAACAGAATTACAAATATGACATATAGAAAGAATAATGAAAGAAATGACTTAAAGACAATTTTGACAGAAAGTAAAGAAGATAGTAGTACTATAGAAATAATGCAACAAAATAACACCCTAAAAGAAACTCTACATAAAGAATTAAATATAGGAAGAGACATAGACCATGACAAAGCTAAAGAAATTATTGAAAGACAAAATAGTGAAAAACTACATAGAAATTTAGATACAAATAAAGAGTTAGAAGAAGAAAGAAACATGATAAGGAAAGAGAAAGCAGATGATAGTTTAGTCAACAAAGGGTGGAAAACTAATAATAGTAATAGTTTAAAAGAAAAAAATTAATGAAAGACTAAAATCAACTGAAAGATCCATAATATATACCCAAAATGATAGTTTGGCAGAATTAACTAAAAATATAGAAATTTAAATGCACCTTTAGATATAGACAGAAAAAGAGACATAACAGTTTTATTATACTACTGATTTATCAGAAAATGAGAAAACTGACAAACATATTAAAAATTCTATTTGTCATAAATGTAAAGAATGTGGTCATACTAAAAAACAATGTGCTACACATAATAAAATTGTTAAACAAATCAATAAATTAGAATTTGAGAAAGATACAATAAATGAATTAATGGGAATATTTAACATACATCAAAAAGAGATAGATCAAGTCAACAAAAAGAAAGAACTAAAATCAATCAACCCACTTAAAGTCAATAAAAGAAAAAAGAAACAAAAAGACATAATAATGGATAGATAATTTACCCAATCACCTGAAAGGCAAAAGAGACTATTTACTAGAATTGAAAAATTCTATACACATACCTACTACTTGTATTAAGTGTAGGAAAAATGAACACCATGTTACAGAGTGTGGAAAGAAAGAAAAAGCTAAGAAAGAAAAGACAAGAAAGAAACAAGATCAAGTAGATATAAAATCTGTAACTTTACAAGACCTAATGACAGAAGCAAAAATGGAAAAACAAGAAATCAAAGAAATCAAAGAAGATAACTCCACAGACATAAATGAACAAAACATTGCAGAAATAATAAATCTGAAAGAGCTTTCTAAATCCATGTTAGAACCCCCTTCACTAGAAAAAGATATTCTTGATAATGACAATGATAGACAGAAATTCTTGAGTTTAATTGACAAAGTAATTTTTAAAAATGGCATACAGAAATCACTTTAATAATTAATAAAGAATTTTCTTTGATAGAAATTTCTTTAATAGACTCAAGCGCTGACATGAACTGTATTCAAGAAGGATTAATACCTTTAAAGTATTATGAAAGATTAACTCAAACAGTTAAATCGCTTAATATTTATAAATTACCTAATGTTCACATTTGTAATGACGATATATGTTTTGAAACTGATAAAGAACTTTCTTCCAAATTTGTTTTAAGAAATTCCCTTATGGTCTTACTTAACCCATTTTTAGAAACAGACAAAGGAATTAAAACTAATGTAACTTATGTACTTTTTAATTTTATCTTACCCCTTATCCCAAAGGAAATTTATTCCCTCAATAATGTCACGATCTTAAAAGATATTAAAAAAGAGAGGATCTATAGAATTGAAAGAAGTTTGTCATCTCTTAAGACAGATATATCATTGGCTGACCAATTGACAGATAATCAAGGTTGTGATTAATAACATACTTATACTTTTTACAATAATCTCAAATACTAATATGACAGATGTCCTAATAATAGAAATCTTAGCAAATTCTTCTTTACTAATCATTAAAGAAAATATTAATTGTGGTAATCTCTTGAACAAAGACAGATTAAATTTCTTAACAGACAAAGTTAATTGTAAGTCTTTGACAGATTCTCCCCAAACTATTATAGTAGTTGATGAAAGACTTTATGGAGAAGCTATATTTCACATATTCTCGCAGATTGAGATATACAGTAACACATACAAAACAGATAGAATCATGGCAGACTTTGTAAACTTTTTGAATTCCAGTCCCTTCAACAGTGACAGACTTCATTATGACTAAGAAGTTTGTTCTATTATATATACTTTAAATTTTAAAAATGATTCTCTTATAAAACATTTTAAAGGAATTTCACAAAAAGACATTGGCAAGAGGATTTTAAAAATGAATTTGAAAGAAACTTTGCAAGAAAATATTTATTTTCAAAATAATATTTCAAGACATAATCTTTTTCCTAAAACCCAATTGCAGACTCCTATGAATAATAAACCCTCCAAGACAAATATGAAAGGAAATGGCAAGGCACCAGCGGTGCAACCCAAACAAATTCGAAAGGCTTCACCAAAAACTTCGGACAAGCATGAAGGTGTCTTGATAGAGACAATATCCCTTCAGGATACATTGCTAGCAGAGGCAATGTATTCATGTGGTGGAACAAGTGAAATTCTGCAAGAAGTGCTCCGCATTGACCTCATTTTTTAGGGAAGGCGAATTTACAGACCTTCCTTTTCATATTAAATTACTTCTTGATAATTTACAGACAGCCTTCACCCTCAGTCAGAAGCCTTTATTCCAAAAGACCCTTAAGACTTTGGAATTACATCTTGTTAGCACCAATGCATTTATTGAAGCACTTGGTTGTCAACTCCCTGGCACGGAGGCTGGAGATTCAAGCTCCACAAAGACAGAACCATAGTCTCTAAAAAGATATCTTATGGATACAAGCTTTTCAAAGCTCCACCCTAAGATTCAGCAAAAAACGAGACTTGCTATCAAAACCTTACCCCCTGAAATCCAACAGAATATACGAAATCATAGAGCCTTAACCAGTTCTTATGACGGATGGATGTATCTCTTTAAAGTTTTAGTCTCTATGGCATTTATCAGGACAGACATGACAAACGCTGTATGGCTATCTCATAAAGCCACATGGTATGAAAGTTTTGGAGAAACAAAACGAGTTTACAATGGACAACATCCCTACCTGGATTTTTTATCAATACTGAGACAGAGGATCGATGATTTGTGATCCTTCCTGGCTATCTAAAATGCTAGAAGTAGGGTTTATCAGCAAGTTAATCCTCACTTCTGCCACTCAGATTAGTTTATTTCCTAAAGTCATCCAAGAAGCAGCTACATAGATTGGAGGACTTAATTATATGAAGCTTACTATCTGGAGTACTATCCCAGACACTAGTTACTACATGGAAGCCCAACCAGCTCACATTTTAGTCCTCATTAGTGATTTTAGTCGTAGCCTGATTATTACTGGTATACAGGGGAGACTATCTATCACTTGATGACCCACATGATCTGGCATAAGAATGGTATAATTTTATGAACAACAAGATTCATGATGTACAGAAAGAGTTAGATCATGACTTCCATTTATATGGCTACACCAACAGGATAGATGTACATGGTCCAAGACCTTCAACAAGAAGGCTCATTGGGAAAAGAAAGATCACAAAAGACCACAGAATAATGACAAAGAATCGTGCTCCTACCTTTTTTCTTATAGTATACTGTACTCTATGTGAAAATTATGGAGCATGCCATGTGAATAAAGCCAATTCTAACTCTGATCCGCTAGATTATGATAACTATGCGGATACAGATTAAAAGATACCAACAAAAGACAGAATGCTTTCCCAGACAGAACCAGACAGATCCACGACAGACAGATTTTTCATAAGTAACTACTATCCACGAGTATGTGTATCTTGACAAATTTCCTGACAGACTACTGTTCATGAATAGTAAAACTTTTTACAATTCACAGAATTGTACAAGGTTCCACCAACAGAATAACTTGAGTTAACTTTACTTAGGTTACTTTTGAAGACTTACTATGGTTCAATTTTTCTATAAAAAGACAGACTCTGAAGACAGAAGGCAAGTCCAAATTCTAGGTTCAAGTTTTAGGTTCAAGATTTCAGTTTCAAGTTTAGGTCCAAAGCTCCAAAAGAAGATAGCCCTCTCTCCCCCAGAAAGACTCTTGTAATCTTGCAACCCTTCCCTTTAGATAGATATAGGGGCTGTTTGGATGGCTTGTTTCTATAGCTCAATTCTCATTTTTCATAACTCATAACTCAAAAATGGTAGAACCCATAGCAAGAAGTCTGTTTGGGAGCACCATAACTCTGTTTCCATAACTTTGTTTCCATCACTCAATTCTCTGATTTTTGAGTGATGAATTGTGGAAACTAAAAACACATTTTAGGTGTTTTCAGTTTTCGTAACTTAGTTTTCAATGGCATTTTCGTAATTAAACCTACAATTTTTTACTTTTTAGCCCCATTATTTGACTTTTTTATTATTATTTTTTTTTTGAAACAACTCTTTGGCCGCATTCTTTGACTTTTGTGTTTTTTTTTTGAAACAAAATAACTGAGTGATCGAGTGTATTTAGGTGGGTTTAGGGAAATTGGGGTATTTTAAGTGATGAGTGATGAGTGATGAGTAATGAATAATGAGTGACGAAAATTGAGTGAGGAGTGATAAGTGATGAAAAAAAAAAAACCAAACAGGGCCATAATCTTGTAGCCTTTCAGACAGATTTTACTTTGTAATCTTGCAACTCTTCAAATAGTTTTATTTTCAAAGTTTGTATCAAAGACAGACGTTTTCAATTTTAATCCAAGACAGAAGTTTTATTCAAGTAAGATTTTACTAGCTTCCATTTTCATATTCCATACTCTGCTTTAACTTATTTTGAATATATCTATTTTGTTGTTTTCTTCTTTATCTTTTATTTTATCATTGTTTATGCTTCCATACTACTGCTGTGCTCTCTCTTGGGTAGTTAATGGTATCAGAGCCATGGATGGTAGATGTATGAGTTTTAGTTCTTTGCAATTAAAAAGTTACTAGGAACTCATATTACTACAAAGCCACTACTTGCTCCTTTATAGCGTTGGTCAGCGTCATACTTGTTGGCAAACCATAGTTTCGTGCTGGTCAGCCCGTTTTGTTAGCCGACGAATAGGCGTTGTTTAGGTGGTCCCGCAATGGAGTTTCTTGAGAAGGTGGTCCCAATAGCAAAGATACCAGTGGTTAGTAATAGTTCCGCCAGTAATCATTAATTTTTTGGAAATATAATAAATACGTTTATCTGTTCATCATTTGTTTGCTTGATCACACTTAGACGAGGCACACACTAATAAGAAACATGGATTATGATGAAGGTTATAGCATAAGAGATATAGACAATAATTGGTTAAATAGTTATATGGACTATGATGAAACAAATTCTGATTCTGACAGTGATATTGATGATTATAACTATAATAGTAACACAAATAATTGGAGTACTTTAACAAGAAATAAAATCAACCGACAGACTAATAGACACAAAAATAGTTTCTTAGACATGATTAATAAAAAATTAATTCCACAAATGGTGCACAAATTAAGTTGTACTTATTAGTTCGATAAGTAGTTTCAAATATAACAACATCCTCAAAAGAGTCATAATCTAATTTTGATCTACCATCTCTCCAAAAGAAATTTGTAATTCTATTATCTTGGTCTACTTGCACTAAATAAAAAAACATTAGATCTTCAACAAATCCATTCTAGCCGGTGACTGATGTGGTACGGTGGAGAGAGAGAGAGAGAGAGAGAGAGAGAGAGAGAGAGAGAGAGAGAGAGAGAGAGAGAGAGAGAGAGAGAGAGAGAGAGAGAGAGAGAGAGAGAGAAAACATTTTTTAGTTTGGAGAAGGAGAAAAGGAAGAGTGGCGGGATAGTGAAAATTTAAAGGGAATTTGTGTCTTTTTGTTTTATGTAACCTGAGTTGCTGACTTGTAATTTTTAATCCATTTGTCAATTTTTCATTAGTCTTAGAAACACCACATGTGTGCTGAGTTGGAGTTTCAGAAACATTATATACTTTCTCGGAATTACACAATTAATGGATCAAATAAGGAGTTTCTAAAGAATAGATATGTCCAACAGCTAGTCAATTAAGTAGGTGAATGACTCTTCATTTTTCATAATAAAAAAGGTCATTTACTCACCAGTGGATATGAAAATTATTCTGAATGTATCTAGCTTAATATTTGATCCAATACATATCAATCTATTAATTACCACAATTAAAAAGAATAAAAGAGTCTCTCTCATTTTTTTTAATGTGGAATTAAACATTTTAGTAACTCCTAATCTTCCATATTAACTCCCATATTATATTTATGTTGTAATATTTATTCATTTTAATTAAATTATATTAAAATGCTCCAACACTTATTTTTTTAGACTTCATTTTAATATGTAATTTTGGTGTACTTTTTTTTTTTCAATTTACACTTTTATTTTATGATTTTTCAAACTTTCTATCAGTGACTTACTAATTAAACCAAAGACCTGGCTCTTATGCCATTTTAATGTGCTCTCCTAATTTAATAACAATGGTGTGAATCATTAGTGTGGTCATTTATATGTTTGAAAGAAAGAGAAAATAGAGTCCGAATGTTCATTAGAGCAATCACACAAAGTGCTTCTAAAATAAATAAAAATTGTAAAATTTACAAAATTTTTCCACGAAACTATCCATATTAGTCGGTGTATAAATGTGCATATTTGCACATTTGCTACAGCAACTGTGTTAAATGTAAATATACACAGTTACTATAACCATTTATACTTTTTTTTTTAATCTCTCTCACCATTGCTCTTGTCTAACCCTAACCACCACCACCACCCACCAAAAAACTTAATTAACCCAAACCCTAACCAAACTCAACTCAAAATCAACCTAATAAACCAAAATCAAAACCAAACCAAACCCAACAAAAAACTTATGAAAAACCCAAAAAAAAAAAAAAGCATCATTCTATCGTCAAATCTATCGCTATTGTTGTTGGATTTGTTGTTGTTGTTGCTACTAATGTCACCTTGCCTCTGTTTGTGAGTATCTAGGTTTGGGATACGAGAGAAAGATGAATAAAATAGAGAAATTATTATTATTATTATAATTATTATTATAAAATAGAGTGTTTAATAGATACACAAATATGAGTATTTAAAAAAAATATAATTAAGTAAAATATAAATTATAAATTTTTATGTTAAAATAAATAAAAATTTTAGTCAGACTAATGTGAATATTCTGAGCATATTATATATATATATATATATATATATTTATATAAAGGAATCTCAAAAGCTTATATATATATTTATATAAAGGAATCTCAAAAGCTGATTTAGTGCCTCCAAAATCGAGACGGAAATGAATCCTAAAGAATCTAAAAAGATGATTAGCCATTTTCAAAATCAAGTTAGTGGATATTTGATTTTGATAGGATTTCCAAGAATTTAAAATTTGTCCGACGTCTGCTTTTGACTTTTCCATGTTGTAATATATGGCTGGCATTATTTGTGAAAGGGTCTCCACTAATGTAAATTCGATTGCCATTGGTTTCTGATAAAAAAAAAAAAAAAAAAAAATGAAACAAGACACAATGGAGGCAAAATCCAATGCTTTTTCTCTTTTTTGGTTACGTCTTCAAAATATTGTCAAGCTGGGATTTTAGCATGACTTTTAGTAGGGACCGAACCAGTGGATCCAACTTTTAATGGAAAACGATTTTAAAGCTCTTTGCTTTGAGTTAGCAAATCAAAAAAATTTTCAAAGAAAATAACGACTAGTCCTAGTTAAAATCTTTATCTGGACCCAAGGATTCTGGAAAACCTGATCGTGTACGTTAATTCTGAAGTAATACATACCAACAACCAAAAAGATATATATATATATATATATATATATATATATATATTTGTTTAAACAAAAAAAGGAAAGAAAGAGAAAAACTGTGATGCAGGTCATTGGAGCAGAAGGATAAAATAAAGGGTGGACTTCTCATATTCTATAAAATTAACTATGTCGATTTGATAAAACTAAGAATATTGAGATAATCTTATCAAAAAATTAAAAAAAAAAAAAATTGAGATAAGAGATTTTCGTATAAAAAAAATTTCTTAATTTTTTCATAAATCTAAGCTTAGTTTAATTTCCCTTCTGGCAAATTATTGTCCATTTTTTTTTTCAGAAACATTTTACAGGAGTAGTTAGTTGTTGACGATGTTATTTATTGTTAGACCCTTAGTTAAAACAGAGATTTAAAAAAAAAAGTGACTTAAAATAAATAAATCAGCTTTAAAGTAGACAAATAAGCTACCATCCAATTTATGAGCCCAAAAGCTATTCAGAGTAAATTAATATTTAGCCATATATAAAATGCACAGGAAAAAAGGTATAGTCAGACAACTTGTGTGCATATATATTGCTAAACGACATATACATATGGACCGACAACCTCAACTTCTACCTTGTTCTTGCATAAGAAGGTAGTAGTGCTACAGGGATGAAGCGAGCGAGCGAGCACGTGTAAAATTACTTATTAAAAGCAAAAGAGAAGGTACATGATCAAGGTGTAGTGTACGTACACTATTTTCTTATTTATATATATATATATATATATATGTATATATATATACACTGATCAATCAATCAAACAAACTCCTTATTTTCATTCTCCTCCACCTTTCCCTGCCCATAGTTACACATAATAAAGTCAAGGTTGTAGAACACAGGCACCATTGCAGCAAAGCATAAGAAAACTAGGACAGGCCCAAAAATCCAAAGTAGAAGAGGAATTGCTGCATGGAATAGCCTATTGCCAATAGTGTTTAAAAGAGAACCCTTCTCTAAAAGCTCAGTCAAATAGTCTGCTGATACCATGCACATAGGGTCTTGTGGGACACAAATGAGGATGCACACTTGATTTAAGAACCTAATCGATAGGGAGTGGCAGAAGAATGAGAAAAGAAAAACTGTGAGGAGTGCTACATATTTTAGTGCCACCATAAATTCCCCATGTGCCCCATAAATGGTGTCATTGACAGGTTTTTTCACACTGTATGTGCTGCTTATTACTGCTCCTAGACCAGCACTGACCAAAATTGATGTAGTAGCCATCAGGGTTGAACCCATGATCAAGTTCCGGAGGGTTTGAACTGCCACAATATTCTTCCTATCAATGTCCTGCAAATTAAGGGTTTAAATTGCTAAGTACTTACGTACGTACATGAGCCATTGCAAACTTTACCATGAGTAATGCTGTTAGGATTGCTACAAATAAATTTTAGCATATAACTTTTACAATTAGTTAAGGTGTCAGCACCGTTCACAAAACATAATAATAATTCTAATCCACGCATTATACTTCTTGTCATATGAGTTTAAAAATCATATGTAATAGAATTTTATAGCATTTTTCTATTACAAATTTTACTATATAAATCTTAAAAATTGATTTGTCATCAATCACCTAAAATTTATTTATTTATTATGTTGTTAAAGAAACATCGATCACATTCATTCCCGCATCCTAAATCTATTTAGGATTAACACATAATGATAACATGAGAGTTCCATGTTGGAAACTATAATTAATGAAACATTTTTAATTAACCTAGATGTGATGGTGGTGTATTGTGGAGAACAAATTTTATCCTAGTTGTGGATAAGGGTGATAAAGGGTTGGCTCTGTTTGTTTTCATTATAAAACAATGATAAAGGGTCGACTTTTAACAATTAGTGGTGATTGTGCAAATAAAGAAACGTTTACAATCAACATCACACACCACAGAAATAGATGGTATTATTGAGCCACTTTCATAAAATTATGGGCCATGTTACCTATGGGCATTACAATAATTCATCTTCATTTGACATCCACTATATGTAATTTTGAGCTCAAAGAAAAGAAAATTTTGCAATTAACTAAATATTAAATCTCAATATATTTTGAATAAGGTTATATTAACGAGTGTATTAAGCAAAAATTAAAAATGAAAAAAAGTTAATAGATACCTTAATAGTTTTGATTTAAACAATATTTTTATAAACTTTTTATTGACAAGGAAAAACAATTAAATTTTTTGAAATTTTTTTATATATTTGCATTAAAAGTGATATTAAAATTTTCCTAAAATAGTTTATTAACAAATATCCTGAGAACAACCATTAACCAGATCCATAAATATATGTTGATGAGTTATAATTTTTTTTTTTTTTTTTGAGAAACTTATAACATATATTTTTGTATTAAAAAAAATTGTCAATAATTTATTAGTTTACCAACACAAATTTATTGTGATTATATGTATTTATCTGGACATTTGTGCATCATTTAATTTTATTAATGAAAACAATAAAAATACATAATTTAAAAGAGTGTTAAATACATCTTATCTTGCGCCTTTGGGCGCTAGTTAAACAAAAGCCACATATGGAAGTGAAGTGAATGATATTTGGAAAAATTTAGACGTGAAACATATATGGAGGCTAATTTATCTGTTTTGAACAATGATAATTCAGGACTGTGAGATAGCAAACTGTTTGATAATTAATCCAAAGAGATGACAGGCAGCAAATTAAAGATAAAGATGAATGAGAGAAAGAAAGAGAGAAGCATGAGAAATAGCAGTTAGCTCTGTAACCTTTTAAAAACAAGGGGAAAAAAAATGAAATGTCTTGAGGGCGGGCGGGCATTTTGTTCATAATAATAAAGGACTTTTGTGAGCTCTTTGGATTAAATATATACATATATCTAATCTGCATACATGCACATGGTAGAAGCGATGCCAAATTCCTAAATATTCTAATAACCATAATGATTTGAAGTTTATAGTGACAGATAGAAGCAGATTACTGAGGAAAAAAAGATGCCCTTAGTGATTTGAGAGGCATAATAGGTAGAAGGAATCTTTATTGCCAACATTTGGTCACAAAGTAGCGTACGATGCGACTATTATTAATTCCACTCAATATTAAATCTGTATCATTTCTTCAAAGCAAAATAATTTATTTATTTTAAAATCTGTGTCCTTAGTTGATATGATAATTGGCATAATTTAGGTATTGTTGGGCACGGTCATGTTATCCTTAGTTGATATATATGCTTTTATTTTTACTCAATTTCATGAAGTCATTCTTCTTAATTAAAAACAAAAAATTTCATGAAGTCATGAGACAATTAGTTGTCTAAAACAGACAGTGATAATCAAAGAAAGTTCAATGTGAGAACATGGTACTGGGTTTGGAAATCGACGGAAGATTGAAAATAGATGTATTAGTTACAAGTTAGCCTTTAGTTTGAAAGCTGATGAGCGGAGTTAAAAGATTTTGTAGTGAACAAATTGGATGTGTTAGGATTGTTGTATAAAAAAGATGAAAGCATGAAATTAAGGTGATACCTTCATCATGGCCCCGACCCAGAAACGTCTTCCGTGTGCATTTCTTCCGATTGTAGTTGTGAAAGGCTGTGTCCGAACCTTATGCCATAGATAAAGATGATAGGAAATGGTTAAGAGAAAACCTAATGGTACAAGGATCACATCCAAATAACATTTCCTCCATTCCATCTCTCTCTCTCTCTCTCTCTCTCTCCTATTTGAATCGATAATTAAACATACAATAAACTTATATAATTGTAACTTCATTTTTGGGTAGCGTTTGATTCGTGGAATCTTGATAAGATTTCTATAACTTTTCCAACAATGTAATTATATATTGCATTTAGTGGAATCTCACATTTCAAGAATATCACATTTATGTACTTAGCGTGTGTTTGACAAAAAATATTTTTGCCATTTTATTTTACTATTCAGCTTATTTTTGCTATTATTAATGAGCCCTACTATAGATATATGGCTTAAATTTAAGGGGTTTTTTTTAATGCACATACATGATCTATATGGGAGTAATTCCACTATATGTGGATTCACTTGTTTTTTGCCTAGTTTGAATTGAACTAAGACTCCTTGTTTTGGATGACTTTTCATTTGGTGGAGGTCGACTTGAAATGGTTCTTTTTCACTAGGTGAAGAAGACTTGTTCTCATATTAGTCTTGGAATTCTACTTGACTTTGGAGTCCAACATGAGATTGATTTGATTTAGCCAACCTTGAGAGATAGCCATGTGATTTAGAGTTATACTTGGAGTAGACTTTGTCTTTCGCTTGGATTAGTATGGTGCACATGGACACAAGGAAATTGCATTACAAATTCTACTGCTTGAAGGCCTTGCATCTTTACCGACTTAACATCCTATATAAGCAGTGTGTTGCGGCAATTGAGGTGTGTGAGAACATAGAGTTTTTGGTGTGTGAGAAAAAGAGGCTCTCTCTTGGTTTGGTTATTTGATATTTGTGGGTTGCAATTTAGAATTGTGAGAGAGGTTTTGTTGCCGCTTGGTTTTGGTTCTATGGTTTGGTGATTTGCTCTCTCTTAATGCATTGCAACTCTTGGATTTGATTTGTGGCTTTCTCTTTGGTTTGTGCGCAATTGGTATTTGGTATTCGTATTTGGTATTTGTGAACCTTTGGTTCTTTGGTTCGTATTTGGTTCTTTAGTTCATATTTGGTTCTTTGGTTCTGTACTTGTGAGAGAGAGCTATTTGGGTGCATTTGAGATTTGGGTTTGTGAGAGTGCCTCTACACCAATTTGTATTATCCAAAATTTATTATAGTGAAATTTGTTCATCGTCGCCCGTGGATGTAGGCTATTGTCGAACCGCGTAAATTCTTGGTGTTATGTGTCTATTTTATTTTGGATTAATTTTCTTCATTCCTATTGTTTAGTTTGGAGATCTTTCTCAAGCCTAAAATATTTTCACAATCAATTTTGGTAATTTGAGCTTCCGCTATTTTACAACACCTACTGCACTTTTTAGTACTATTCATGGGTCTCATTGTACGATTTCAATTAACTTTTACATTTATCTATAATACTTTCATCAAAAAAATTTTGATTTCAGTAAAAAAAGCAGATCCTAAACAGACCCATAATAGGAAAGTAATAATTAGGTTAAATAGTAATAATCTAAGATTCCAACTAGATAGATGAAAACGTGAAATTTTTGTAAAATCAATCAAATAACCTTATATAACCTTATATGCACATACATACGTTTTCACAATACATACACACATACACACACATTTATAGGTGTGTGCATGGGTTGAACTGGGCAAGTGGAGGGTAATATTTTTAACAAACCCATCAATGGCAAGGTTGGAAAATTCCAATCAGTCACCGACCTACCAATCTACAAATTTGGCGGGTCGGTTGAAAATCTTAACAGTTTCAACTTAGCGGGTTGGCAAATTCACTTAACTAGATGAAATTATTTTAGTTAAATTGGATAATTGTTTACTGTCTCAAATAAAATTTTGTTTTTCTTAAAAAAAAAAGAAGGAAAATTTTGCAATTTTAATTAAAAATAATTACAAATACTATATAATTTTTATTAAAATGACTATACTTTTTATCACTTTAAAATGAAAACATTTCAAAATCTAAAATTAGCCATGTACATTTAAGGAGTTTTAATAGAGAAGAGAAATGTGAAAATGAAAAAAAGTAAAAGAAAGAGAGAGATAAGAGAAATAAATAAGTGGATGCATATGCGAGATAGAGTTTTACAACAGTACAAAGTATATAAATAATAAGCTGAGTATACACATCCTATTGCCATAAAACCCAATTGTATGACATTATCCATTAAATAATAAAGGTTGTTTTATTTTCTAAAATTACTTTAGCAAGAATATTTGGACATTATACTATTTTTTATGAGATGTATTGTTTGTGATTTAGGTTGGGAATAAGATTCCCATATGGAATATCTAAATCACAAGTACATTATAAATTTATAAACCCTAGTTTATAGCCAGTGGTGAAATTGAGCATTTTATTTATGAAGACTATAACTTATCAATTAAGATTATTTGTCTTAATCATAGAACTTGTGTCTTAAGTATGTAAGTTTTAAGTATGTATTAGATACATTGAACTAGATTACTGTGAGATTCATGTTCTACTAACTACTATTATCTGAATAATAAATTTCATAACTCTTATTTTTCATACTCTCAATCCTAAAAGGATTGTGAACCCAAACATAAAATGTTGGTTGCTTTGGTGTATACAACTATACATAAGTGAGATCTTGCTTGGTCAAAACCTTAGTACGTTGGGCAATGACATTTAATGTTGTGGGAACACACATTCTAAAGACAGAATTTATAATCTCTTTCTAGAGAGACATAAAACATTCCCTTCAAATAAGTTTAATAGGAATTGGATATTCAAAGTGTTGGGATCGACCTCTTTAACAAAAAGTTACTAAAGTTTATATTTAATAAAATTAGATTTCACAAATATAAGAATAATTAAAAGATTATTAAACTAGGAACTCAAGGAGCTAAAAATAGAGATTTACAAAGTGACAGTAATTGTATAACTTTGTTTTAGTATGGGTGTTTTTAATGTAGAGGTTGAATGCTAATATAATAGAGTTGACAGGATGCACAAAGCTCATTGGAGTCAAAGTTTTATTTATCACTTTGCTCTCATCTCAAGCTACAAACTAAAGTCCAAAAGAATAATTCATTTATTAAAAAGATTAGTTATCACTCAGTAATGTTTTAGTAATGGTTATTTTATTTAAAAAGAAAAAATGCTACTACAGATTTTGTTAGGTTCTAAAAGTTTAGAACAATTGGCAAATTGTAAACACAAACTTGTCTAGATATAGATCTTACAGTTTATAGGTATTATTAGACAATTTTCAAGGTGATACAAGCCAAGATTCAAGAATATACAAGCTGCAAAATGAAGATTTCAGAATTTTCCTGGTTCGACCGACTGAGAGTCATATCTGTAGAATTTTAATTAAGCCCAAACAACTGTTCAAGTCCAAAAAGGATTAGGGTTTCAGGTCTAATTCTTCTAATATATAAAGGAAATCCTAAGCACGTTTTTATAGGACTTTTCAGAGAGAGAAGAGTGCACATCTTTTGTATCTAGGGTTTTGTACTAAAAAAACTCTCTCATGTCTTTTATCGATGTTAATCCTTGAAGAATCTCAAGATCCGATGTTATAGAAGTTGATGCCTTTTCTAGTCATCAAAGGTGCTGATGATTTAAGCCTTCAAGGGTGGTCTTGGAGTCACAAACATGAGAGTTTGTATTTTTTATCACAAGTGTGAGTGCTTGTGTTGCAAAGGCCTAATAGAGAAGAAGTTCGTAGATTCGAAATTTGCACGTGTTCGTGTCAGTAAATTCTATATGTGATAGCAATAGGATGTTAGTAGTCTAAATCTTATTGTAAACTTCGATTCTCTATAATGGATTTGCTTTTTACCTTGAGAATAACTAGGTTAAATCCTCCCCAAGTTTTTTACCGGTTTGTTTTTCCTGGGTCATCATATCGTTGTATTATTTACTTTTCCGTTGCTTTGCATGATATAATTGTTTTGTTTTAACCCAGATCTGAATAATAAACCTAATTATTCACTTGGTTAATTAATTAGGTTAAACAATCTAGTTTACAGGGATCTAAAAATCTAACAAATTTTACATATAATTTTTAGAAAAAGAAAATTAAGTTCTCCTTCAAGGTTTACTGACAAGAACGTAGCCCATGTCTTAGATTCTTGGGAAATAGAGATGAATGTATTAGAGTGGTCTCAAAAGATCAAGTATTTTCTTTTGTTTTGTAATTGACTGCATCAATGTATATATATTCTACCAACAATATTCTAAGATTTAAGATTAAATATTTTGATACACTAGATCATTTTTGTCTTTTGTTGTATACGTTTTATATGTGATGCAAATGGATTTGCCAACAATATTCACACAAACACACACATTTATATATATATATATATATATATATATATTATTAAGATTCATACACAAACGAATTTATACTTACACACTTATATATTATAAATATATATACACACGCATGACACATGTATGTATTCCAGAATATGACGATAAAGCAACGTAGGAACCAAACGTGGGAATCCAGTGTTTACAGAAGTGTGATTCTAGATATCCAATATCTCAGTAATCTAATATTTTGAACCACGTAATCCCTAATTCTTAATATCTAATACTCTACAAAACCAATGTGCTTATACATCTTGTTGCGTGAAGTTAAAAAAATAAAATGAGACTATGCAATTAGCATAACAAACATCCCACTAGTAATTTTTAATTAACCACTGTTTATTTCACTCACATATCACACCATCAAGTAACATCTTCCTTAGTTTTTGTAGGTGAGACAAAGTTTGGGTGCAATGTACAAGAGTACTGAGACTCATTGAGATGTGGACATACGACAATTATTTAACACGTGTTCAAATTCTAATAGATCAATAGCATAAAAACACAAAACCCAAGCCAATTTCTTGTAACTTGTAAGTGTGTATACTGTGTAATGTGAGATAGTATTTTCCTTTTATTTTTTACCTATATATATGTTTCTTTGACCCTTGGCATGGTCCATGGAGAAGTCAATATACACACACAAAAATATACATACATGTGTAAGTGTGTGAAAATACAAATTGAAATTTTCTAATTTAAAAATAAATATATAAATTGTGGTCACTCTTCAAAAAAATAAATAAATTGTGGTCATAATTAACTTTAGGGGAAAAAAAAAAGAACAAAACCTTTAGTTGAGTTGAACCTCCCCTAACGCAAATTTTGTAGATGCCGCTAAGTACACGGTCAGGTTAGGACATTTTATTAGTTCCTCAAAAAAAATAAAAAATAAAAAAAAAAGGTTAGGACATCTTATTTTCTTATTATACTTCATTTGGTGCATGCGTAACTGATTAAGTTGTTTTGAACGAAACAGCTCATACTCTTATAAGCATGTTTAGGGCTAACATGGACATTTGTCCCTTTCGCCCAAAAGATATAGTAAAATTCCCATGTTCTAAAACTATTTAGCAAAATGCCAAAAATTGAGTTTCAATGTAAAACTCGATTTAATGAAAATCGAGTTATTTGTAAAAATTCACATGGAACTCTAGTTCTATAAATTTTTTTTTTCTTTTAAGTTTGATTTCATATAACTAGATTTTCTAAAAATCGAGTTTCAATGTAAAACTCAATTTTAAGAAAATTGAGTTTCAAAACAGAAGTATTTTGCTAGATAATTTTAAAACAGTGGCATTTTATTACATCTTTTAGATGAAAGGGACAAGAGCTCATTTTTGCCACGTGTTTAATGTTCAAATTAGTGCGCGCACATTACTCATGTGGAGCCAACTTTGTCGTGTCAGACTCTCACTCTCTTAGCCAACAAAAACTTCCCTTTACTTTTTACATTTCACATGGATGAATATCCCCATTAAAACTAAAACAAAAATGGATCGATATCTAACATTTTACTATGGTGGATTTTAATTAACTTAATTTATAATTTTTTTTTCCTAACTAGCATGAGAGCTATTCGTTCTAGTTTAAGGTATTTATTCCTATAATTATCCAAAGGATTTTGAATACCCTTATTAGCAAAGAAAAAAATGATTCAGTCTTCTATGGTTATATAACGTGTTAGGTTCTAAAGACTAGGATCTAATGTATTTAGAACTTCATTTTGTATGTTGGCAAACCATGATCAAAACAATGTTGAGTCGTGTGTTAGACTTGCTCAAAGTATGGGGTTTATTGTAAAGTTGGAATCGAGTTTTTATGCAGAATTACTTGTAACTTTCTGTGAGACTCGATCGATCGAAAATTAGACTCGATCGATCGAAAATCGCACAGAACGTTTTTCTGCAGAATTTTCCAACTCAGCCCAAGCCCGTTTTAATGTATAGGGTTTTATGTTTGCCCTAAGTATAAAAGGGAAAACCCTAGCCACGTTTTTAGAGTTCTATAGAGTTCTGTTTTGCTGTGTTTGTGAATCTCATTGTGAGATCTAGAGGTGTTTACCTTCACATACACTTAGGGTTTACAAACTTGAGATTTATGTCAAGAGTTGTGTAGATCGTTACAGTTGCAGAATCGAAGAGCACAAATAGAAGCATGATTGGTTGTCTTTTGTACTTAACTGCTAGCAGACCTGATATTGCATTTAGTGTGGGTGTTTGCTCTAGATTCCAATCTAATCCTAAGGTCTCTCACTTAAATGCTGTCAAGAGAATCATAAAATATGTTGCTGGAACTTGTGATTATGGTCTCTTTTACAGTAAAGAGTCTAATCTTTCTCTTGCTGGTTTTTCTGATTCTGATTGGGCTGGTAATGCTGATGATAGGAAAAGTACCACTGGTGGTTGTTTTTATGTTGGTGCTAATTTGGTTGCTTGGATGAGTAAGAAGCAAAATTCTGTTTCTTTATCTACTGCTGAGGCAGAATATATTGCTGCTGGTAGTTGTTGTTCCCAGCTTCTTTGGATGAAGAAACTTTTGACTGATTATGGAATTTCACAGGACACCATGGTTGTTTATTGTGATAACTCTAGTGCCATAGATATCTCTAAGAATCCGGTTCAACACTCTAAGACCAAACACATTGAGATTAGATATCACTTCATTAGGGATCTTGTTGAACGGAAAATTGTTGCTCTAGAGTATATTCCTACTGAACGTCAGAATGCTGATATTTTCACCAAACCACTTGATAGAGGAAAATTTGAAACTCTTCGTCAAGTTATTGGTGTGATTCTTTGTCCCTAGTCACTCTTCGCTTCATGGTCCTTGTGCTTTATTGCTATATCTTCTGTGACCTCTGTTTCTAGGATATGCATTGCATTGCATTCATGCATTTCATTCTAGGTTGTTTTTTTTTTATATAAAAAAAAATATATATATATATATATATTTTTGTTGCAAATTGTGTTTTGTTATTTTTCCTTGAATTTGAAGACAAGGTTGGTCTATCAATTATTGCATAACATGTTTATGTACCTTGTTTAGCTTTGATGCACTTATTTATTGCACTTTACTAGCTAAAGTCTTGTTGTGCATGTTGTGTGGGAAGATGCTATATTTGTTGATCACATGATCTTGATTTTGAAGTTGTATGTCTTTGATTGTTGGACTTGAACTTAATGAGAAAGGCATAAATAACTATCTCACCACTGTGTATTAGTCAATCATGAACACCTTAGTGCATATCATAAGATTTTGTGCTCGAGAAAGTGTAGCACATGCACAAAAAGAACATAAGGTGTAGCCTCTATTAAAATTGGTGTGTACATTATTGGGCTATAATAACTTCACAAATTCATAAAATTGGTGTGTACATTATCCCGGCTATTATTAAGTTTCTAATCAATTAATTTGAATAATGAGGCAAATCAAGAAACTTACATGATTGCAAGCTTTTACTCTAGGAGATGTGGGAGTTATATGATGTAACTCTTTAAGGGATAGTCTCTTTCAAATTCATGTGGTGGATTTTGTAGAAATTGTGATTGATCTCTATGTGTATATCACCTCACATGTTTCTCAAGCTTATGCTAGTTGCACACACTACACAAGTTAATCTTTGCTAAAATTGTGTACATGTTATTGTGTGTGTTTTTGGTCTGACCAACCAAGTTTGAGAATTCTTTGAAAATTGATGCCGAACATGTTTGCTTGTTTATCTTTTTGGTATATTGAGAGAAAATTTTGGTTGAGGAATCTGGATTGAATACTTGTGTTTTTTGAAAATCATATCATCTCATACTCATGCATTTGATTTTAAAAATCTGCTGCTTTGAGGAGTTTTTGGTTTAAAATGTTTGGTTTTTTTAAAACACTGATTTTTCCAGAATTTCGATCGATCGAAATTGATTTTCGACCGATCGAAAATGTTTAAATTTGTTCAGAAAAATCTCTGGTTGGTTCGATCGATCCAGGTTGATCTTGGATCAATCGAATAAGTTTTCGACCGATCGAATGTAATTTTCGATCGATCGAAAATCGTGCCGGCTGTTTTTTAAAAAGAAAGATTCTCACGTGGCTCTTCACTTTTCAAACCTTTTCAAAAACTTTCTTTTCTCCCTACCAACTGGTCAGCACCTTTCTTGGGAGTTTTGTCGTTTTCCTCCGATTCTTTTGCTACAATCTCTCTCCCACAGCTGGTAAGACACTTATACCCTTTTCTTTTGCATTTATTTTCTATTTTCATGCATTTTTTCATGCATATTTGGGTAATTTCGGAATTTTGGGTTTTTCTATTTTTGGGATTGTTTTGGAGTGATTCTTTCTCAAATTCTTTATGGGTTTTTGTGGGGACACCTTTCCTAAGCACCTCATGTGGTTTAATTTGGTTTATTTGGTGCTTTGAAGAAAATTTGAAATTCTAGGGCTTATATTTGAATAAATTGGGAATTTTGTTCAATTGGGTTGAAATTGATAAAATTGGCTTGTTAGATTGATTAATTTGATCATTATATTGAGTTAATTGACTGTTGTGTTGATCAATTTATCAATTTGTTGTGTTTTGAAAACTAGGGTTTTTCAAATTGGGTATTTTTGATATACTTTGCTTGCTCAAGCCAATTTTGTTAATTTGAATCAAAATTGAACATGACACTGCATTAGTACATGCATCATTTTCTGTTCATGCTCATGCATCATATAGATTTGATATTTTCTATATCTTTTATGCTGTGCTAACTTGCAGTCTGCTCTTGGTCTTGGTTTTTGCTCTTTTCTTTCTGTGTCTGTTTCTTTTCCTTAGCACTATGCCTAGGAAAACTCGAGCCCATAGGACTGTTGATCCTTCTCCATCTTTTGACACTGAGAGATTTCCTAGTGAGTCTAACCAAATTACCTATGAGACCCTTAATCTTAGGCGTCAGATTTGGGCTGAGCGTAGGGTTATCTTAGATGAGTTAGATCCTGAGGTTCGTAGGAACTTTGAGCGTCGGGGTTGGTTACCTCTTCTAGATTTTGAGCATCCTCCTCCTGCTTCTTTGATTAGAGAGTTCTATTCGAACCTCTCTATTCATGTCTACGATAACGATACCTTAGTCAAGGTGTGGTTACGTGGTGTCGAGTACCGCATTACCCCTTCGGTGGTGTCGGATGCTCTTGGGGTGCCCATTGTGGACCATCCCGTCTTTCCTTACGAGGAGTCTCCTCCACTTGATGACGTTTTGTCATACATCACTGGTACTTCTATCCAGTGGGGTTCTGATCCTCGGATCTCGTCGGCTGAGCTGTCTGAGTTGCACTATCTTTTCTTTCGGATAGCTTGTCATTCTTTGTGGCCGATTACTCATGTTCACACCGTCCCTCTTGAGCGATGTGTGTTTTTGTATGCTTTGGTCACTGATGCTCCTATCAGTTTTCCGCATATGTTCCTTCGTTCTTTGAACGAGGTTCATAGGTCTAGTTCTCAGGCTCATGCTTTGTTTTTTCCTGTTTTTATTCATAGGATTCTTCTCTTTCTTGGTTTTGGTGAGTATCCTGCTTCCGAGCCTGTTCATGTTATTGCTCCTATAGGTGCTACCTTTTTGAGGCAAAGGGCTGCTCAATTTCGAGCTAGCTCTAAGCGTGCTAGGGTAGAGCCTACCGGTGTCACTCCACCCCCTTCTTCTTCTTCTGCAGATCCTTTTGCAGCTGGGACTTCTTCGGATCCTGCTGGTGCTGCTGCTGCTGCTGATGTTCCTCCACCGTTTGATGAGGTTTCTGACCTTCGTCGGACGCTTGACACTGTCGTGACTGTTCAGGCGGCTCATGGTCAGCTTTTGGTGGACATCCTTGATGAGCTTCGTACATTGCGAGCGGATTTGGCGAGCTCTCGTCGATCTTCTCCACCTCCTTTTGATGATGAGTGAGTGCCCTTTGGCAATTCGTCACAAAAAGGGGGAGTGCATAGTTCATTAGTAGCCTGTTTTTGTGTTGAGGGGATTTACATTTTAGGGGGAGTGTTTGTTAGGGGGAGTGTTTGTTTTCTTAGTAGTGATACTGCGGAGCTTGTGGAGTCATTAGATTGTATCTAGGTGCTTCACTGTGTATTTACATTTTTAGCTCTTGATTAGGAGATATTTTTGTTGAGATACATTGTTATGTATATGTTTTCTTATTTCACTATGTTACTGTGCTTATTGACTTATATTGATGATGTTATTCATGATATATGTTTTTATTTTGTGTCATGTGAAATTAAGAAATTTTTTATTTATGTATTTCCTGTTTTTGTTCCACACATGCGTTTATGTGTTTGTTAAGTGTTACAGGAATATACAGGTTGCTTTCAGTCGAGCTGCTGTCTACCTTGCAACTGTTGGATAGTAGTTTAGGTTGAATTGTTAAGTGGCTATTTTTTGTAATGGGCTTTTTCAATTTGTAACTTTGAGCATTTTTGTTTAGTCTGTGTTTTGTCACGGATTGCCAAAGGGGGAGTTTGTTAGGTTCTAAAGACTAGGATCTAATGTATTTAGAACTTCATTTTGTATGTTGGCAAACCATGATCAAAACAATGTTGAGTCGTGTGTTAGACTTGCTCAAAGTATGGGGTTTATTGTAAAGTTGGAATCGAGTTTTTATGCAGAATTACTTGTAACTTTCTGTGAGACTCGATCGATCGAAAATTAGACTCGATCGATCGAAAATCGCACAGAACGTTTTTCTGCAGAATTTTCCAACTCAGCCCAAGCCCGTTTTAATGTATAGGGTTTTATGTTTGCCCTAAGTATAAAAGGGAAAACCCTAGCCACGTTTTTAGAGTTCTGTAGAGTTCTGTTTTGCTGTGTTTGTGAATCTCATTGTGAGATCTAGAGGTGTTTACCTTCACATACACTTAGGGTTTACAAACTTGAGATTTATGTCAAGAGTTGTGTAGATCGTTACAGTTGCAGAATCAAAGAGCACAAAGATATACAAGCAGGTGCGCTTGTGGATTTGCTGAAGAATTCCGGAAAGAAGGAGTCCGTGGATCTCGGAGCTATCATGGGGTCATGGTAGTAAGTTTCCTACACTTGGGTAGCAATATGACGTTAGTGGTCTAAGTCTATTGTGTAAACTTCAATTCTTTCATAGTGGATTCAGTTTACCTTGAGGATAGCTAGGTCAAATCCTCCCCAGGTTTTTACCGGTGTGGTTTCCTGGGTCATCATATCTTTGTGTTGTTTATTTTCCGCTGCTTTATTGTTTTTATATTTATTTGTGTTAACCTAGTTTAATTAAATTACCTAAGTTAATAACTTGGCTAATTCTCTAGGTTAATCTGTTGGGTTAAGGGGTCTAAACGAACTGACATAACGTACTTGAATTTGATTATGCCTACTCCAAAAATAAATCTATTGGTATTTTGATGGTAAAAAGCAATCGTCATGTAACAAATGCTGCAGGTTTCAATCTTTATGGATTAAAAAAAAAAAAAATCACCAATCTAGAAGTTAACATAATGTCACACAATAAAATCATTTATTATGTATTTAGCAATCATTTCTTACTTCTTTTAAAAAATAATTCAATAATTATTGAACATAAAATGGATAATGAATGAAATGCTAAATGATATAATACCATGTATATACTTACATCCTTGAAGAGTAAATATTAGCCACAAAATGATCCATTTTCTTTTAAAACAAAGAAGATCCATTCCAATCTCATTATAAAAATATATAAAAATAGAGAAAAGATGCTATCTCTTAGATTGAAAACACAAAAATTAAATGTTAAGAGTTTTGTAGTAGTTTATCATGAATTTTCTCACTGCCAAGAACCTGAGTTCAAATTTCCCATCATTTATTGTAAGAAAAAATAATTCAAGAGTTAAATTCTATCAATTTTCTTCGATAAGCTTTATTCAAAGCCTTTATTTTATATCAAAACATCGTCATCACTTGTCACATCTACCACCACCACATCACCGGCCAATTGATATTGGAGCCCCTTTGATGTTAGGAAAACTCTAATATATTTTTCATTGTTTTCTAGTGCATAGCATGATGCGACAAGTTATTAATTTTGATTTTTAATATGACAGTGCGATCTCAGTCAAGCTCCTTGCTGATGATTATTTATCTTTTGAAAAAAAGGGAAGAGAGCACTTTTTTTTCTTTTTTTTTTTTTTTTTTTCTGACTGAAAGAGGTAGGGGGAAGAGAGCACTTTAATGGTTAAAGGATGGATAAAATGGATAAATGCTCTTTTCGCATAAATAAAGCAGCGTTTTGTCTTCTTTTTCAAACTAATTAAAGAAATGTCCCTCTTTTGTAATTCAACAATCTAAAAATCAAGTTTAAAAAAAAAAAAATTTAGAGCCTTATAGTGGTGTTTTCAGGAGCTTATAATGACGTTTTAATGACCTATAATGGCGTTTTGGAACTCGAACTCCATGAACTCGAGTTATAGGCAATTTTTTTCTTTTTACCTATAACTTGAGTTAATGGAGCTCGAGTTCCAAAACGCCACTATAAGTCCTTAAAACGTCACTATAAGCTCCTTAAAAACGCAATTATAAGACTTAACTTGATTTTGAGAAAATCGAGTTACAAAAGAGAGACATTTTCCTAATTAGTTTCGAAAAAAGGGCAGGATACTGCTTTGTTTGCGTGAAAGGGGCATTTGCCCATTTTGTCCGTTAAAGGACCAATTAAGTTGTTTGCGCGATTATGTCAATCCGAGTCCAACACCTTCCCAGTATTTGGTAAAAGTTAAAAACAATGATTTTGGCAAGATTTTAGTGCCTTTGGACCTCTCTGGCTTTGTTTTTGGAGGCGTCAAAAATAATTTTAAGGGGTTAAAACTTAAAGCTCTACTTGCAAAACTTTGATAATTCGCTTAAAAATTATTTTTAATAAAAACGTATATAATTCACCTTCATACCTTATAATTAAATTCAAAACTTTAATATTATACACTTTTATTTTAATTTGTTAAACAATTAAAACACTAAAATAAATATTTTTCAATTAAAGTTCTATTTCACAAAACCTCTACAACAAAGGCATTAAAAAAAACTAGCATGTAGTTTGTGCTTACGCATGAAAATATTAACAATTGTGATGAAAAGATGTTCATCTTGGAAGATTCAATTTCCACGTTGAGCTTGAAATCTTCTTAGAGGCGCCAATGAAGCGGTAATGTACGAGAGTGTGAAACAAAGAAGAGTGGGATTAAACATTGTGTTTGAACCCGGCCTTACTCTTAGAAATCCGAAAGGAGGAGGGTAGTGTGTGGATCTAGTTAGTAGAGGTGAGAGAGAAAGAGGAGACATGAGATGATGATATGGCATTAGGAGGAGATGATGTTTTACTTTTATAGTCTTTCTCGTTAGACTCCTTGGTTCTGGTAGTGGGCAGGTGAAATGTTCACCCATAAAAGTGTATAGGTGAGATGTTCTTGCTTAGGCCAATGAGCATCATTGTGGCTTTCTTGACTTCCGTGTTAAATGTTAATACATCATTTATTTGGGCACAAAAATTAGAAAATTTAGATAAAATACATGTGGAGTCCAATTTATAATCTAATTAGATTTTTTTTTAAAATTTTGATTAGAACAAGTGGCACAAAATTGAGAATCCAAATCTAGACACATGGCACAAAATTGAAACTCTAATTTGGAATTCTATTTGAGTTTCTCTCTGCTTCACCTATTATTATATACTAGTGTTTAACCCGCGCAATGCGCGGGATCATTTAAAATCTCGTAAGTATAAAAGAAATTTGGTTAATGAAATCATTTTTAAAAGTAAAAATTTGTTGTGAAGTTTGAAAGATATGTTAGTTATCAATTTGTTAATTTTTTTGGTGGTATTTATGAAGGATCCTAACAAATTACATTGACATAGAACAAACATTTTTTTTTCACTATACCACCAAAATGCTTAAATCAAAGCCAACCCAACCAAAATAATAAAAGCAAATGTGAGAGAAGGCAGGATTGATGGTATGTTCTACCCTCTTTCTTTTTTTATTAAAGTATCTATTAATAACATAGAGAGCATTACATAATTCTAAAACTAACTATATGTTTTTACAAATAGATTATGTTGGAGAGATAACAGTGTCATTCATCACCATCACGATAAAGTTAATATAAAATATAGCTAAACCTTAATCTAAAATATATTAAAATTGAATAGACCATTGTTAACAATTAGTCATAATATTTGACTCTTTCTTTTGATTCATAATGTTTTATTGCTAAAGCACATCTCTAAGATTCCATTACTCATCAATAAAAATTTATGTGAACAAAAAATACTTTAGGTATCATATACTAATTCAAAGCAGCCAAAACATCAAAACCTACAAACATTAGGAATAAAATTTAATTAAGAAATCAGATTTTCAGATTGTCATAACTAAAAAAAATATATATATATATATATATATATTAACAAAAATATTAAAGTTTATTACATTCAGTCTACTCTTGTTAAAAAGAAAATATTAACAATACAATGAAATACATAAAGACTCATAGAGTAAGGTAGTATATACATTAAAGTTCAGTTCTTTTTCTTCTTTGATGCAATTTGCTTAGCACCTTCTTGACGTTTTTGAAGCATTTGGAGCGCCTTTCTTTTATGACCAGTTCTTCCACCTTCAGTAGTTGTAGGAGTAGTTAATTCAGGTCTTTCAACAGATGTTTCTCCTATTTCTATTTTTTGATTGGCTATGTACTTGTCCTTTCTTGATTTTCTTACAATTTCCTCTATTGTGTCCTGTAATAATTTGCATTTTTATGTATCAATTAGATATGTATAGTAAATTATGTGTAGACTAATGTTTTGAATCATATAGTAAGCAAGGTGAAGGAATTATGCTTCAATTACCTGATGTTCTTCAACTTTACGTGAGTCATTTTGTTGATGTGAAGTTTCCACCTCCAAAATCCTCGAAACTGTGTAGTTCTCTTTTCCATACTTCAAATTATATTCATCAAGATGCAGTTGGAACAAATATTCTTTGCCAATTATTTTTTCAATCTCTTTTGGTAAAATATTCTCATTTAATTTCAAAATCTGTATGAACAAAGAATCATACAATTAGCAAAATATGTATATATACATATTAAAAAATTAACATCGAACCTAGACTTATTTTTTAAAATGTTGATTAACAGCTTTTTTTAATTTTTTGAAAATATGGTCATCTCTTACAAATGCTTGCACTTTTGAATTTCTCAACTCCAAATGTTTTTCTTATTCATGGCAGTCAGGTGTTATTTGTCTAATAACAATTTGCACTTCAATTTTCTTCAATTAAGCAAGACTTATCTAAAAAACCCCTAACCATGACTACAATTAAACAAAAACACATTTGGTCTAGATCCTAAAACAAAACCGAAAATTTAATGCATCTAAGGAAAGAGAATGAAGATAGACGATTGCATAGCAAAATATCTGCTGAATTCTGTTTAAAAAAATAACTTTAAAAATGCCAACATTAAGATCTAATCAGGGCACAACTAACAGAAAATATATATTAATAATTAAAATATAAATATGTATATATATAGGCAAAAATTCCCTTAGGAAAAACCATTACAGCCCAACATAGGAGAAAAAAAACCTCATCTATTATTACCTCCAAATCATGTAATTCCGCACTCTGCAGGCACTTATGTAAAAATGAAAGCAGAATTTCACCTTTCAAATTAATTCAATAACTCTTATTGAAGTATAAGAATTGTTCTTATCAGTAACCCATCAAGAAATTAACCCTTAATGGACACTTATATTAAATATAACCTCTGTTAGCTGAAAAAGTAAAACCTAATATATGACCCCTTCTTTTGATTCAAAATCAGTCCACTACCTTTTTTTAATCTGTTCATTGGGTTGCGAAGTCAAATTTTCAATAAAAACTTAAAAACTAACACCAACGGGTAGATGCACGTACATATGAAAACACATATTCAGAACAAGCCAAAACACCAAAAACTACAACCTCTGGTAAAAATTAAATGCTAAGAAATCAAAAAGAAGAAGAAGTCAAGAAATTGAAAAAATCAATGGAAAATTAGAGGAAAAGGTAGCCTAAACTTAAACCTTATTGAGTAATGCAGTAAAACAATATTTAATATGCAGTAAATAACTCTAGGAAAACCATTTAAAAAAAACAAAATTTTTTTGATGGCCCCAAAACTTCAATTCTGCATTTTAATTCTTTTTGAAATTTAATGTGATTCAGTACTATTGAAGTTACAAATGCTTTTTCTCAAAAAAAAAAAAAAAAGTCACAATTGCTTTTGAAGACAGTGGATGGGAAACCATAGATCATGTGCATGTCAAAAGATTGATGATTTAACAGTCAAACAAAGAAACCATTTCTAAGGCATGAATAGGCCGCCGTGGTGTTTGACAGTGAATTTGGGGAGTTTTAACGTGATGGTGGATGGGTATTGCGCGCAAGGGAGGTTTAAGGATGCAATTGAGTTTTTTAGGAAGATGGGAGAGTATAGGTGTAGTCCGGATACTTTGCCCGAATGAGATTACGTTTGTGTTGTCAATGGATGCTTGTTTTAAGGCAGATAGGGCGGACGATGCAGCCGGGTATTATAGAAAAATGGTTGAGTCAGGGCTGAGGCCGAACTTGGGCGTTTATAATAAGTTGGTTGATGGGTTGGTTAAAGTAGGGAAGGTGGATGATGCCAAGTCATTTTTCGATTTGATGGTGAAGAAACTGAAGATGGATGTTCCAAGTTATGAGTTTATAATGAAGGCGTTGAGTGAGGTTGGGAAGTTGGATGAAGTTCTTAATGTGGTTGATACAATGTTGGATAATGATGGGGAAGCTTATAGAGGAAAAGGAAAGGCAGAAGACTGAAGCTAAGGCTAAGGAGGCTGAAGCAGCCAAGAGAAGTGCAAGAGCTGCCGTTGCTTCTTTGCTTCCTTCTAAGTTGTTTGGAAATAAGGATGGAGAGACGGAGTCTGCAGAGGCCAATACAAATCTTATTGAAGCTACTTCCATGAATGAAGAGGTGTTGAGACCTGGTGAAAATGCTTCTGTGAATGCTGATGGGGAATCGACAGAGGAAGCCGCTACTAATAGTGTGAATTCAGGTGGTATAGAAGCAAAAAGTGATGGTGCGAATTAGCAGGTAATAGTTTGAATGTGCATGACTTAGTGGGGAAATGGTCGTTATCTGTGCCACTCAGATCGATTTAAACTCAAGCATCAAGAACAGAACACTTACAAATCAGAGAGCATTGAACCAAAGTCTTATTAATCTGACTTATGGATTTAACAACACATTAGACCTTTTTTATGCAGGATGAGAATGGTATTAGATATTATCTATCTTAAAATAAGTAAGATTGCAAGATTAAATAATTTCTACTTGGCTCAAGACATACCAGCAATATTTCAAGATCATTAAATTTCTACTTGGCTCAAGTCTTGGTAAATCATACTTCAATCTAAAACAAAAACGCTAAACAGAAAACAATTCTAACCCAATTACTGTAGCCAAATTCAAATCTAACCCAATACATAAATCCAAACATATCCAACCAAATCACTAAACATGAAAATCAATTTATGGTGTAATTTAAAAACGAATTTTAAAAAATTTACCTGTAGTGGTTTTGGCTACATAACAGGTTCTTCACTTGTCTCCTCAACTTATTGAAATTTTCTTTTCAGTAACTATAACAGAATTTGATGATGTGTCAGGCTCAACATCGCATATAAAGAAAGAAATGAAGTAAAAAGGTTGTTCAACCCTCACAGGGAAAACGACATCAAAAAGGCCCAAAACAGAAATGGTACATAATAAAAACGAAAGCGAAAATTTTGGATTTAACAAAAGACAAAATTTATTCAGTGCCTTTTCTCTATGGCGAAAACCTTTACAACAACGGTAGAGAAGAGACATGGGGAAACGAAAATATCAAAGGGGAAAATATTTCAGCAAAAAAAAAGGAAAATAAGATAAATGAAATCACGGTATTTTTTTTTTTGCAACACATCAATCTATGTTCTTCAGAGCCAAATCGATTTCAGTTTGACAGGAATCATCAAATAAATCTACACTTTAGAGCAATTTCAAAACCCTAGAAACGGTGATTGAATGGAAAAAAAGGCTTCCTTCTCAAAAACCCTTTTTTAAAAAAAAACCCTAGAAACGGTAATCGAATAGAAACCAAAACAGGGAAAAAATAACAACCTTCTGAATTGTTTATTGTTGAATCGGCTATCGTAGCAGAGGATGTACAGAGGATTTCCGGTTTTAACGGTTGCAGAGGACGAACAGATGTTTGCACCGTCGGAGTTCCTCTCTCTTTTTTTCTTTTTCGTCTGTTTGATGGGTTGGAACACGGTAGCCCGATCTACGTGTATGTAGAAGTGCAGCAAAGGATTGCGAGTTTCAGTCTGAACGGTAATCGGAAAATACGGCCTGGGTTTTAAGGTTAGTCTTTGTTTTTCTGAGAAGCGGCTTGGTGTTTTATGTTGTTCTTTTCTTCTCTTTTGTTTTTTTAATAAGCGGATTAGTGTCTGAATGTATTCCACGCCTTTTTTTTTTTTAAATTAATAGGCGGGTTGGTGGCTGAACCAATCGCACCGTGCGATTTTTTTAAGCTTTTGAGTGTACACATGTCAGAATTTGAAGGGGTCATTTTTCCTACATGGCAGCACCTCCTTAGTTGTAGGGAAAAGCTTCTGCTATTATATATAGTATATGACTAGCGTTTAACCCACGCAATGCGCGGGATCATTTGAAATCTCATAAGTAGAAGAGAAATTTGGCTAATAAAATTAATTTTTAAAGAAAAAATTTGTTGCAAAGTGTGTAATAAATTATTACTTTGCATTCTAAAGATTCTCAGTCATCACAACCCAAACTTTGGTGGTATTTACGAAGTATCCTGACAAATTACATTGAAATAAAACAAACATACCTTTTCAGTATAAGAGAATATAAAGTCCCAGTTTTTCTGCCTTCCATATTAGAATCTTTAGCTTAAATTTATCCTCTAACAAATTGACAGCCAGTAATCAATCATTAAACACATGTTTCCAATAATTGCACCACGTGTTAAGCCTGAGGCAGATAATTAGACAGAACAATTTGGGGCTTTGGCACTTGTATGAAACACTGCTGTTAATCTTAGAGTACTCTATTGTCCATTAGAATTGATATTACAAATAGAACCAACTATCATTAAAAGCTGAGATAAAACACTAATGACTTGAAGCTATCAAATTGGACAACTCCTAAAGAGACGATTACCATTAATCTAAACACCCATGGCCTACCAAGATCCCTAGAAACCTGCCCATATTAAAAAACAGTTAATATAACAAAAAGATTAAACTAAGGTGTAGTAATTCTTTAATGTGCCCATTAAAAATTTAATGCTAAATGAACTTCAATTGGTTATAGAAAATATACCCAAAATGGAAAAGTTAAATGTGAACCAAGAGCACTAAACTGAGCATCATTGATGACTATAGCTTCAAGGTTTTTGAACCAAGAACACTAAAAATGGCTTCAAATACTTGGAATCTATGCCAAAACTTTATTTGGCATCAGGAAAACCAAGTTAGACTCTATTAAACTATACATATTTTACAACTACAATAAGAATAAATTTGAGTGTCTAAACAAATAGTTCTTTACAAAAACTCCAAGGTCCTCTTGTGTCACTAACATGCACATTTTCCAGTTTATCATTACAAATTTTAATGATAGCAAAAGGAAAGTAAAGAATGCAGACTTGCAGCTTGAGTTTTAACCTTGTAGGCTAATTTCGCAAGGCGTTGAATTTGACAAACTCAGCTCGAGTTTTTCTCTCCTTCTTTGTTAGATCAACTGAAATGTTAAAACTCCTTTACATTCTTCTCTGCTTTAACAAACTGAGCCTGCATATGTATTCATAGCCCACCAATTAGTTAACCATAGACATATTTTAGTTAATGGTCATATAGTTATCTATATTAATATTGAAATACCTGAAGCCTAGGACTAGGGTTCTATTTTTCTTTCCTCTTAATGGTATTTTAAAGAGTAGTTTATAAGAAAAAATGTAAAAAGGAAGATTGAAATAGAGCATAACACTAATCTACCATATGCTTCTACCAGTTTTATAGTAATATTCCCCCACATATAATCATTTCTATTATACTTCAAAGTATTGATGATGTCTCACCTATAACTTCCCATGCAAATGCCCATCCATTACAGTGATGATTCCAATTTTCTTAAAGTTCATACTAATAAAACAACCTGTAGCCAAGCAAACTGCCTATTTGGCTAATCTCACCTCATGTATTGATAGCCACAAATATCCTACACTAATTCAAGCAAGTCTAAAATAAAAACCATACAAATATTAAAAGGAAGAAATCTAACATTAAGTTAGTCAATATATTTCTTCGTAAGAGATTCAAGAAGCATGAAGTAATTCTACTAAAAAAAAAAAAAAGAATAGCCATTAAAGCATATTGCAAGAGCAAAGTTTAACTTGATAAGCATTATGTTGTAAAGAAGTAGGACAGGGGCTACACTGAATATTTAAATTTTTAAGAAGAAAATAAAAATGAGACCAAATAACTTAGGAACCAAAAAATAGGATCAAGTTTGTTACACTCATAATAAAGTTTATAACAATAACAAAACTGTCAAAAGTATACTATGATTAGAATCCCTAAATATAATTATAATTTCAAAAAAACAGTTGAAGAAGCATATTAAAGAATCAAACAGATATGAAGAATGCAATTGCAGGAAAATACTCCCTTCACATAAACCATTCATGTCACTTAAAGAATCTGTCTCATAAATATGGTCATTAACAAACTCTTCATGGAAAACAAAAAATAACATTGAGAAAATATTCAAAATTCCTCAATTTCACTCCCCCTTACAAATAACCAAAAAATTATAGTGATATTATTAAGTTTAAAAGATAACCAACCATTAAAATTTAGGTAGGATTCAAAATTCTAGAAACTGTATTTCAAAGAGTTACTATTGTGAAACCTACAGTTGATTCACTTCTCCATAGATCTCAATTAAAAAAATACATTTAAGCAGTTCACATCCTAGAACTTCTAAGAACACTGGCTAAGTTTTTCATATAATTTTAACCCATCATGAGATCAAAACTCTAACAATGCATTCATTTTAAGAGGCACAAAACCAAAGTTTTCTGAATCTAATTTATAGAACCAAAAACAACAAAAATTAAAGCTCCATATAAAACCATAAAAGAACCGACAATAAGAAAGGCAAATCTCAACACCGAGTCCTTTACATAACCAAAAGACCAAAAATAAAACACACATAATAGAACTAACAACAAAAATATACATCAAATTGAATTTCACATCAAATATTCACATTTTAAATTGATACGCTAGCCATTTACAAATTATTTTACTAAAAAATTACAATATATATATATATATATTTAATTTGATGCACTAACTCTAGATACTTAATATAATCTCTTACTTTGGTATAAAAAATTCAGCAATTCAAATATTTTAGTTGACTATAACAAAGAAATTGTATTTGTAAAGAACCTTTTATTGTGTAGGAGAAGATGAAGAGTTTATTGCGAGGTGACACTGTTTCAATCTCTACTACCAAAACAAACAAACCTAAACAAAATTATATTCTTCCTAGATTTGGTTTAATCTTCTTCCTCTTCTTATGTTCTGTTTAAAATTAGTTTTATTTTGGGTATTCGGGTTAATCTCCATATTTATAACCAAATTATTCATTTCCATTGAAATTTGATTTTAAACAGCCAACGTATAATTGCTCAGATTTTTATCATGATGAGGGAGAAAATCTAATGAGAAGATTACATATCAAATTTTAATGGAATTTCATTGAACATATATAATGTAACACCAAAAGAACATTTTTGATGGAACCAAACTTAAATTCTGCATTTTGATTGAACAGTACACTAAGACAACAAATAATCAAGTGAAGATTATGAAATACAATACCTAAAAATGAGTGCAAATATTAAAGTATGAAAATGCAGAACTGAAATAGGCAGGAATATTTTCTAACATGTTCCCAATTTTCCTGAAGTTCCAAAGATGCTAATAATATGTGAGACACAGCATGATGTACAAAAACTTTCTTTTATCAAGGCCTTTGTTTTAATAATGCCAATCAATTCAAAGAAAAATATGCCATTTGTGAGATATAGAAAAAAGATGACCATAAGCCAGCTTAAATAACATAGACCAAAGTCTAAAATTCACTATAGCAAAAACTTAAGTGCAAAATCTGTTTTACTTGGCAGTATTAAGCAATGACCATTCACCAATTTAAACTCAAGCATCAAGATTGATGCAATAATCTAAATATATAAAAATTGTGTAGAATGTTGTTAACTACAGCAATTAGTCATATGCAATAGAACCCAACATTTGCAAATCAGAGGGCATAGAACCAAAGTCTTATTAATCTAATTACGGATTTAACAACACATTAAACCTTTTTTTTAAAAAAAAAACCAATTACAACAAATCTTAAACCTCACCATAAAAACATAACAGAAACTAACCAATAAAGCCAAAAATTGAACATGCATAACAGAATAAACAACACATTAATCACTGGAAAAACGACATCAAAAGGGCCTAAAACAAAAATGGAACATAATAATAACAAAAGTGAAAATATTGAATTGAACAAAAACAAAATTTAATCAATACAACAATTGAACAAACAGAACTCAAGAAATTGTAAAAATAAATCGGAAATTAAGAAAAAAGGTAGCAGATTGGCATCAATGGAGACAGAAAGGCATTTTAATGTTCAATACCTTCTTATTCTCTATGTTCCAGGGTTTCTTTTTTAAAATCAGAGCAACTACAAACGAAAAACTTAAAAATATATACTACAAAAACCTTTACAACAATGGTAGAGAAGAGACATGGGAAAACAAAAATATTAAAAGGGGAAAATATTTCAGCAAAAAATTAAAAACAACATAAATGAAATGACAGAACTTTATTTTTTTGGCAACACATAAATCTATGTTCTCTAGCACCAAATCGATTTCAGTTTGAGAGAAATCATCAATAAATCTACACTCTACAGTAATTTTCAAAACCCTAGAAACAGTAACTGAATAGAAAACAAAATTTTAGGGGAAAACCAAAAAAAGTACAAACCAAACTAAAATCTGCCAATCTAAAACTAAATTTAATCAATACTACAATCGAACTAAACAGGACTTAAGAAATTGTATTTAACAAAATTGAGTAGTGTAGCTAAACAGTATCTAACAAAATCTTTGTTATTCTATCTGTTTGAAACGCTAATTGAATGGGAAAAAAAGGGGGGGGGGGGAAAAGCCTACCTTCTACAAAACCGATATATTTTTGAAAACCCTAGAAACGGTAATTGAATAGGAAACCAAAATAGGGGGGGAAATGCCTACCTTCTGAATTGCCTATTGTTGAAGAGCAGGGACAGGATAGCTTCTAATTCGTCTGTTGTTGCAGAGGATGATCAAAGATTTTCAGTCTCCAGTATTGCAGAGAACGAACAGATGTTTTCACTGTTGTAGAGTTTTTTTTTTTTTTTTTTTTTTCCGTCTGTTTGATGGGTTGGAACACGCTAGTCTGATCTGTGTGTATATGGAGGTGGAGCAAAGAATCGCAAGTTTGAGCCTGAATTTTGACTGGGAAATACGGTTTGGGTTTTAGCCTTTTAGGGTTTGCTTTTGATTTTTTTTTTTTTTTTTTTTTTTTTTTGTAGATAAGTGGCCTGGTGTTTTATAAGGGGCTGCATTTTTCTTTTTCTTTTCTTTTTTTTTTGATGTGATACGTCCACAATATTTTTACAATAAATCATAGTGGTTAGTTATTATTAGTTCAAATTTGAACCTAACACTAAGATTACTTTTTGGCTCCAACAATAACAACTAGTAACAACCTGCCACGTAAGATTTGTTGTAAAAATGTTGTAGATATATCATTTCTCTTCTTTCTTTCTTTTTTGGCTGAAAGTGAGTCTTCCAGACGCAGCATGCGATTTTTTTTTAGGTTTAAATTGTACACGTGTCATTTTTTTAAGAGGACTTTTTTCCTAACGTGGTAGCACCTCCTTAAAGGCTTCTGCTTTTATATATAATATTAGTTATAGATTTGTGTGGTATTCAGTATTCTACTAAAAAGCTATATATATTTTTTAGAACAAAAAAAAATTATTTGAATGGACAAAAAAAAAGTGCTTTAAGAGTCTCAATCCCATTGTTGTAACAGTAATTATCCAATTATAAAAATAAAAATAAAAAAGTAGAAAAGAAAAATGACAAGAGTGGTGCTTATGTCGTTCATAAAAAATAAAAAAAAAAGTTCATCAAAAAAGAGTGGTGCTTATGTCATGTCATGTCATTTTATTATTATTTTTTATTAGAACAAGATTCATATTAATCATTATATTAGAGGAATCTAGATCCAAAATGGAAGTTGAATCTAGAGGCGGGCTAGAACTAGAACAATAAACAAAAGCTTCTGTTTGATTACAAGTACAACCCATTTTTGCAAGGGCATCCGCTGCTCTATTACTTAAGCATTACTTCTTGGAAGAGTCCTCACGTCTATTTGTAAGCATATACTCAGCATAAGAATTATGGGGAAAAAAAAGTTAAAATTAGAAGAAGAAAAAAACTATACCTTTCAAATCTAAATTTGATTTGCCAGCCCATTATCTAATTATAATCCCACCGGATAAAGCAGAGATAAAACTGTGCAAGCAGTAGAAACAATGAGGTAAATTAAATGTTATCAAAATGTAGAGATCAAATTGACTTTAACACTAAAATGTAGTAACAAAAATAGGATTTTGGACAAAAATTTTATTAAAACAAAAAGAATCAGAGCTAAACAACAGAATCCCCTTTGATTTTGAATATATATAATTTGGGAACCTGGTGGTGGAGGTCTGTTGGGATTCTTCATTAAGTTCTTGCGAGGCGCCAAACTTTCACTGATCTTTGGGAATTGGAATAGCATTATCCCCGTCTCCCATTTTCCACCGCCTTTATTAATTTTAATTTTAATTTTAATTCAAATTAATCTTTTTTATATACAATATTTTATTTAAAAATGTAACGATTGAAACTTGCTTTTGTCATCGAAAATAAAGCGAAAGTTCACTGTATTTTATCGCTGCTCTACTTTCTCTAGAAAACAACATAAATTCAGTAATCAGTTTTGGCAGCACGAGTGATGCGAACCTCAATCGACACGCTTTGAGACCTAGCAAACAATATTGAAATATTTGCCCAAAAAAGCTAAAATTCAGATTTTGATAAAATACTGACCCAACGTTTATAAGAGAAATGCGAACCAAAGGTATAAGTAACAAACCTCGACCAATGATTATAATGGAATCATGAACTGAAGGTATAAAGTTTGAACGTCACAAGGAAGAATTCCTGATAAGTTCACAATTCTTGAAGAATCAAAGAGAAGAGCAAAGCCTCACATTTTTTTGATTTTTATTCAATAATAATCATCTCTATTACTATGAGTACATGCTATTTATAAGGCATGACTGAATGTAGAAAATATAAAAAAAACGTACTAAATAATAAAACCCTAAATAAAAGCTGATTTGGTCTGAAAATAGCAGATCCAAAATAGGAAAATAGCTAAAAAAACGTTCTAAATAATAAAAGCTTAAAATTAAGGTAGATCTGGTTTGAAATTAGAAGTTCCAAAATAGGAAAAATGTCTATTAACTAATATAAAGCTGGAAAGTCAATCAGCCATTAATCCAAGCCATAAATAACGCCCAATTAAGTCAGATCAACCCTCAATAGCTTGAATTAAATTTATTATGCCTTTATCTTCTTTTGGGCCCAGCCTGGAATGTCCAGTGTTAGAATCAGCCCAAATCTCTTGAATCAGCCTATTAAGCGCTTCTTTGATCTTCTTGGATCTTGCTCTTGTAATAGGCCCAACTAGAACATGCAATGGATCCTTGAATGCAATAACGCCCAATTAAGTCAGATTAGCCCTCAATAACTTGAATTAAATTTATTATGCCTTTATCTTCCTTTGGGCCCAGCCTAGGATGTTCTGCATTAGAATCAGCTCAAATCTCTTGAATCAGCCCATTAAGTGCTTCTTTGATCTTCTTGGATCTTGCTCTTGTAATAGGCTCAACTGGAACATGCAATGGATCCTTGAATGCTTGTTGATTCTCATCAACGAGACGTGAATTCTCTCTCCCAAGTAGGAGCCCTTCTCTCTCGTCTTCCTTAGCTAAGCCATCACTCCCTTTCTTTCACCGTTAGGGTTTCTTCCAAAAGCTTGTCTCCATTTCTCTCCCAACACTGCCATGGATCACACGGTGGTGGAGGGTCTGTCCAATCTTTGTCTCACAAAAGAGGAAAAGGAAGAAATATCTATTAAATTGAGGTGCAAATCAGATTTATGGGAAGAAGGCTCTCTTAGCCTATTTGGTCGTCTACTGGCAGACAGAAATCAAAACTTAAGAGCACTAAAGAACACGATGGACGGTATGGAAGATTGGTTCAGATTTACAGATCGTGGAGGTGGGAAATGGCATTTTGCAGTTCAGATTCAGGTCTAAATATCAAATGAAGTGTGTTGAACAAAACAAGCCGTGGAACTTCGACAACAATCTGTTGTTACTGTGTAGGTGGAGAAGGGGGCTCACAGCTACAAATATAATTTTCACCCACTCCCCTTTTTGGGTCCAAATATGGGGACTCCCTTTTGAACTCATGTCAAACGAGGTTGGTAGGGAGCTCGGCAACAACATAGGAAAATTCATTGAAGTAAACCGGCGAGCAAGACAGTCAAACCAAGGAAAATTTATGAGAGTCAGAGTGGATCTCCAATTAGACAAGCCCCTCAGAAGAGGGGGTAAAGTTGCTAGCATTGAAGGAGAAAAGTTCTGGGTAAGCTTTAGATATGAACGGCTTCCAACATTTGCTTCCAATGTGGTAGGCTGGATCATGATGAGAAGCATTGCAAAGAGCTTCCAGACTAGCAAAATCCCAAGCAATACGGAGACTGGCTCCGAGCTCATGGAAATTCAAAGATGGGTATGGAAAGATCAAGTTCAACAAGTAGCGGAGACCGAGAAGGTGGTAGTGAGGACAGGTTCGAAGGTAACGTTAATGCCACAACAAGAATTTCCTTTGCTTTAGTATCTGATAGCGGTGATGGGGTTTCAGGAAACAAGGGAAACTAGGAAATTTCAAATTCACGAAGCACCAAGAGGTATGACGTCAGGGAGGGAGACAAGGCACAAGGCGTCACACGTGTCTTCTGTACTCGGATGGAACAGGTCACTGATGAAGGGTTAGAAGCACGTGACCTAAACTACTTTCCTCCCACTAGTTTCCAGCACAGTTCGAAAGTGAATAAAGGGGTAGATGATGCACTCTCACTTGTGGGCTAACAAGTCCATTTAGAAAAGGAAGCAATGGAAGACAACAGCCCAATTAAGCCCATAACTAACCAAACGAGGAAAAGGAGCGCAAGCTTGAACCTACGGGTCAAGTGATAGAAAGAAAAGTAAAAGCAAAAGCCCAATGGAAAAGAATTGCAAGGGAGAAAGGTAAGAACAAAAGCCCAAAATCGGAGGCCCAACCCTTAAGCATTGGATCCAAGAGGGTAGGGAAATTAATTTTTTAGAAGAAACGGATGTTTCACAGAAGAAGCAACACTCAGTAACAACTGAAGACCAGAACTTACATGATGAAGGATTGGCGGTGGCGGGAGCCATGAATCCCATAAGTTGGAACTGCCAGGGACTTGGGAACCCTCGGTCAGTTCGAGCATTGCACGACATGGTGCGATGATGGAATCCCAAAGTGGTGTTTCTGATTAAGACAAAAGCAAAAACTCGGTGAATGGAAAGAATAAAGAATAGAATTGGGCTGGCAAACGGTCTTATAGTCCCTTGTGTAGGCAGAAAAAGAGGACTTGCCTTACTGTGGAATAGAGAGATTGATATGGAAATTAAGTGCTTCTCACAAAACCACATAGATGCTGTAATCAATGACATAGAGAAAAGTTTTAAATGGAGACAGGTTTCTATGGCCATCCGAAGACGCATCGAAGGTATGAATCCTGGCACCTTCTAGCTTTCCTGAATAATAAAATGCACCTCCCATGGTTATGCCTAGGAGATTTTAATGAAATATTGTCAAACATTGAAAAGTCTGGGGGGGCTATCCGATCCCAACAACAAATGGATGGATTTATAAAGGTGGTTGATTATTGTGCTTTTCAGGATTTGGGATATTGTGGCCCTGACTTTACTTGGTGTAACATGCAAGGAGGGAAAAACCGAATATATTTGAGATTAGATAGAGCCTTTGCCAACCTTGAGTGGACTGAAAAGTTTGAGGGAATGAAAGTGCATCATTTGGTTGACTCAACATCTGATCACAGTGGCTTGCTTCTATCTGATTCAACAGTCCATCACCAAACCTGTGCAAAGTGTTTTCATTTTGAAGCAATGTGGACAAAAAATGCAGAATGTAAGGCTATTATTGAAAACTCTTGGGGGATGGGATTTGATCTCAGCTTTCTGGAGGGAGTCATGGATAATCTTAGTGGCTGTGCTACAAACCTGAAGAATTGGAGGTCTAAAGTGTTTAGGCAGATTCCAAAGAAGATCCAGACAAAAAGAAACGCACTGAACTCTCTGACCTTACAAGACGAGGATGGAACGCTAAGCACTGAGATTAATTGCTTAAGAAGGGAAATCAATGACCTTCTTAATGATGAGGAGATTTATTGGGAACAAAGAGCCAAAGCTAACTAGCTTAAGGAAGGCAACAAAAACACCAGGTTCTTCCATGCCTAAGCTTCTGAGCAGTGCAAGAAGAACACTATTTTTGGAATTTGGGACAGCCAAGGCAGATGGTGTGACGAAAAGGATAGTATAGCTCAAGTTGCCATTGACTATTTTGACAGCATTTACACAAAGGCTTCCCCATCACAGATAGATGAAGTAATTGCTACTATTCCTACATGGGTAACTAAAGATATGAACGAAAGCCTAAACAGGAATTTTACTAAGGAAGAGGTGGCCACCGCTCTCAAATAGATCCACCCCACTAAAGCGCTCGGCCCAGATGGTATGTCTGCCATTTTTTACCAAAAATATTGGAGCATTGTGGGATGTAACATTACTAATATAGTGCTAAATGTTCTCAATAGTGACATGTCTTTGGCTTATCTTAATAAAACCAACATTGCCCTTATTCCTAAAGTAAATAACCCCTAAAGGATGTTTGATTTCCATTCCATAAGCCTATGTAATGTAGTATATAAGCTCATATCTAAAACAATTGCAAATAGATTTAAGGCTCTTCTCCCTCGTATCATCTCAGAAAACCAAAGTGCTTTCACTCCTGACAGATTAATCACTAACAATGTACTTGTGACTTTTGAGTTAACGCACTTTCTGAATCACAAAAATGCAGAGAAGGATGGCTATATGGCAGCCAAACTTGATATGAGTAAGGCTTTTAACAGAGTTGAGTGATGCTTTATACAGGGCGTCATGGAGAAATTGGGATTCAGCTTAAAGTGGGTATACCTTGTAATAAGGTGCATTACTTCAATCTTATATTCAATTATCATAAATGGGGCTGCTTGTGGAAACATCATGCCTACACAAGAGCTTAGGCAAGGGGATCCCCTCTTCCCAACTCTTTTCCTCATATGTACTGAGGGGCTTTCTGCACTTATCCATGAGGCAGCCCGGAGCCAGCTTTTGACAGGCATTTCTATTTGTAGGGGCTGCCAAAGAGTTACCCACCTTCTCTTTGCAGATGACAGCATCCTTTTTTGCAAAGCCAGTGCAGGGGAAAGCAGGGAGTTAAAGCGTATCCTTCAAAAATATGAGGATGCCTCAGGCCAAAAAATTAATACTGACAAGTCCTCAGTTTTCTTCAATCCCAATACTGCTCAAGAAGGCAAGGAGGATATCTTTGCCACCCTAGGTCCTATGCAGGACTCTAGACACTCAAAATACTTAGGCCTTTCGTCTTTCATTGGAAGATTGAAGAAGCAAGTGTTTTCTATCCTAAAAGAGAGGATTGGGCAGAAGCTAGTTGGCTGGAAGGGCAAACTTCTCCCTATTGGGGGGAAAGAAATCCTCATAAAAGCGGTAGCACAAGCAATTTCCACGTACACTATGAGTTGCTTCCTTCTTCCACAATTCCTATGTGATTAAATAGAAAGCATGGTGAGGAACTTCTGGTGGGGCCAAAGGCAGCAAGAAACAAAAATGTGTTAGGTCAGCTGGAAAACAATGTGTAAGCCGAAAGCTCAATGAGGCATGGGTTTCAGGAATTTGCATGCTTTCAACAAAGCAATGCTTGCAAAGCAATTATGGCGAATCCTCCAAAACCCAAACTCTCTAGTGGCAAAGGTTCTCAAAGCTAGATACTTCCCTACTGGAGATATCCTGAATGCAATCCTGGGAAGTTCCCCGTCATACTCTTGGAGAAGCATCCACAGTAGCCTCGATGTAATAAGGAAGGGAACTTGGCGGAGAGTGGGAAATGGAAAACTAATCCATATTTGGGATGAAAAATAGCTGCCAACCCCACATACTTACAAGGTTTATTATGCCCCCAAATGCTATTCCCTAATTCCCAATGGTCTCTTCTCTCATTGACCTAATGACAAGGTGGTGAAGAGTTGACATGATACGAGCAACTTTTCTTCCCTTTGAAGCTGATTCAATCCTAAGGATACCTTTAAGCCACAACCCTCCGGAAGATAAAATTATTTGGATAGGGAACAGCCGCGGAGATTTCACAGTAAAAAGTGCTTACCATATAGCCTACAACCTGTTGAAGTCAAAGGAGAAAGAAGAATGCTCAAATGGAAACCCTTGCAAACTGGTCTAGAGAAAGTTATGGCATCTTAATCTCCCAGCAAAAATTAAAATTTTTTCTTGGAGAATATGCGTCAATGCCCTACAATGGAAGTCATAAATTGCAGAGGGATATCTCAAAATAAGGACTGTCCTATTTGTGATAGTGAAGCTGAAAGTTTAGACCACGCCCTTTTTAACTGTGTATTTTCGTCCTCGGTCTAGTGCCTTTGGCCAGAAAACCCACTTCACACCTATGGCATCAATAAGTCCTTCATAGATTCTGCAATCTTCATTCTTTCTCATGCAACTCTCAATACTTGGAGCTTTTCTTTGCCATTGCATGGGCCATATGGTTCAACAGAACAAAGATAGTGCATAAGGATAGTAGTCTCCCTCCTCCTCAGGTGTGGCATTTGGCAAAAAATGTTACAGAGGACTATGTTAGTTCGGCCACTTGGGATCTTGGCCAAATTAGAACCTCCCCATCCAGATGGGTTCCTCCTCCCCCAGAATTCCACAAAATGAATGTTGACGAGGCTTCTTCTGAGTTTGATAGTTTTTCAAGTGTTGGAGTTGTCATTAAAGATTGTAAAGGTTGTGTTGTGGCTGCTCTTTGTAAACCCTTCTGGCTTGCTTCTCTGTTAAACTAACATAGGTTTTTTCTTTGGAGCATGGTATTCTTTTAGCTCAAGAGCTTCAGCTATCTCGGGTCATTATTGAATCTGATTCCCTAAATGCCATCCAAGTAATCGTTGATGGGGCCACGGGGAGCAGCTTGGGTCATCTCATCCAAGGAATTCTCCAGGTGAGTGATTCTTTTGAGTCCTGTCTCTTCAAGCACGTTAATAGAAGTTTTAACTCTATGGCTCACGAGCTTGCTTAATATGCTTGAAGATTCGGTCTTCAACACCTCTACAAAGGAGTTGTGCTCCACTTTGTATCTTCTTTTCTGCAATCTGATATGAATGTAATCCAAATGTAATCTAATGTCTCTGGCCTGCTTATGCAGGTGCCTCTGTTTGTATGGTTTCTTGATTTAATGCAATTTCCATTTCAAAAAAAAAAAAAAAAAACATAAATTCTATTGTTGTAGGAGTTTCACCATGGGTGGAGGGAAAGGAGTGGGAAAGTGGGTCACAGCCCCCCCCCCCCCCCCCCCCCCCCCCCAACCAAAAAACTTTCAAGCATATTCTTTTTACCATTATATTATATGGTGCTTACGTCTTGCAATAAAGTCAATATCAACTTTTTTTATTTTTTGAATTAAAGATGATTAGTTGCTTTTTTTCCCCCCTAAATTAGATAATTAGTTGATTTATACTATATTTAAAGTTGATGACATATATTGTGGATTTTGGTTCATTTAATTGGCAAAATTTTTATTTTAATAAAAAAATTATAAAATTTTTTATTGTCGAATAAGAGATATGAGGTGCACTGTTGCATTTCAAATAGCACGAGATAGTTAAATAAAAAGACTAGTCTCTAACCCGTGCGATGCACGAGATAGTTAAATAAAAAGATAATTAATCAACCTCACAGTAAAAGAAAAGGCTAAAAGAACCAATAAGAGACTACTTTGTCCATCAAGTAATCAACCCAAGTGGCATCATAGCTCATGAACAAAAGTCACTGTTGCATTTCATGGCTGCATACTTGCTAATAATGGAAATTACCTGTATAAAACTTGAAAAGGGTCAAATGATAATATGGAAAACATTCCATAAATAACTTATTGATGACAAGTATAGAAAGGGGACTAAAGTCATCAATGGAATTCGAGTCAGCATCTCATTGCAAATGGAATATAGCTCTATATTAAAACTAAAAGTAAAAGTTCGATCATTCTCTTTCTCTAAAACGTTATAAAAAGCTATAAGTAATTTACATCAATTTCAAATAAAAATCACTTGAAGAATCAACTACTTTAAATCATTATCTGAAAGAGGAGCGATATAAAAACTTAAATAAGTCTTAAAGATGAAGTTCTCTGAACATATTTCAGCACCAATTTCCAAGTTCAGCTCTATGTATGGCAACCAATTACTCACCCTGGTTGAAAGCACAATGTTTGGAAGAATCTTCCAAGTATCTTAGTCACTTACAATTTTCATCCACCTCCCTAGATCAATAAACTATATATCTACTAATCACCTACCCTAACTTCAATATTGAATACAAAGACAGAGCCAAAATTTCTCAAACAGATTGTGTAGTGTATATACACTTAAGTTATTCTATTGCCTTTTATTCACGAAAATAATATTAAAGAAATTGAAAAAAGAAATTGTTAAAAATGAATGCTTCATATCTTCCACCATACTCGTACTTACATATACTAATCATCATTTTTGAAAACTTGTAAAACGAATGAATGTACATGCCTAGATTCAGCTGCAAAACCTGAAATACCAAAGCAAACCTCTATAGATAATGTAGCACAAGATGTGGCATCAGTATTATCCTATTAATCCAAGTATCTATTTAATCCATTGGTTGTAGTGGGGGGCCATTGAATTTGTGAATATCTGTAGGGTCCTTACTAATCTCTTAATAAATTTAAAAGCTGATTGGATTGTCATGATTTAAACCATTTTGCTGCGTTAATTTTTCTAAGTGTAAAATGAGACAAACCTTGTAATGCATGGGTTATATTGCCGCTATAACATTATATTTTAAAATGAACAATATAGTACCACTTTAAAAGGCTTAGACACAGAAACTTACCCCAAGAGGATGAACTTCTGATGGAATCATTGATTTCATAACTTCTACTTCTAAGAACCTTTGTCATGGACATGCAAGGCCCCATATTTTTGGGTTTTACATGCTGCCAAAAAAATTAAACATTCTTAAGGAATATTACAGAAACAAATCATTTTAATCTTTTGCAACTCAGAATCACTTGGAAGTGATTGTTTCTTACATTAAGTTCAAAAATCATAAAATTACATAGACAAATTGGCTATTGTACTTCCAAGAGGATAGACTTATCAGGAAATTAGAAATCTCAAGCAAGAAGTTCATGGACGTAATCGGCAAAACAGATCTCTCAACTCAGAGTTGCAACAATTGAGGCAACTAGTGTCCTAAGTACCAGAATTGGCAGAGAACATTAGAGGTTTATCTCACAGACCCCATATATGCTTTTTTTACTATGATGGTCACCTTTTTAACAAACATTCTATATTTTTGTTTTTCCTATGCATATGTAACCAATTTGCACCCAAAAAGATGGATTAATGGTCAATTTCTTTTAGTCATCATCTCCTAAAGCCCATGCTAATCAAATAGCCTGTAGCTAAGCAAACTACCTATTTGGCTAATCTCACCTCATGTATTGATGACAGCCACAAATATCCTAAACTAATTCAAGCAAGTCTAAAATAAAGCTTATACAAGTCTTAAAAGGAAGAAACCCAATATTAAGTAAATCAATTTCAAGTAATATGACCTTCATTTCCTTCATTCTATCCTCTATACAAACAGACTGAATTTCAGCCTCTGTATATTGTCTGATGTTAGGATAGAAATTCAGTTTGTTTTTCATGTCAATTGTAGAGTGTTTGGTGGCTATATATGCTGTTTTACATTTGACAAAAAATGTTTATGAAAATTGTGCAATCAGTCTTTCTACATTAATAATTTTCATTGAATCAAGGATGCCATATTTTTGGGTTTTACATGTTGCCAAAAAATATCAATCAATCAACAAATTACTTTGAATGAGATTTAGGAAGCATGAAGCAATCCACCAAAAAAAAAAAGAGTGCCATCAAGGCATATTGCAAGAGCAAAATTTAAATGGGTAAAAATTATGTTGTAATGCAACTCATATCTTAACAGCCCACCCAACCAAACTTTAAATCAAATAAAAATTAAATCAAGCCCCAAAGAAAGTAATGGAGAAACAAATGTATGGATTAGTGTCCTTAAATCCTATTGTATGATGATATGTATGATATTAAGTATGAGATTATGTATGACTTAATGTTGTAATTAATAAAGTTTTTTTTTTTCTTATCTAAAATAATGGTAACATGAATATTCGGACATTATCATATAGTCCATGAAAAGCATAGTACGTGATCTATATGAAAAGTAAAAGAAGATATAAATTACAAGTTCTTTGTAAACTTAGAATTTTAGTTCGTAGTCGGTGATGAAATTGGGCGTTTCATCTACGAAGACTATAACATATCAACTAAGATGGTTTGTCTTGATCATGGAAGTGAAGACTTCTAGTTGATATGTTGATATGTTTTAAGAGTTAAGACATATTAAACTGGACCGCTGTGAGATTTATTATTCTCCTAACGACTGTCAAATGAATAAAAAATTTCACGACTTCTATTTACATGAACTTTTAATCCTGAGAGGATAATGAACTTGGTCATAAAGTGTAGGTTACTTTGATATATCAAGAGTGAGATCTAAAGACACGATCAAAACCTCAGTATGTTGGGCAGCCACATTTATTGTTGATAGAACATATATTTTCAAGATGGAATTCATAGTCTCTTAACTGAGATATAAAACATTCCCTTGAGAAAAGTTTAATGGGTTTGGTTATTCAAAAAGTTATGCCTAACAACTTTAGTAAGAAATTACTAAAGTATATATTTATGAAATTGGATTTCATAAATATATGATGAATAACTTAAAAGGATTAAACCAGATACTCAAGGATTAAGATGTAATAATTCACAAAGTGACAGTTTACACTAATGACTTTGTATTACTACGAATATTTTATGAAGGGGTTGTATGTACAATAAAGTTTTTGGATATAATTTATTAATAAGGCCTAGAGTGCAATTATATTTATATAGTGGTATTAAATATAATTAATGGTAACTTTAGACTTATCAAGAGTTGACAGAAAAGCCTAAGGGCCGTTGGAGCTAGAGTCTTATTTGTTCCATTTTGATCCCACTCTAAGCCGCATACTAAAGCCCAATTGGAAAGGCCCAAAAGGCTAGCCCAATTAGATAATCAGTTATAAGGAGAGAAACATACAAAATTTAAAAAGTTACATGAAATGGTATGTATGTGAGTGTTGGACACTCTCTCATTCTCCCTTGAACAAATTCATAGAAACTGATTGAGAGACCACACTTCTTGGGCATTTGTGGAATTGGAGTGAAGATTTAAAGTGTTCTCAAGAACTTCTGATCTTTGTCTTGAAATTCACCACACCAAGGTACATTCTCTTATTCTTGATTTCTGAAATTTACATAGTACATGTTATCAATTGTGAATGAAGTAAATCCGTTAATTTTTTGCTGTGTATATTTTGTATGCGATACAAACATGTATTTTTCCAACAACAGAGACATAAAAAAACTATAGATTCAAACAGTGTAAGAACTATAGACATATATGTCAGACCAATTAATTAACAAAGACATTTATCCACTATAGACATATATGTCGGACCAATTAATTAATAAAACTATATATTCAAACAGTGTAAGTAAGAACTATTGTAGTTAGTAAAATAAAAAAAAAACTTTCTTACTTAGAAAAATCTTATCAAGGGCTAATCAAAATCAAAAAACCCCATATGCAAGTCACAATTTCAGATACAACCCACTATAAGATTCCACTTAAAACAACCCACATCTAGTTCATTATCAAATCTACAATAAAAAAATTACTTAGCATAAGTAAAAATGATTATAACCATTTAAAAATATAGTGTCAATCAAAATCATAAGCTATTGAAGATTTATCCTATAAACAAATGCTCCCAGGCTAATCTACCAAAAGAAACACAAATCTAAACCCTAAATTGAAATACCAAAACCTAAATTATATTTTTATCAGCAATTTAAAAAAAATTACCGATAATGTTTTTGGAGGTATAATGGTGGCTCGAAGCCAAAAAGTGGAGAGAAACCGGTTGACGATGGTAAAGTCCCTCATATTTCTCTCTCTATCCCTAATGTTTGCTATTTTGTATTTTGAATGAATTCTGCAGAGGAGCATTCATAATAAGGCAGAGCCGCAGAAACAGAGAATATTGGAGGAAACAATGGAGAGAGTTTTAAAAAGAATTAAAAACTTTACTGGTAATGCTTTTGGAGTAAAAATGGTTTGAACACGATGTGCAACCATACTAGCGGTTTTAAATTTGCAACAATAACACTGAAACAAAATAGAAATATCCATTTAAGAAAAACAAAATGGTTCCTTTAATAGGCGAAAAGGTATAATTTTCGGGTTTTTTTAATGTAATCGTGGCACAAATTTATGTAACCACATGGCGTAATGAGGAGTGATCAATGTAACAGAAAAAATTCCAAAACATGTATCTATTAGTACTTCCAAATTTGCTGTCTAAGCCCATATCTGACAGATCAAATTACTTGGACATTCAATTGCAGATAAATATTATGCAATGGATTATAACTTCTCCAATGTACTACCTAGGACCATATCTTCAGTGTTATGACATGAAATCATGTATCAATCACCCCTTCAACCCTGTTAGTCATTTATTTATTTTTATCAATAAGTAACCTTCTTAATCCTTTCTTTGGTAGCAATGAAAAATAACCCACTATTTGCCTATTAGATTCAATAATCAATATATCAGCTTGGATCACAATGAAGTCTCACAAAATATGCTTCAAAAATAGATATGGAAGAAGTAAAAACATAGCTCTACCTTTTCACTTTGCCATGCACTTTGCTATTGCTGGAATTTGTAGACAGCTTCTAAACTCTATGGACTTCGTCCTTCGATGTGCATGGCAGAAAGAAAAAATAAAAGTCAGTAGTAGGCTAATAACTATGGATCTTAGCTTCCATGGTAAAACCAAAATTAAAAATACAAACCTTAGCATAACTAAAAGATTAGAATGAAACAAAACCCCTCAAAAATGTAGATGCTACTCTTAAAATTAGATAAAGAAGTAATAAAAACAATGAAAGTCTTGAGATGAAACAATTAAACTATACATAAAACCAAGATTCAGATAACAATTACCTAAATATCAACCATCTTAATCACAAGCATTCCCCCATAAAAAATATCTTGTAAAGGGAAAAAATTTATAGAACAGAGAGTCTAAATCTGAAGAGAGATAAAGATAAACCTGGTGAGGCCAAGTGGCCAATGATGACAACTGAAAATGCAGCCACACCCTCTGCCACAGATTAACCTGTGGTAGGATTCGTTTAACAGTAGGGACTAAGGCAAACATTCTAGTGGTGTTGTTCTGCCTCGGGTGTTGGGTGCTTCTCTGATTTCAATCAAAATACAGCCATGAATAAGCAGATATTCTCAAACCTAAACTTGAATTTCTCTACAAACGCACCCCAAACTCAAATTAGATACCAAAAATAAAAATAAAAATTCAATAGGGGTAGAAACCCAACGACAATCCCGGCGGTAAAATCCCAAGTGCCGACAGGGTTGTGTGAGAGAAGAACTGAATGTGAGAGAGGGGGAGAAACTGTCCTAAGTGAGAGAAGGTGGCGCCGACAAAAGTGGAGCCGAAGATGAGGGGTGTCGGAGAAGGTGGAACCGGTGAGTTGGGGAGAGAAAACTGAGTGAAAAAGGGCAGAGAATGGAAGAGAAATGCCAACATAAAAATCGACCATTTAATATAACGCATAATATATATATATATATAATATATATGACTTAATAATGAAATATATTATAAGTACGGGTATATATTTTTAAATTTCTAGAGTGTTTGTTTTTGAATGGATTAGTAACTTATGAGAGGAGTGATTGTAAAAGGAGTCTTGTATATATTTAATGGGAAGAAATAAATTAGATTTAAAAATTGTAAATAAAAAATGCTGACGTGAAAAATTGTAGTAGCTTCGGAGGCTTCGGTTTTATATATATTTATACATATATATATATATATTAATTAATGTCTTAACCTAATAATAAAAAGTGCTAACAATTATCATAAAACGGATATTATATGTTCAAAATTATCGTATCTATAATAAAAGAAGAAAAAAAATAATGAGATATGTTGATGAGGGAGTGGTTTATAAAAATTAAGTTTCATTAAAAAAAAATTTGATTTCAAAATGTCATTGATTTGTCATAATAATATATTATTTAAATCTTATTATTTAATTTCAAGACTCATTGATTAGCTATTGATTTTTGTTTATATCATTTTTATACTTTCGAATGCGAATATCAAATTCATTAGTGTTAGGGACATATTTTATGTAATTGGCTAATCCTTTGAAGATCTGGCTAAGAAACAAGTAAAGAAGAGTTGTTCACTAAAGCTCAACAGAAGTCTCAACAGAATCCTTTCTATCGAAATTTAAAGTCAAAGCTCGCCACAAGCTGTTTCTGTCAAGACTTATGAAATCAAAACTTCTAGATCTGATTTTCGGCCCCAGCTAAAATATTTGTATAGAGTTTCTTTTCTCACAACTCTAAACATATATAAGACTTATTTTAAAGGCTATTATAAATGGAGAACACATGCAGAAAGTGCCCTAGTTCATTATTCTCTCTGAAGAAGCTACTGCGTCTTTACGCCAAGGGTTTTGTAACCAAGGAGTTTCCTGATCTTCATCGTTGATGAACTAAAGAACTTTGTAGCCAACAACTTCTTCAAGTTGCTGGAGTTAGTCACGTACTGAGATTTGTGCATCAAGGGAAAGATTGCCGCTACAATACAAGTCCAATTGGGTATTGGGGTAAAAGTTCAACTATAGGTTGGTATTTCGGGATAGGTCAAAGGTTTTGGTAAGATTCCTTGTACTTGTAATCGCTTGTGATTGATAATAGTGGATTCTTGGGAATGGTGACCTTAAAATCACCCGGTAGGGTTTTGCCTTGGTGGTTTTCCCCATTCGTAAACAAATCACCTATGTCAAATTTATTTTTCGCTACATTTAGTATAACTGGTGATTTTTTTGTGTTACCACGCTATTGCATGTAATTGAACCTAATTAATTAACTTGGGTAATTAATTAATTTTCAAGGGGCCAATTCTTTTTAACCCAACAATTAGCAACCTACTGGCATTAGCAATAGTTGGTTAAACATGAATTACTTGATTGATTGGTCGTTTCTATCATTTACCACTCCATATTAAAAAGCCTTTTATTTAAATCCAATTGATCAACAAAGTTCAAAATTCAAAGAAACCCAAGTATTGGAAAAAATACAATTTCTTTACTACAAATGAATATTTATGCATATGCCAAGAGTCTTGTAAATCAATTGACACCTCCTTTTTTTTCAATAGGAAACACAAAAAATATTATTAAGTATGACCAAAAGAAATTTCATCATGGACAAGAGCTTGTTCTAAGAAACAAGGATTGTCTTCCATTCAAGTAAAAAAATCAACTATGCCCTTGGCATCTTTAGCTAGAAGATGAGCTGGCCTATTGTCTTGACGACGTACAAGAGAAAATGAAACACAACAAAACTCTCCACAAAAGCCTTACGTACCCACAATCAAAGAGTCCACATAAGCAGGAGCTGGGGACAGACTAGATAGTGCCCTGTGAATGATGAGTGAGTATCCTTCCAAAATAAATTCCTGAAGGCCTATACCCTTAGCAAACTGCAACCCTACTTCAAAGGCCTTTGCTTTAGCTTACACCGCGCCAAAAGGTTCATTAATCATCTTGCTTATAGCCGCTACAACACGTCCTTGAACATCTCGAACCACCACTTCAATTCCCATAGCCCTTTGTTTTGAGAATATTGCTCCATCAACATTAACCTTGAAAGTAGCTGATGGAGGAGGAGTCCAAGCGACCCCAACTACTTCTTGGGTTGTTGAAGGCAAAGAATCATCCACTGCAACATTATACTCTTCCGAGTAATGAAGAGCCCAGTTCAATAAAACTTTCCCTGCCTTTCTCTATCCCCCATTTCTTAATTCAATCCTATTAAACTAGAGAGTCCAAGCACCTGTAACAAACTTAGCTACTAAATCAGACCCTTCCTTCTCGTCTGCCACGAATGACTTCCATAGCAGGTCTTGAAATGTAAGCTGCCTTTGCTCCAAACCAACAGGTGAAGCAAGCTTGGATGACTCCCACATCTCACGAGTCGCGGACATGACCAAAAAACATGGCCTGTCATTTCTGCCTCTAATCTACACTCCTCACAAATATCATCTTACAATACCGCCGTAATAGATTTGCTTAGGTAGGGAGAATGTCACAGCTTGCTCTCTATGCAATATGTCTAAGTTTATAAGGAACTGGGAGATGCTAAATCATCTTCCAAAACCACTTCACTTTGCTTCCCTTGGAATAGCTCCCGTAATTACCTACTTGAGACAACTCTAAGGCCCCATAATAGGCACTTCTAACACTGAATGAGCCATTAGGACTGAGAGCCCAAATAAGTTTGTGTTCAAGAAGACGAACACTAATGGGAATGCTTCTAATCACATCAACTTCATGAGGCAGGAACAATGTGGTAAGAACTTCAATTTTCCAGCAAGCTTCATCTTTGTTTATTTATTCCCCAACTCTAATATCAGGATGCATGAACAGTTTGGGTGAAGAAACCCCAAACGTGGATAGAGTTGGCAGCCACTTATCTGTTAGGATATGTGCCCTTAAATCCTATTGTATGATGCTATATATGATATTATGTATGACATTATGTGAGAAATGATGTATGACTTAATATTATGTTTAATAAAGTTGTTTTATTCTTATCTAAAGTAATGGTAACATGAATATTCGGACATTATCAAATAGTCCATGAGATGCATAGTATGTGATTTATGTGAAAAGTCACAGAAGATATAAATCACAAGTTCTTTGTAAACTCAGAATTTTGGTTCGTAGTCGGTGATGAAATTGGGCATTTCATCTGCGAAGACTATAACATATTAACTACGATGATTTGTCTTGATCATGGAAGTGGTGACTTCTAGTTAATATGTTGGTATGTTTTAAGAGTTAAGACATATTGAACTGGACCGCTGTGAGATTTATTATTCTCCTAACGACTGTCAATTGAATAATAAATCTCACGACTTGTATTCACATGAACTCTTAATCCTGAGAGAATAATGGACCTGATCATGAAATGTAAGTTGCTTTGATATATCAGGAGTGAGATCTAAAGTAACGGTCAAAACCTCAGTATGTTGGGCAGCCACATTTAGTGTTGATGGAACATATATTCTCAAGATGGAATTCATAGTCTCTTAACGGAGATATAAAATATTCCCTTGAGATAAGTTTAATGGGTACAGTTATTCAGAGAGTTAGGCCTAACCACTTTAGTAAGACTAAAGTATATATTTATGAAATTGGATTTCATAAATATATGATGAATAACTTACAAAGGATTAAACCGGGTACTCAAGGATTAAGATGTAGTAATTTACAAAGTGGCAGTCTATATTCATGACTTTGTATTACTACGAATATTTTATGAAGGGGTTGCATGTATAATAAAGTCTTGGGATATAATTTATTAATGAGGCCTAGAGTGCAATTATATTTATATAGTGGTATTAAATATAATTAATGGTAACTTTGGACTTGTCAAGAGTTGACAGAAAAGCCCAAGGCCCATTGGAGCTAGTGTCTTATTTGTTCCCTTTTGGTCCCACTCCAAGCCACACACCAAAGCCCAATTGGGAAGGCCCAAAAGGCTAGCCCAATTAGATAATCAGTTATGTGGAGAGAAACATACAGAATTTTATATATAGAATAAAATGGTTTGTATGTTTAATAAGTGTAATAAGATATTCTCTCTAGAAACATAGAACTGATTGAGAGACCACACATCTTGGGCATCAAGTGGAATTGGAGTGAAGATTGAAGGTCTTCTCGAGTACTTCTTCATTCGGTTTTGAATTTCACCGCATCAAGGTACACTCTCTTGTTTTTATATTCTGAAACCTACATAGTGCATGTTATCAATTGCGAATGAAGTAGATCCGTTTATTTTCCGCTGCGTATGTTTTGTATTCGATACAAACATGTATATTACCCAACATTATCTTCCCAAATTCGCACCTTTTATCCATTGCCAATTCTCCATCTTGATCCATACTTCACCAATTCCTACACTACCCAAATGCTACGCCATGTGAAAGTTGGAATATTTCCCAAATGAGCATCAATGAACTCACACTTTGGAAAATATTTTGCTTTAAGGACCCGAAATACCAAAGAGCAATGCCCCATCTGAAGTTGCCAACCTTGCTTAGCTAATAAAGCTAATTTGAATTGTTTTAACTACCTGAAACCCATACCCCCCTTTGCTTTAGGTTCGCATAGTTTCTCCCAACTGAACCACGCCATCTTCTTCTCTTCTTGTCTTTGGCCCCACCAAAATTTCCTAATCATTCTTGTCAAATCCTCACAAAGTGAATTAGGAATTTTGAAGCAACTCATTGTATAGAAAGGTATTGCTTGAGCTACTGCCTTAATAATAACTTCTTTACCAGCTTTAGACAATAACTTCTTCTTCCAGCTAGCCAACTTCTTCCCCAACTTCTCCTTAATGTCATTGAAAGTACTCCGCTTCCTCCTACCTACCAAAGACGGTAACCCCAAGTATTTTTCATGCTGCTTAATGACTTGTGCACAAAATCTGGATCTAATCTCCTCCTTGATCTCCCTTGAAGTGTTGCTGCTAAAGAAAAGCAATGTTTTAGCTCGATTAAGCTGCTAACTTGAGGCACTCTCATAAACCTATAATACTCGTTGTAAAGCATCAGACTATCATTAGCAAAAAAAAAGATGAGATAATTTTAGCCCTCCCCTGCAAACAGATTTACCCCTCAATTGTCCATTATTAACTGCAGACTTTGTCAAAGCTGACAGGCCTTCAACACATGGTAGAAAAGGTAAGTGTTAAGACATATATGAATCATGTTAGGAACATATGTCAATATAGAATTGGCTAATCCTTTGACAAAATGTACTTTACTTGTAACTGGGTAGATATAGGATGTGTTTGATACTTTAAGGAACAAGGTTTCAAGTTCAAGTGTTAAAGCCATACAAGTCTGTCCAAGAATCAAGTAAAGATGTGCTAGATTTTAAAACTCGACAACTAGTATCTATCGAGGTTTAAAAGGCTGTTGAAGCCTGATGCTCAACAGCTTCTCGACAGATAAGCTATCTATCGAGGTTTATGAAAATCAGTTTTTCAGATCTAAATTCACTCCAATCCGTGAATAGATGTTTGAGCTTTCTTTTCTCACATCCCTAAACATATATAAAGATTGTTATAAGGGCTGTCGTAGCTGATACAACTCAATGTAAAAGTTTTTCACAAGCATATTGTGAACCAAAGACATATGCCCTAATTCATCTTTCTATTCAGGAAGCTACTATGTTTGTACACCGCAGGGTTTTGTAACCAAGGAGCTTCGTGATTTTTATCGTGTTGATGAACTGAAGAACTTTGCAGCCAACATCTTTCTCAAGTTGGTGAGTAAGTCACATACTGGGATCTGTGCATCGTATTGGTTAGTCACGTACTGGGAGCCGTGTATTAAAAAGGAGAGATTGTCACTACAGAACAAGTCCAATTGGGTATTGGGGTAAGGGTTCAACTGTAGGTTGGTATAAGGTACTAGGATTCCTTTACTTGTAACCGCTTGTTGTGATAATAGTGAATTCTCAAGAGTTGTGACCTTAAAATCACCTGGTGGGGTTTTTACCATGTAGGTTTGCCCCATTCGTAAACAAATCACCATGTTAATTTATTTTCCGCTACATTTTAACTCAGTTGGTGATTTGTTTATGCTACCACACTTATTGCATGCTAATCGAATTAATTAATTAACTTGGCTAATTAATTGGTTAATTCATCACAAAGGGTCAATACATTCTTGGCCTATCAGTAAGGTGATAGAGGATCTTCTTGACGTAATCCTCTGCTAAGAATAATGTGACCTCTTGGATTTCAATTTATCTTCACTGAATAAGTGACTGAGGTGACACAATTCATCATTAATTCCCTCCACTTTGCCTTAAAACCTAATTTCTCCATAATTTTCTCTAAGAAAACGCATTCCACTCTGTCATATGCATTTCTCATGTCCAACTTTAGGGCCATCTCCCCTACTTTACCCTCTTTCTTTTAGCTAATGTGGTGCATAGTCTCAAAAGCTACAAGAATATTATCAGTAATTAACCTTCCATGCACAAATGCACTTTGGGTATAACTGATAATAGATGGTAAACACTTTTTTAACCTGTTAGCAATAGTTTTTGATGCAATCTTAGACACCACCTTACATAAACTTATAGGCCTATAATCAGGGACTTTCTTAGGCTCTTTACATTTTGGAATAAGTACAATATGGGTCTCATTAAAATTAGGAGGAGATATACCTGAGTTCAAAAAGTCAAGGACCGTTTTGGTTACCAGTTCACCAGTAGTTGACCAGAAATGTTGAAAAAACAGAGGTGACATTTCATCTAGGCCTAGTGCTTTCAATGGGTACATTTGTTTTAAAGCCACTCTAGCTTCATTTGCTGTAAAAGCTTGAGACAAGGCATGATTCATGCTTGGGGTGACTTTCGGCTAGACAACTTGAATAATCTTGTCAAAATCTTGTGAGTTGCTAGAAGTAAAAAGGTTCGTATAGTAATCCAACACTATACCTTCAACTTCATCTTCCTCTTCATGCCATACATCATTCGAATCCATTAGGCCATCAATAAAATTTTTACTATATCTTGCTGAAGCTTTAGCATGAAAAAATCTCGTATTTCTATCACCAAATTGAAACCAATTTATACAAGATCATTGCAACCGCATTGCATTTTCTTTTTCCAATCAGCAATTGAGCTCAATCCTAGTATTTTTCATTGGCCTGATCATTTGTGGAGAAGCTCGTTAAAGCTCTAACCATTCCAAGTGCTTCTGCAGTTCTGTAATAATTCTGCCCACATGACCAAACTCAATCCTATCCAAGAATCTAATCTGCTTCGACAACTCTCCATGCACTTGCTTAGCACAAACTTAGACCTGGCAGCTAAACCCTCATTCCATGCTGCTTAGACGACCTCCTCACACTATGGATCCTTCAACCACATAGATTCAAAACGAAAGGCTCTCCCCATTCTTCATTTGCGAGATCTTGAAGTCAAACGTATGGTCAAAGGAGAATGATCAGAAACTGCCGAAGATAAATGGAATAGCTTAGCTGAAGGAAATAATGAGACCTAATCTGGTGAAACTAGGGCATGATCTAATCTCTCCCTTATTTGAGTTCCATCAGAGTTCTAATATATCCAGGTATATTTTGGCCCAACAAACCAATGTCCCGAAGCCCACACAAATTAATAGTATCCACAAAGTTTTCCATTTGTCTTCTAGGCCAATAACTGCCACCTTCTTTCTCAGAAAGACCAGTAGGTTCATTGAAATCACCAATGACTAACCAAGGAAGCGATGAAGTCCCCTGTAAGTGTCAAAGTTTCATCCAAGATTCTAGTCTTTTTGCAGTGTTAGGATCTCTGTAATATCCTATTAAGTGCCACCATCCTATCTCCTCCCCACCATCCACTAAAGCATCAATGTGTGTTAGAGAGTAAGTTTGAACATCTAGCTTAATACGCTCTTTCCAAAACAACGCTAAACCACCACTTTTACCACGACTAGGTACCATCAAACCATGTTTAAAGTGACATCTGTCTCAGACTTTGGCCATCCAATCCAGATTTGATTTTGTCTTCATAAGGAAGACAATAATGGGCTCTTCTTGTTGTGCCACCTTTTCCAAGGCCTTAACTATCCAAAGGTTCCCAATCCCTTGACAATTTAAACTTAAAAGACTCATTGGTCCCAGCGAGGTTGCCCAACAACCTCTGTCGATCCTAAGTGAGTAGCCAATAGCTGACTAAGCTTCTTTGTTTCCTCCTCCATTTTGATTCTTTTTCCTTGGTCCCCTTTGGTCACCTCCACCTTATTTAAAAGACACATTGGTCCTTGTGAGGTTGCCTAGCAACCTCCACCAATCCTAAGTGAGTAGCCAATAGTTGACTAAGCTTCTTTGTTTCGTCCTTCATTTTGATTCTTTTTCCCTGTTCCCCTTCAGTCACCTCCACCATATTGCTTCTTCACCATTTATATCTGGGCCCCCAGCAGTGACAGACACATTCCCTTCTGACAGTGACATGGGCCTATCTGTAATCCTAGTCCAAGTTCCACTCTTAGGCCTTTTCTGAATTACCTTACCTCTTTAACTTTACTTTTACCCTTCCCAATAATTTTTACTACCCTTCTTATCCGTTGACCTCTCCATGCTGAAGCTAACCACCGAGTTAAACGGGCTTGAGATACTCTCTCCGGGCTGTGCTTGCACATCCACATTCGACACACCTTCATCTTCGTTTTTTAATCATCCAAGCCCTTCGGGTTCTCAAAATACGTCCCTTTCACCAACTAGATCGGGTAAATCCAAATTTGAATTCAAAAATCCAGATTTTAAGTTAATTAAGTTATCAATATCCTGAATAATCTCCTCAAAATCCGGACTAATCTAATTCGAAAAAATGTTTGCAATGGCCGCCGACACCGGAATCAATACTATGCCTGAACCTAATACCTCGAACTCCATTCGACTTGCCACTGTTTTTATGGACTGAGAATGATTTTTCTCAGTAACCAACATCTTCAACATAGATGGGCCAAGACTAACAATATTTCTGCTTCTGCCACTACCCAACTCTGGAGTGTCAAAACCTTGAAGTTTAATTGTCACCTTCTTCACTGGATTATATTGGTTCGCTCTAATCCATGGTCCAAACTGCTGGTCCTCCGTCAATAGTGAATCCTTACTCTGAATCCACAAAATACAATCCTTATCGTCATGTGATAACTGCCTACACCTGTAGCAAATATTCGGTAAATGCTCGTACTTGAACGAAATCCACCCTTCCGAAGACTGGTCCCACAAAACACGACGACCCCTACACAATGGCTTCGCAATGTCCACCACCACTCTCGACGACCCCTACACAATGGCTTCGTAATGTCCACCACCACTCTTACTTGCATAAAGCTTCCCTCAACCATCTCACTGGTATCTTTGGGTTTCATGACCATATCTAAAGAATCCCCAAGACTGAGAGCAGTTTCAATATTCAAGTAAGAGTAAGGTAGGTCATGTATTTGAACCCAGAAAGACGTAGTACAAAACTTCAGTTCTTGTATCGGAACAGAGCCATCGTAATGTTTGTCTATCAAAAGACCAAGGTTATTGCCCGCATCGCTAACACCAAACTCACTCCTTGTTCGCCATATTGGATGAAAGGTCCGAGCCACCGCCTCGATATTCACTAACTTATGAGTAAGAAACTTGGCCACTAAAATAAAAATGCCTACCTTCTTATTCCTTGATAGGTCGACCTTCCTTCCTTCCTCCTCAAACAATGAAAGCAAGCTTCTTCCAACTTTGAGCCAGATCATCGATACTATTTACCACTACATGGAAACAACAACTCAAGCCCTACTAGTAATCAAAGTTACTCTAGGGGAGCCACTCACCCAATCGAGAACTAGTATAATTGACACCTCTTGTTGTTTTCAACAAAAACATCTAAGATTCAAATCATTTTTTTCTTATTGTAACTAATTAATAATATATGTGTGTGTGCAAGGCGTGCATTTAAACTTTGAAAGTTAGTGATGGTGACGGTGCCGTCTGGAAGGTGTCGTTGCCCTCTACCTGGACGACGGCATGGTAAAGGGCGACGGTCCGTCCCCTCCGTCATCCCAGGCCAACTCCCCAGCACCTCCCAACGGTGTAATCTACACGTGTCGACGAAATGAATGGGTGACGGGGCAAAGCTGAAGGAAGCAATACATGTCTTGTGATGTACACTTCCACGAGGAAAAGAATCTTGCTACGTACGCTACTACTTGGATAGATGTCTTGCACAGTACGATTGCTCCCAGAGGGATATCTTGCACAACACGCTTGATCGCCCAAGAAGTATCTTGAGCTCCACACTACTCAGGGGCAATTCCGGTAAGACGATATCTTCCCCAACACGCCTTAGCCAAGGCCCCCTTCTGCTATAAATACCTCCGAGTCCTCCAAAATTAAGGTACGCGCAATTCTACGCGACTCTGGCACTCTAGAGTTGCGAGCAATACTAACTTAACCGTCAGAGGGTCGTTGGCCGGTACCACGCCGGTACTCCCCCTTTGAGTTTCTTTCTACTTGTACAGGTTTATTCGGAACGCGCGAAGTCCCTGCAGCTTACTGAGTTGATTCTTGGCATCATCAGTTAGTTTTCTTTTATGAAGAGAATCAACGTTCAAGCTTAGAGCAAACTAGTTAAATTCACCTAAAGCTTCGAATGAATCCTGGGCATGGTAGAGTAGTGAGAATGGGAAGGATATCCTAAAACAAGGAGCCTGTAAAGTAGTTGGTTCCGGGGAGTCTATTTTGGTTTGGGAGGACCCGTGGCTCCCGGATATGCCCGGTTTCATGCCAATCCCAAAGGACCCAACTAGGAGCTCTTGTTTGATGGTGTCACAATTGGTAAACTAGCAGTCAAAGGCTGGTTAGAATGAGGGTTAAATTAATAAGTGAATTGTTTGATCAAGCTTCGGTTGCAACTATAAACAAAGTTCCCATGTGGACTCATGATCAAGCGAATAAATCATAAATGGGCTTGGATTAAAATGAACAATGGACAATTTTCTATTAAGTCGGCTATCAACTTATCTTTAATAATCTTCCCCAGTCCATGGAAGATCCTATTAAAAGCAAAATATGGAAGTCAAACCTATCAATAAACTAAAATGCTTTTATGGTGAATAGCATCCAACATCTTGCAGACCAGAGAAGTATTGAATAGGTATGTTATTGATAATGATTTAAACTGTTTGCCTTGGGATTTTGACTTAGAAACAAATGAGTCAAAAAATAAACTAGAATCGTCACTCTCCATAATGAGGATCAAAGCAAGCGTTACATATTTATTGCATGCATTGATGATTAAGAGTAACGGACGGAACAACGGCAACAAATGAGCTGTTCACATCAGACCATCAATTTAGTAATGCACTAGCCATTGAACATAAATGCAGAAGTTCATTGTCCATTAAAGCGATGAACAACTATAAAAGAAAGGAACAACATAATCCAAAGGTACACACAAAAATTCATCCAAAAACCACTCAAAGTCAATTTCTCTGTAAAAACCTTTTTCTCTTTGCGACTTAACCATCAAAGTGCTTTTGGCAAACACCACACCGGTGTACCCCATTTCATTTCAAGTTTTATTAGTTTGGCGTCGTCTGTGGGAAACGCTAATCATCCAAGTAGTTTTTCTTAAGTGACAAAAGAGATCCTCGTAGCACAAGATGGATTCCGAACAAGCTGCACAACAAATTCAAGCCCTTGCAGCCAGTGTGGAGGAATTGACTCGCCAGAATGAAGAAATATGAAAAGCCACGGAATCTTGGAACGGGAACGATAGCGAACTGCTGAGAACCAGAATGAAGAAGAACATCAAAGAATCAAAGGAAACAACAATGAGGAAGAATCAGACAGCTAGATCAATAGGAGGACGAGGGCAGGAGGATGAGGGTGTCAGAAGAAAACTTGTCCAGGATGGAGAACGAGCTCCATAACATGAGGAGGGAAATGGATGAACTCAAGAATGCAGTAAAGGACAAAGCTGTGGAGAACTTGGACGAAATGATTCGAAGGACGGACTCACCATTCACCACCAAAGTGTTGAATTGCCCTCTCCCACCAAAGTTCCGCCTTCCCCAACTAAAGTTGTTTGACAGTTCAAGAGATCCATTGGATCACATCGAGTCATTCAAAACTTTGATGCTCTTGCAGATGACCCAGGATGAAGTAATGTGCAGGGCCTTCCCAACAACGCTGAAGGGCGTAGCCAGGGTATGGTTTGGCAAGATACTTACAAGTACCATTGCAAACTTTGAGTAGCTGAACAAAGGTTTTGTTCGAAACTTCATTGAAGGACAGCGACACAAGAAGCCAACTAAGCATCTTCTCAACATCCACCAAGCAGAGGGAGAGTCATTGAGACAATACATGATGCATTTCAATAAAGAGCTACTACAAGTGGATGAAGTGGAGGATCAGGTCATCCTGACAATCTTCCAAGCAAGATTGCTACCTGGAGATTTCTTTTTCTCAATCACCAAGAGTCTGCCAAAAACAGTGGCAGAGCTACTCCACAAGGCCTAGAAGTATATGAATACAGAGGATGCAGTGACCGCTAAAGGTGTAACAACCAAAAGAAAGCAAGACGAAGGAACTAGCCACGGCCCCAACAAGAAAAAGGAAGCACGAAGCATTGGGCATACAACAGACAAAAAGAGGAATCTCCTAGATCGAAGGTCAAAATCTACTAACTTCACTCTCTTAGTGATGCCCATTGAACAGGTATTAATGTAGATAAAAGATGAACCTTCTTTGCAATAGCCCAAACTGATTTATGCTCCAGCCGAAGTAAGAGACAAGAACAAGTACTGTAAATTTCACCAAGACAACGGACATCACACTAACGAATTCAGACATTTGAAGGACCAGGTAGAGGCCCTGATCTGTCAAGGGAAACTACAGAAATTTGTACAAAGAAAGAGCCGTACAGACAACCACAGAAGGACGAGAAAGATAGGGAACAAGAGACAGGGGCAAGAAGGCTCCCATAGGTGAGATAAGGATGATCTTAGGAGGATTGGTAGTAGGAGGATATTCTAAGTTGTTGAAAAAGGCATACACAAGGGAAGTGAACAGCGTTAATTCATGATTCCTACCTTCAAAGACGCTCAGGTGCAACGAGCTAGATATTGTCTTTTCCGAAAGAGATGCCCGCAGCATCAGGCAACCCCATGATGATCCGCTAGTGATAATGCTCAGATTGGAAGAATTCAATATTCACCAGGTACTAGTGGATAATGGGAGCTCGCCAAACATCATCTATCTGCTCGCTTTCCAACAGATGAAGCTGAGCAAAGCAATGCCTCAATCTTTCACTTCCCCTTTAGTGAGTTACATCGAAGATAGAATCATCCCTAAAGGTGTCGTTAAATTAACCATAATTGTAGGCACTTATTCAACACAAGTCTCCAAGGAGATTGATTTTCTTGTGGTCGATTGCCCATCAAGGTACAATGTCATCCTTGGATGACCAACACTCAACAAGTTGAAGGCATTGACATCGACATACGATCTAAAGGTAAAATTCCCTACAGCCCATGGCATAGGGGAAATTAAATGAGACCAAGTCCTCGCAAAGGAATGTTATCAAGCTGCCCAAGCATTAGGGAAAAATCATACATGGATGATAGACGAACCATAACCAATCCCCAAACCGTCAAAAGCACCACAAGAGATTGAAGTTGTCCCAGGAGATTCATCTAAGGTTTTAAAGATAGGGTCAGCTTTGGGCATAAGAGGGGAGTTGCCACCTAGTTTTTACAATGGTCTAGGAACCATATATATAGCGTCATTTTCGAGGAAAGACCATTGATTTTACTACCAGAGTATGGGTTTGGAGTTTAGGTACACTATTAGGAAGGTGTTAGGCACCCAAGATCGTCCAACCCTAAGATTAGCCTCCCATCATTGACTCTTAATCTTAACCCTATTAAAAACTAATTCAATACATGTATTCTAGACTCACACAGACACACACACTAACATGCATCTAACATATAACGTGGCATCTTTCATCCCAAAACACATATCCATCCTTAAAGCAATAAAGAGCCAAAACCACACACAACCCTAACATTCATCTAATCATTGCATCAAGGCATTCATCACATCACAAAACCCTAATACATCTAAGCATGCTCCATCATATCATACCAAGGCAGCGAAATAATCATGGTGAGCAGACATAGATTCATCTCATGTTTCCCAATATATTTAGGCATGAAATCACACATCAAACAAGCATATTTATCATATCACCAATGCATAAACATTTCTAATGCATGACTTACCCTTCACTTATCTTGCAACAACTCAACACCTATGACATTATGCGTGAGCATGTGAATGCATATTCATGGCATTCAATATAAAACCCTAATCTAAGCATGTTGAAAGACAAACAAGCATGTGAGACAAAGACACAAATATGTATGATCATATGAAAAGGTTTAAAAACAAAGGAAAGCATGTGAAACAAACCAAACAAACAACATAAGGAATCTGGATTTAACCTGTGTACACATGCTCATGACATGCGTGCATGGACTTGTTCAAGAACCCTAACCCAAAAACCAGAAACAAAAAACAGAGCACAAAAAAAAACCCTAATTCTAACTATCTAACATGCTTAGAACACAACAGAACTATAAAACTAACCTAAGCAAACATATAAAAGCCTACACTACACAAAGAAACAGGATTAAAACTAAAAAGAAAGACAAAAAAGGAAAATGGAAGCAAGAAAGGATATCTTAAAGCAAAAACTCCTAGGCTTGATTTTTGACTGTTTCCCTCAGTCAAATTTATCACAATTTAATAAAACAGTGATTGGAAACTTTAAATTCAAAGGATTAGGGCCAGAAAAGTTACCAATAAAATAAAAATGACTTGAGGCTGTTTTGTAAAAAACTCCCATTTGATTCACTATTTTCTAGTGAATGTTAGGTTTTTCTTGTGGGATTTCTGTGTCTTTTGAAAAGGTACCATGTAAGGCTTTTTACAGTTGAAAAATAGGGGTTTGGAATGACTCCCAAACGATGTGTGATTCATTCCAAACGTCAGCCATTATTGCAAAAAACTTGTCTTTTCCATGCTTCTGAAACCCTAACTGCGTACATATACTTTGGCCCACGTATGCAGGTCGCTGCCTACATACATGGTTCGAGAGCCACTGTGGTCATTTATTTCCAAAAATATATTTTTGCACATTTAAAAAGTGATATTTTCCATTTTAACACTCCTCAAGTAAATTTGATATCTGACTGGGCTCCAAACTAGTTTTGGGCCTTAGAGTTCGAGTATCATTGGAGAACAAGGGTCTAATTCATAAGGGGTACAAAATTTGGTGTCCACAAATGCCCCTCTTTTGATTCATGAGTTTCACTAACAGAATCAAAAGAATAATAAGAGACAAAATATTTTGTTTTGATGTACGACTTGGGCCTAATCCACGCACACAACACACATCACGCATACATAGGGCGGGGTGCAACTCTGAAGAGTTGCATGGGGTTCGTATTTCCAAAGTCCCACCTTCGTTGCTCGAGAAACGATCAACGACAGGTTCACTATCCCATAACCTATTTTGCCACTTGCAAGCAAATGGCGAGTGACTCATCATCCTAGAGTCACTTAAAAAGAAAAAAGAAAACAAACAAAGGTGCTCTTACGAGCTAACCCAACAAACAACTAAAGGATATAGTCTCTGTGGTGTCCATCTAGGGCTCTTGCCTCAAACTTCTCTGGGTGACTTGTTCCTCTTGTCTTCATCACTTCTTTCTTTACCTTTTCTGGTAAGGCTCTTGCCTTAGGTTAACCTTGGTCTCTTTCATTATCACTATCTCTACCATTTCCTACCATGCCTGCATGTTCAACTCCCAGAGGATATGTGCACAAGAAGTCTTGATTGTTGGATCCACTAGGGATGGTGAAAACTTGCTGAGGAGTAGATCTACATAGGAAGGAATCTTCTACCTCTCATGACTTGCTTGAGGATGAGAAACTTGCTAAGGAGTAGTATGGATGGACTCGTTGAGGAATAGTGTAGATGTGTGATCCACTAGGGAAGAATCTTCTGCTTCCTTCATGGTTTACCGAGGACTTTGAGGAAGCATCTTCTACTTCCTCGCAGAGGATTTTTTTTGGTGTATTAGATTCACTGGGGAAGAATCTTCTGCTTACTCAATAGGGATACTTTAGGAAAGAATCTTCTACTTTCACACTGGGAAATGTTTAAATGTGCTTAGGCTCATCGGGGAAGAATCTTCTACCTCCTCCATGGGTATGATATTCATTAGGGAAGAATCTTCTGCTTCCTTGCTTGGGATGGTGTTCTTGATGTGCTTGAACCATTGAGGAAGAGTTTTCTGCTTCCTTACCGAGGATAGTGTTCTTGATGTGCTTGAACCATTGAGGAAGAGTCTTCTGCTTCCCTACTGAGGATCGTGTTCTTGATATGCTTGATCAACTGGGGAAGAATCTTCCGGTTGCTTCATGGGGATGGTGTCCTTGATGTGCTTGACCATTGAGGAAGAGTCTTCTGCTTCCTTACTGAGGATAGTGTTCTTGATGTGCTTGATCTGTTGGGGAAGAATCTTCTGCTTCCTCCACGGGGATGGTGTTCTTGATGTGCTTGAACCATTGAAGAAGAGTCTTCTGCTTCCTTACTGAAGATAGTGTTCTTCATGTGCTTGATCCGCTGGGGATGGTTTTGTGATGTGCATGCTTTATTGGGGGAAGAGTCTTCTACTTCCTTTACTGCTCACTGGGGAGTCCTTTGATAATTTTGTGCCTAAATGGGGAAATCTTGAGATGTCCCTCTTTTTTTTTAAGAATTTTTTTTTTTTTTTACTGTTCATGACTAAACAACACATAGTTTAGTGGTGAGGTCTAAACTACACATAGTTTAGCCATCAGATGTGTTCCTTCCTTTTCATTTTTTCCAACTGTTACCAACTATTTTTTCTTCTTCTTCATTCTCTTCATCTCCCTCATCTCTTCATATTCTCCATAACTCTTTTTTTTTTTTTTTCTCTACAAAAACCTCCCTCTCCTCTTTCTTTTCCTCACTTCTTGACTCTCTCATTATCTCAAACTCTCACTCTCTCATTTTCTCTCATTCTCTCATCATCTTCTCCAACGGCACCCAAGACCAAAAAGACCTCCTACGTCCTTTCTTCCGATGCATTCCATCTCACCTGTAGGAGTGGGGCAACGAGGTTGATGGGGTCTCCACCATTGACATACCGGCCAAAAAATTACATTCCCATGGCTGAATCTGTAAGTTTTCAAGCATTTTTCTCATTTTTAAGTTTCTTTTTGATCTTCTGTTTTAATGTGTTTTCAGCCATGTAAATGCTTGGGTTTTGTTGTAGGATGGATTTAGATGAAAACCTGACATCTTAGGAGCGATAGGAACATGTTTAGGATTGATTTTGGATCATACATGCTTGAAAATATCGAAGAACTGCTTCTGTTTGTGTTCCTACATGTATGGGTTTGGGCCTGCTTACGCAGGTCTGCTCTTGAGGTTCTGCGTATGAGAGAATGGGCCTATGTACACAAGGTCCTATCTGCATATGCGGGCTTTGACCTGCGTACATGAGACACCTGGTAGAAGCCCTACTCTACCCATTTTCACTTATTTTTCATCTGTTTCACCCCATATGCAATCCTAACACACCTTCCTATCATTTTTGTACCCGAATATTACTGTATCCTTCTTTTTGTCTTCATCCTTACATCAAAACATCATTTTTCCTAAATCTGTTTGAATTAGGAATTTAACTTCATCTCCTTCTTATTTGTTTATAGTCATCATCCCCTTATGCTGGTAGAGGGAGCACTAACAAGGTGGTGGAATGGTAAAACCTTCTTGTCCCTAAAACCAGGGCCTACATCTGGGAGGCAGGTTTTGCGCCTATCATTAGTCTTCTTCCAGAGAAGTTTGCGAGTGCTACCTTGGTGTAGTGCCTCATTGAGAAATGGTGGAATACTACCCACACCTTTCGCTTTGCTGAGCAATAGATGACGATGACTCCCTACAACTTCTACCGCATGATCGGCCTTAGCTTCAAAGGGGCCATCATTAGTTTGACGGTGTGTCGGGCATTTAGCTAGGTCTTGACATATTGGGGAGGAAATACTCTATTGAGACCATCTGCTATTTCGACTTGGTGTCGAATTACATGCTTCTCCCACAGAGGACTACAGAAGAGTTTGTTCATATGGCTAGGGCTTTCCTTCTTCACTTGTAGGGGGCCTACCTCTTTGCCAATGGTGGGAAAACAGTGTCTTTGAGCAAGCTGGCCCTCTTTCAAGACTTTGGAGAGGCATGGAGGGCCAACTGGGGGCAGGCATGTCTTGTCTATCTTTACTCCAATCTCGACACTCTTGACTGGGGCACTTTGCAACAGCTTATGAGGCCTTGGAAGCTCCTTAAGTTTAGTTCTCTTTCCATTTCTTGCATTCTCATTTGCAGCTTGTAGTCTTGAAAACTATATTATCTTGCAAATTGTCATCTTGCAAATTGCCATCTTGCATCTAACCTGTGGCTTGTGCTTCTTTTTCAGTGGTGGCTTGTTCAGTATGGCCTCATAACTCCAGGCACCGATCTAGTTCTGAAGGAGTTTCCTCGAGTTAGGGCCCATCGTGCTAGGTTAACTTCAGATGAGGTAATTTTAAGAGTTAATAATTGTTCATGCTTCTTCATGCATTTCCTTTAAAATTCTTTCTTCTAACCATGTGCCATTAGAGTTTAACTGGACCCCATGGGCTGGCCAGCCACTTCCTGCTACTCGAGACTTGAAGCCTGCCACTCTCATCGCTTCAAAGATCACCCGACCTTTTGAAGGAGCAAGCTTGAGGGCATTATACCTGGCAGAAAGGGTGAGGTGCTAATTGGTGGGTAGGGATGACCCACTAATTCCGAAGGACCCTTCATGCTTGCCCTACACTACATAACTAATGTCGAGTACAACTCGTGAGGGAGTGGCATTTCCTATGCCAAGCGGCTTCTTAAGGGGTTGAACTATGAGGAGTTCAACATCACTCACCTTATGCCTTCCCTTACTTTTCTGGTACATGCTTAACCTTTTTTCTTCTTCTTTTTTTCTCTTCCTTGTTTGTCATGACTTCTAATGTAGGAAATTGTAAAAAGGGGGACTTACTGCCGGTGAGCCCATTAACCCTCCACATCTCCCTTGGATGGTCTATGCTTATGGTCCTGATGGCTTTGCTCAGAAGCGTGCCGTGCCCCATATTCCTAATGTCATGGGCTATCCTTTCCCTCCCAACACTCGGGCGGTAAGTTCTTTCTCCTTTTGTCCTTCTCCTTTGCCATTCTTCTATTTTTGTTTCAATTACTAACCCTTCTTTCTTTAAATTGCAGCCCACTATCCAAGAGCATGAGGAGTTGGTATGGCTAGCTAGGAATCTCAAGTTGGAGGTGACAAACTATTCAAGGAAGCTACATGGTCCAAAAGGAGTGGCCCGCCTGGGCGGTGGTGATGATGATGATGATGATGAAGGTGATGAGGAGGATTTAGTGGCGACTCCTAGCTGCCAACCAAGGAAGAGGCGGCACCATTGATTACCTGCAATTCAAGACTTATAGACATACAACACACAGTTTTTTTTTTTTTCTTTCTTTCTTTCTTTTTTGATTTTATGGTTTTTTTTTTTTTTTTTTTTGCCTTTCTTATTCCCCCAAGCAAACATTTGGATTTGGTTTAAGACATAAATTGGATTTTTAGAACATCTTTTTAACATTTATGCTACATAATTTACAAGATATGTGATGAATTGTCTATTTCTATACAACTTTGCTTCTTTGATGCTTGAAATCTTGTGCTTAGAATGTGTCTTGGATGATCCCTTAGGCTGTAGTAACCCTCAGGAATGCTTTGGAGTGAAAAAAATCTACTCAAAATAGGGGAACGTAAGCTTCTACCAAGCGTCGTGCGTACATGGAAATGGGCCTACGTATGCAGCTTTGATTTTTTGTATGCAAGGTTGACTTTGCGTAGGTGGGCCGCAAATCAGAAAACCCTAACCGACTTACTTAAGTATAAAAGTAGTCATTTGAGTTCAAAACCCTTACCAACGTATTTTCAACCCATAGAACCCTTTTTTAGGGTCCCCCAATGGCAGAAAACTCTTCTCTTGATGTCTCGGCTTGGATTAAGAAGCGTGGTCCTGATTTCAAGGACTACATCACTTCATACGGTATTTCTTGTATCTTCCCATACTATCAAATTAGGGTGGGTGAGCCTCTTCTTCGTGCTGTTGTCAACTATTGGGTTCCTTCTCGACATGTGTTTCACTTCAATGGAATAGAACTATACCCCATTATTGAAGAATTTGGTGCTATCATGGGTGAATTGGAGATTGATGATCTCATCTTCCTTCTTTGCTATGAGTTGTGTTAGGTGTCCCTGCTGCCATGGAAAATAGGTGGTGTGTTTTTGGCAAGCTCAAACTTAGGTTGTTCTTTAAGTATTTTTCCAGTTCGGCCCTTCCCAAGGGTGAGAGGCCACGTTCATACTTTCTTCAAGCCTTTTGCTTGTGTGCTCTTGCAAGGTATTTCTTAGTTTAAAACTCGTATTGTGTGGACCTTCGAATGTGCATGATAGCTTATAAGCTAAAGAAAGGAAACCCGGTGGGCTTGATCTTAGTAAAAACCCTCAATGGTTTGGATGCCTTTCATAGGAAGGAAGCAAGCTTCTTTGCGGGAAGTCCTCTTCTCCTTAAGGTATAATTCCTAACTTTTGCCTAGGTTCTCAACCTAGCGGGGTCAATCTAATTTTTGCACAGGTTGCCATTCAGTTTTCAACCCATCGAGGCACCTTATATCATCTTTCATTTACTTTTTTTTTTCACTCATACTCTCTTTTCTTCTTCATTTTTTTTTCTTTTTACTCCTTCCTCTCTCTCTCTCTCTCTCTCTCTCTCTCTTCCTTTTTCAGATATGGCTACAGGAGAGGCTTCAATTGCTTCAACTTCCCACCATACCCCTCAGCACCTACCTCCCTAAACACCTTAGGGACCGCCAGCTTCATCAAAATGATATGAGCTTTGAGGCGTACATGGAGCTTATGGGTCACCTCAAGGAGACCGACATTCAGTAGGTCGTGGAGTGGTGGCACATTTTAAGCATGGTCCATAGTTACTACAAGGACTGCTATGTGACTCTAGTTGGACTTTGTTGCTGCTCATACTACTCCACTTGTTGTATCTCAAGGCAATTTGGAAAGCGTCAAAGAGCTCCTCAAGATGAAGGCGCCTTCCATACTGCAGTGTTTACCAATAGGATCTTGGGCAAGATTAGTGAGGCTTGTCCACGCCGTAGGGTGTTGAAAGGCATTGTTCCTCCTCGATACATCTATCCCACAATAGGGTATAAGCAATGATTGGAGGATGAAATGAAGTGGATTCTGAAGGATGAGAAAGCTTACATAAAGACTTGCAAGAAAGTAAGGATGACTGAGTGACCACCTTGATGTGCCCCATGTTTTACTTTTCTGCACTTTTATGATTCTTATGTTTTTGTTTTTGAATTTAATAAAGGACTGGAATACTCTAAATCCCCAATGAAAATAATCTTATCATCTTTTAATTTGAGCAATAAGAGAATTACCTTTTTATTATCTTTGCTTATTGTCGTTTATTCTCCCTTTTTTTTTCTTTTCTTTTTCTTTTGCCATGTAAGTTTTTCCCATGACGTCCCTTCAGGAATTTTTGTCATGCCCATGGTCTTTTCCCCTAATTTTTGCCTAGACCGCCCTTTCGACTTTTCAATCTAGCGGGTTTCTTTTGCCTTAATTTTTGCCTATGATGCCCTTTCAAGTTTTCAACCTAGCAGGCTTTTACCTTTTTTTTTTTTTTTAGTTTTCTAGATGTTGTATTTCCAAAGTCTATCCATGTTGGCTGGGCGAAGCATTTCTTCCCCATCCAAATCTGTGATTCTTGTAGCACCTCCAGACATGATCTTCTTAATGATAAAAGGCCTAGACCACCTTGGCTTCATCTTCCCTCTTAGATCAAAAGTCTCATCTCTAAGCACCTGTAGGACCAAGTCCCTTTCTTAGAGGTTTCTCGATTTCACTTTCTTGTTGAATGCCTTAACAATCCTTTTTTGGTACCCTTGTGCATGATATTATGTCTTAGCCCTCTTCTCATCTATCAAAGCCAATTTTTATATCTCGCCTTAGCCCAATCCTCTTCTAGGACCTTAGTTTCCACCAATACCCTTAAAGATTGTATCTCTACCTCAATAAGAAGCACCACCTCACTACCATAAACCAAAGAGTAAGGTATTGCCCCAATCGACGCAAGGATAGAAGTTCTATAACCCCATAAGGTAAACAAAAGTTTCTCGGCCCAATCTTTGTATGTCACTACCATCTTGGCTAGGATAATCTTCACATTCTTATTAGCTGCTTCTACAGCCCCATTAGTTTGTGGTTGATACGGTGAAGACTTATGATGCTCAATGTTGTACAACTTCATGATCCTTCGAACCTCCCCCTCAAAGTGGGAACCGTTATTAGAAATGATCTTTTGGGGCACCCCAAACCGGCATATGATGTTGTTTTCTAAGAACCAAGCCACATGCTTAGCCTTCAATGCGAAATAGGAGGCTACCTCTACCCACTTGGTAAAATACTCAATTACCACCAAATGTATTCAGGCCCATTTAAAACATTAGGAGCTATCCTTCCAATCCCATCTATGCCCTAAACTGAGAATGGCCATAAAGAAGTCATGCTATACAACTCACTAGGCGATACATGGTTCAAGTTGGTGTGTGACTGACAATCATGGCAACTATTCACATAGTCCACACAATCCGTCTCCATTGTATTCTAGAAATACCCCATCCTTAGGATTTTCTTGGCTAACATTCTCCCATTCATATGAAGGCCACAAATCCCTTGATGAACTTCTTCCATTACTCTCTCAACTTCTTCCTTCTTCAAGCAACGAAGGTATATGCCATCATAGGATCTTCTATAGAGTTGTCCTCCACATAGGATGTACTGTGTTGCCATCATCCTAATGGAACGACGTTCTCTCTTGTCAGCACCATCCGGATATGCCCCTAATTCCAAGAACTTCATGATGTCATAGTACCCTGGAACTTCCTCTTCCTCTATGGTCATTACTCAAGCTTCAGTCTTCCTTTTGCGCACTTCTTCATAACTTTGCTCAATCTCCATGAGTCGTGTCCATACTCCCTCAGGTATTTCAACCATGGAGGCTAGGGTAGCTAAAGCATCCGCAAATTGATTTTAAGTTCTAAGGATGATTGCGTATTCAATTCTGTCAAAGGTCTTAGTCAAGTCTTCCAAGTATTGTTGATAAGGCTTCAAGTGTTCCTCCTTCACCTTCCACTACTTTTATGCTTGGGCTATAACCAAAGTTGAATCTCCAAAGACTTCAGCCTCCTTTAACCCCAATTCTCGAAGTGCTTCCATTCCGGCAATACAAGCCTCATACTTAGCCATGTTATTAGTTGCTTTAAAGTTCAACTCGATTGCCAAATGTATGTGAGATCCCTCGGGAGTGATCAAGGGTATTCCTATCCCATTCCCATATTTGTTTACAGCTCCGTCAAAGTACATCTTCCATACCCCGAACTCAATATCCAAAATGTCCTTATCTGGAAAGTCTTCTTTACCATCTTCCCCCTCTATAAGGTTATCGACGCAAAAATTTGACATGGCACTTCCTTTGATAGTTTTTATAGCCACATACTTCAAATCGAATTCTACCAATAAGATCAACCATCTTGACAATCTTCCACTTAAAGCAAGTTTCTCAAAGAGATACTTCAGTGGGTCCATTCTTGCTACCACTCATATTTGAAAGGTAAAATGATATGTCTCAATTTCTATACGGCCCAAACAAGTGCAAAGCATGACTTTTCTATGGGGGTGTACCTAGTCTCATAATCATTACTTAAATAGTATATGGCCCTTTCATCCTTGTCATCATCTTTTTGTGCAAGCATACTTTCAACTGCATCTCCTATGATGGAAAGGTATAGCGGTAAGGGTTTTCCATGTTATGGAGGCACTAGGATAGGTGGGTGGAGGAGATACTCCTTGATAAGCTCAAAGGTTTTTTGGCACTCATCATTCCATATATGTGGTACATTCTTCCTTAGGAGTTTGAAGATGGGCTCACAAGTAAAGGTGAGCTTGGCAATGAATGAACTAATGTATTGTAATCAACACAAACAGCCCCTTATTTCTTTCTCCCTTTTGGGTCGAGGCATCTCTAATATGGCTTTAATCATGGATAGGTTAAATTCTATCCCTCTATCATTCACTAGGAAGCCTAGCAATTTTCCAGCGATTACTCCGAAGGTACACTTTTATGGGTTCAATCTGAGCCTGTACTCTTTAATCCTCTCGAAGAACTTCCTCAAGTTTATGGTGTGGCTACCCCTATCCTTGGATTTCACTATCACATCATCAACATACACCTCTACCTCATTATGCATCAGATCATGTAGCAAGGCCGTAGCCATCCTTTGGTAGGTTGCCCTAACATTCTTGAGGCCAAACGGTATCACCGTGTAACAATAGATTCCCATTCGATAGGGAAAGTGGTTTTGGCCATATCTTTGGTGCCGTCTTGATTTGGTTGCATCCCAAAAAGCCATCCATGAAAGACATCAAGGCACTTCCCGCCATGTTATCCACTAAGACAACAATGTGAGGGAAAGGAAAGTCATCCTTAGGGCATGCCTTGTTCAAGTCCCTAAAATCCACACACATCTTCACCTTCCCATCCTTCTTAGGTACGAGCACAACATTGGCTATCCATTCGGCTTGGTGTACGGGTTTGATGAACCCTACCTTTAATTGCTTAGTGACTTCCTCCTTGATTTTTAAGAGCCATTCGGTCCTCATTCTTCTCAACTTTTGTTTGACGGGTACCATGTGATCATGAGTGTCAATGTGATGTTAAGCTATCTCAAGGTCAATTCTAAGCATATCTTCATAAAACCAAGTAGAAACCTCTTGAAATTCCATGAGGAGTTCTTGAAGGTCCTTTCTTTCTTTTTCATTTAAAGTTGAGCCAATTTTCATTAAGCATGGATTCTCATCATTGCCTAAATTAATAGTTTCAAGAATCGGTTCCATAGGTTCAATTTTCTTTTCCAATTGTTTATTAATTTCATTTTCAAATTCATCTGAATCATTTAAGTGTAGAATTTCAATGTTATAGGACGCATCAAAGTAAGCCAAATCTCATTGGAACTTGCATTACAAACTCTTTCTCCATGTCTTCAGAAAACCCAACCCAAGTCCAATTACTAATGGGCCCCACAATAGGCATGATGAATTCTATCTTCTTTCTTCTTCAAGGCTTGCCACTCTCCTCATCGTCCTTCTTTAGAGGTTTTTCATACTTACATAGCTTCGGTTATGTCGTATAGATCCTCACCCTTATTGGGTAAGCCTCTCCCCACCTCATCAAAGCACCAATCACCATCATTTCCACTCCAATAGATAATCATTTCATCATCTCATTCTTCTTCTTTGTTCACCACGAGATGTTGATCATCATCAGAAGAAGGGTTAATGTTGCGTTCAAGCATGAAGTGAGTTAAGGCAACTTGAGTTGTTCCCACCTTCGTGGCCCATTTTGGCCAATCATGATCTTCCCACGATTCTACGTCTCCAAACTCAGAGAAGTCATTGACATGGGCCCTCTTGCAAGTCCATGGTCCAAGGGAACTCTTTATTTGTGGCATAAAGTTGGGTAAAAGTAGGCGGACCTTCCCTACTGCCATCATACAATTGATGTCCTCTTGAGTCAACTCGCTTTGTCTGCACTTAGCCTTGTCTTTTTCAGCTTCTTCTTTTGCTATCTCGGAGAGGTGGCTTATTTTCTTCTTAAGGACTTCAGCTTGCGCCTCCACACACTTATCTTTTGCATGAGGACCTTTTCACTTGCAACGTTCATATTTCCCTCTTGAAGGGCCTTCCCTTTGAACGCCTTACCTTCCATTGGACTTGGTTTGGAGCGATGTTTAAAAAGAAGCCCCATTCATTAAGCTCATATCCCAATTAAAGGTTCCTTTTAAACTTTAGATGTCCTCAGAATATTCTTAAGTTCATTTTAATGAAGGCCCAATTACAATGTCACTCCCTTCCCTCTTATGGATTTTTTCCCCTTGTATCATTGAGCTTTGGTCCATTTATAATAAAGCTCTCATCTTATTCTCATGGGCTTTCATTAGAATGCATTTAGAAATTTTCAATCCTTTATCTCAAACTTAGGCTTACAATGTATTCACCACCTTTGGGCTTTTCATTTTTATTCATCATTTTTTCTTGAAATTGCCCTCTAGCTAGAATACATTGTAGCTTTCCTCTCAAAATCTATGAAATTCTCATCAATTTGGGCCTAAGCATGCAACAAAGAGACCCAAGATTAGGGAGTTTCATTGTTTCGAAGGATGTTGGTTGCTAAGTCCATAGCGTATTTGTTACCTTAGGCCCAAAGTCCTCTTTTTCAAAAGGGCTTTTTCCACTTGGGCTTATGACAGAAATTAAGCTATGGTCTTATGAACCTTTCAAGTTAAGATATGCCTTTTGATTTAGGGATGAGCCACTTATATGTGAGAACTTTCTTTTCTTTTTTCTCATAACATCTTAGGGTATACCATAACTTTAAGGCCATCCCTTCCATTTTTACATCTTTTATTTTTCTTTAGAATTAGGTGAATACATGATATAATTGAACAAGCAAGAGATATAAGAGGAATCCTTTGTGATGGGGTCTAGGATCTCTCTAGTGTGGGTAGGTTCCCTAAGGCTAAAGTGTAATACCCGTCTCACTTAAATTTAATTTAACTGCTTCTAGAGTGGATTTGATGAATTGCTTAATTTATTTTGGAGGAGATATTATTTTATATTATGATTTCTACAAAAATAATAATAATAATAATAATAATAATAATAATAATAATAATAATAATAATAATAAGGGGTAACGTGAATAATTATTTTGTGGTTTATTCAAATTTAACTTTTGGTCTCCTTATCAGTTAAGGAAAAGTATAAGAGATTTAAAACCTAGTTCGATTAGGAGTTTAAGTGTTATTGGAATTCTTTAGAGTCTTAGCCTATGTAAATAACCTTATTATGAGTTTAATTTCCAGCCAATGTCGGGGACAGTTTTAACGTGTAAAGTTGAAAGTTAGGGTTTCCTACGTGAAAGGCAGAGAGTGAAAAAAAAAAAAAGAATCAGTGATTAGCGTATAAAGCTTAAGAGTAGAGTTTAGGGTTTCTCAAACTAAAAGGGTTGATGGCCGTGCGCTTCAGGGGGCAGCCAGCAAATTCGTTGAATTGAGGTAACATCCATATACGCATGCCTATTTGATATCATTGGACACTATTTGATTTAGGAACCTTTGTCTCTAGGCTGATTGAATTAATTGAATTATAATAATAGTGCATAGGAATAGAGATTATGGAAGTATATTTAGTCATGCTTTATTATATTCGATTTTTTTGAATCAGATCTTCTTATGTACGTAGAGTACATCTCATCCCATATAGATTAAACAATTGTAGATGTCCTTGGGTGGTATTAATCAGATGGTTTATGTGTTCTTATATAGAAGTATATTAGATGTTAGTTTTGGAAATGCTTTACAATTATTTTAATCTAGAATAGGTTTGGGGATATATTAGAAAGATATGTTAAATTTTACTTTGCCAAATCTTCATAGTGGCTGAGGAATTGTTTTATCAAGAGGACTTTGTGGTTATTCAAAACCTGCCCTTATTGAGTTATTTAATTATTATTTAGGTTCTACTTGACGTCGTTTCGAGCGATTGAAGTGAAGCTTGGTTTAGCAATTAGAGGTAAGTAGACTTCAGCACATGACGTTTCTCAAGACGTATATATTTATATACATATATATATATATATATATATTTGTCGTAAAAATATATTTATATATATATATATATACATATACATAATTGCAAAAGTGAAGTTTAAAAAAAAAATTTATACCATTGTTAGTGCTTTATACATACTCAAATTCTATTATTTATTGTATATTATTATGAAACTGTATATGTCAAGAATGTTTCAAATGGTCAACTAGACAGTCTGCAACCTTTGCCAACACAGGGTTAAGTGTTGGTCTTCGGCCGATGTAGTGTTAGTGTGGTGTGGTGCAGTGTTACTGTTGCTCTTTGGAGCTAGTGTTGCCTCTTTGAGGTTAGTGTTATTGTTCCCATGGGAATCACCTACCGAGTGTTTAGCAGCTTTTGTCTGTGTTTGACTAATATTATCCATATCGAACTACTGTTTTATTGCTACAGATCTTTGTAAGTGGAAAATGGTTTATTTTTCATAATAAATTGTTTCTACCTATTTAGTGTATATTGGCATTAAGTGGTTATTATTTTATTTAATGATTACAGCGTTATAGTGAAATGTTTTATTTTAACAGTTTTATAGAATATATTATATTACTGTTTAAACTATTTGTAAATGTTTCGTGAAGACTATATATTGTCAATGATACTAATGTTTTGTTTTGAAAGACATCCTCATGTTTTGTAGTCTCTTATTGAGCCTCTAGCTCACCCTTTTTTTTTTCCACCCCTTCCAGATTTGAGCAATGGAATGTCTTTTGATGGTAGATCAATGGAGCCTTAGATTGACGACTTCTTTTTGAGCTTTGTTAGTTGGTGAATTATTTTAGTATATTTTTCTTAGGGACAATGAGTTTGACATTTGTGGAACTATTTTGAGATTGTATTTGGAGACTTTATTGTGACGGATTTTGTATTTTTATGGATTTCATAGGAGAGTTGATGTTGGATAGAAGTTTATTTGTGGATAATTAATTACACTCTGTTCCATTATATTATTGTTGATTATTTCTAAAACAGGTTATGCATCTAAATCCTTGGTTTGGGTTTGGGGTGTTACATAAAGGGATAGATAAGTAGGTAACTCACAACTAGGTGGGCTATGATTCCAATCGAGGGCCTAAGTGGACCCCATAGTGGATTGGTAGCAAACCTTTAACGTACTCAAAGCCCATTATAGGTGATGGCATTTGTGAGTTGGTGGGATGAACTTCGGAAGATTTGGGCCCGAATGGAGCCTTCCATCTTCCCACACATCACTTACCGGGGTTAAGGGATAAAAGAGAACAAGTGATGTGTGTGTAAACAAGTATTTGAAATAGTTTTTATTAAGGTTAAGAAGTAAGACACGTAGGAATTAAACTCACTATCCTCAGTGGAGTCGCCACCGTGGACACAAGGGGGGACTCGCCACCTAGTTTCTGCAATGGTCTAGGAACCATATATATAGCGTCCTTTCTAGAAATGACCTTTGATCTTACTAACAAAGTATGGGTTCAGAGTTTAGGTACGCTCTTGGGAAGATGTTAGGCACCCAAAATCGCCTAGCCCTAAGGTTGGCCTCCTATCATTGTGTCTTAATCTTAAACCTATTAAAAACTAATTCAATACTTGTATTCTAGACTCACACACACACTAACATGCATCTAAGATACAACATGGCATCTTTCATCCCAAAACAAATATCCATCCATAAAGCAATGAAGAGCCAAAACCACACACAACCCTAACATTCATCTAATCACTACATCAAGGCATTCATCACATCACAAAACCCTAATACATCTAATTATGCTCCATCATATCATACCAAGGCAGCAAAATAAGCAGGGTGGGCAAACATAGATTCATCACATGTTTCCCAATATATTTAGGCATGAAATCACACATCAAACAAGCATATTTATCATATCACCAATGCATGAATATTTCTAATGCATGACTTACCCTTCACTTACCTTGCAGCAACTCAGCACCTATAGCATTATGCATAAGCATGTAAATGCATGTTCATGGCATTAAATTAAAACCCTAATCTAAGCATGTTGAACGACAAACAAGCATGTGAGACAAAGACATAAATATGTATGATCATATGAATGGCTTAAAAAAAAGGGAAAGCATGTGAAATAAACCAAACAAACAACATAAGGAATCTAGATTTGGGTTTCTGGGCAAGTGCCTGCATACGTAGCTAGAGGCCTGCATACGCATGCTCATGACATGCATGCGTAGGACTTGTTCAAGAACCCTAACCCAAAAACCTGAAATAGAAAACAAAGCACAAACAAAAAAACCCTAATTCTAACTATCTAGCATGCTTAAAACATAACAGAACTATAAAACTAACCTAAGCAAACATATAAAACTCTAAACTACACAAAGTAACAGGATTAAAACTAAAAAGAATGATAAAAAAGGAAAAAGGAAACAAGAAAGGATGCCTTAAAGCAAAAGCTCCAAGGCTTAATTTTTTATCGTTCCCCTCAGTCAAATCTATCACAATTCAATAAAACAGTGATTAGAAACTTTAAACTCAAAGGATTGAGGCCAAAAAATGTCTCAATCAAATAAAAATAACTTGAGGGTGTTTTGTGAAAAAACTCCCTTTTGATTCATTATTTTCTAGTGAATCTTAGGTTTTTCTCGTGGGAATTCTGTCTTTTGAAATGGTACCGTGTAAGGATTTTTAAAGTTGAAAAATAGGGGTTTGGAACGGCTCCTAGACAATGTAGGATTCATTCTAAATCTCAACCATTATTGCAAAAAACTTGCATTTTTCATGCTTTTAAAACCCTAGCTGCGTACACAGGAATGTGCCTGCGTACGCATGCTTTGGCCCCATGTACGCAGGCTAGTGCCCACGTACGTGGGCCGAGGGCTACTTTGGTCATTTATTTCCAAAAATAGATTTTTGTGTATTTAAAAAGTGATATTTTCCATTTTAACACTGAAAGTTCAAATAGCGTATAAAACACTATGAACGTTTAGACCTCCAATTTACAAATTACCAATTCAAGCTTAAAATCAAACGATAAACGTGCGGAAGATGAACTAAAGCTTAAAACAGAATTAATAAACAATCTAAGTCAAATAAAATCACATCCATAACAGAAATTAAATGACAAAGATAAAGGGAAGAGAGATGCAAACACAAGGACAGCACTCGATGTGTTATCGAAGAGGAAACCGAAGACCTCGGCGAAAAACCTCTCCGCTTCCCTCCAAGCGGTCAAATGATCCACTAAAGAATGTAGTTGGGATACAAGGACAACAATAGACCCTCCAAGCCTAATCTACCTAGTGTACCTAAGCCCTCCAAGCATCCTACTCCAACAAGGTTACACCGAACCTATTTCTTTTTTAGCTTCTCGGATCTCGCTACTAGTCCATAGCATCAACCAATAAGAATTGGTTCCTTCCTAACTGCTTCCCAAAACACCAAATAACCTTCTCACAGATGTGGGTATGGTGAGAAAAGGATTTGGCTAAAAAACCTCTCAAGGATCTACAATGGAAAGGGTGAGAGTAGAGGAATTTGAAGAGTCACAAGGTAAAGATTGTGGATGAGTCAATCTTATTTTTCTCTAGGGTTTCTCTCTCAAAATTCTCTCTGGAAGCTCTCTACATTTCGTAGGTATAAGGGGTATATACTAGTGGGTGTTTGGAATGCAAAGAGACAAATTTTCCAAAACAGAGTTGTCTGGCAGCTTGGCCTCGCGGCTTGACTGAGTCGTGAGATCAAGCCGCGAACTAACTGAACGGCCAGACTAGAATTTTTTGTCCTGTAGTGCAACAGCTGGCATGACGGTTCAGATTCTGGTGGCTTGCCAGTCGCGAACTAGCAGTGAGACCAGTCGCGAGTTCTGCTCTGCATGCTTAACTCGTGTGCAACTTCTGGCAGCTTGACAATCACGAGACACCAGCGAGATCCAGTCGCGAGTCCCTGTTCTGCTGCCAATCTTGAGCTTTTCTTCACACTTTCTCACACACTTCCCTTACATGATTCCCACCTAAAATACAGGGTTTCTAGATGCTGAATTACAACGAAATTGGCACGGAATAAAGCCAACAAAATGGTTAATAAAATTCAATCTTACAAACACTCTTCAAGTCAATTTGATATCTGATTGGGCCCTAAACTGGCCTTAGGCCTTAGAGTTCGAGCATCATTAGGGAACAAGGGCCTAAGTCGTAAGGGGAACAAAATGCGGTTTCTACATCAGCACTTTCAATCTTGGAGAAGACGAAGATAACAACCTTCCTAAGAGAGAACCAAGATGTTTTCACTTGGAAACACGAGAACATGCCAAGAATCGACAATGTCAATCCAGAGTGTAAACCAGTGCAACAAAGGCAAAGAGTATTTACACCTGAACGCAATAAGGCAGTGGCAGAAGAAGTTGAAAAACTCCTGGGAGCAGGTTTCATAAGGGAAGTGTTTTACCCTGATTGGCTAGCAAACGTGGTGATGGTGAAGAAGAACAATGGCAAGTGGAGGATGTGCGTTAACTTCACGGATCTCAACAAAGCTTGCCCGAAGGATAGTTTCCCCTTACCGAGGATTGATCAGTTGGTGGATTCAACCGCTAGACACAAGCTCTTAAGTTTCATGGATGCTTTCTCTGGTTACAACTAGATCATGATAGACGAAAAAGACCAAGAAAAGACCGCGTTCATTACTTACCAAGGGTTGTACTGTTATAGAGTAATATCTTTCAAACTAAAGAATGTAGGGGCCACATACTAGAGATTGGTGAACCGTATATTCTCTCAGCAGATAAGAAGGAATGTGGAAGTATATGTAGATGATATGCTGGTAAAGAGCAATGATGAAACAAATCATCTAGACAACCTGAGAAAGACCTTCGACACGCTACATAAGTATAAAATGAAGCTAAACCCAACGAAATGTGTTTTTACTGTCTTATCAGGAAAATTCTTGGGTTTCATGGTGTCTCAACGGGGCATAGAAGGAAATCTAGACAAGATAAAGGCGATAACAGCGATAAAGTCCCCAAAAAGGGTGAAGGAGGTACAGAGCTTGACGAGAAAAATCGCAGCCTTAAACAAATTTTTCTATCAGGTAACAGATAAATGCCTGCCTTTAAGTCTTAAAGAAAGCCTTTCAATGGACTGACAAGTGCGAAGACGCCTTGAATAAGCTAAATGATTCTATGATACAAACACCATTGTTAAGTCCTTCAATAATAGGGGAGAAGCTGCATCTTTATTTCGCGGTATCTAACATGGCGGCGAGCTCAGCACTGATCAGGGAAGAGGAGGAAGTACAGAAGCTGGTATATTATACCGCCAAGCATTTCAAGGCGCCAAAGTAAATTGCCCAAGGCTAGAGAAGATCACCTTCGCTCTAGTAATCGCCTCCAGAAAACTCCGCCTATACTTTCAGGCACATCCTATCATCGTCATGATAGACCAACCAATAAGGAAGACGATGAACAAGATAAATGCAGCAGGGCAACTCATCGAATGGGCCATATAGCTTGGCTAGTTCAACATAGAGTATCGGCCCCGGGTTGCAATCAAAGCCTAGGTTCTAACAGATTTCATCGCAGAGTTCACCTACCCTCAAGAAGAGGAAAAAACCTCTGAAGAAAACATGGATGGTCTAAACAGATAGATCCACCACCAAGAAAGCTGGAAGAGCAGGTGCAGTTCCCAGCAACAAACAACGAAGTTGAATATGAAGCACTTTTGACAGGTTTGAGCTTGGCAAAAGTACTAGAAGCAAAGACTATCATCATCCAAGTCGACTCTCAACTCGTAGTTGGCTAGGTAAGAGGAGACTACGAAGCAAAGGAAGAAAGAATGCAAAAGTATGTGAGAATCGTCTAGCAACTCCTACCGCACTTTGACAACATCGATTTCCAACAAATCCTTTGAGCCAAAAATGTGGAAGCTGATTTCTTAGCACGTTTAGCCTCTTCCGGCGAGCATAATATATCCCCTGAGCTATGTATGGAGACAAGGGAACAGCCTAGCACAAAAGGAGAACGAGTGATAAAGGTACAGAAGTAAGATGAATGGATGATCCCCATCGTCCATTTCCTAAAAGAAGGGAAACTCCCAAAAGACAAGATAGAGGCACGAAAGATTCAAGTCAAAGCTGCTCGCTTTGTCATTATTGATGATGTCTTATATAGATAAGGACACTCCCTTGTTGATACCGTATTTTGTTCGCCCTCAATTTGCATGCCAAACCCCAAAAAATCTAAAAATATTATTTTCTCTCCATGACAATTTGCATCCCCATCGTCCATTTCCTAAAAGAAGGGAAACTCCCAAAAGACAAGATAGAGGCACGAAAGATTTAAGTCAAAGCTGCTCGCTTTGTCATTATTGATGATGTCTTATATAGATAAGGACACTCCCTTGTTGATACCGTATTTTGTTCGCCCTCAATTTGCATGCCAAACCCCAAAAAATCTAAAAATATTATTTTCTCTCCATGGAGCCACGAGAACATCTAGAGTGATGTGGCACAACCCATTCAAACAACGGAGCACCCAAAGTGCCCTTTTCAACTCAAATGACCAAAATGCCCCTAGTCAACCTAAGGTTAACCGAAGGTCAAATGAGGTCAAAACCCTCACAAAACAACATTTTCACTGTTTTACATCAAACCTAATCTTCTCGGAGAAGTTTGACCCGAAGTTGATCTCGGGTGGGCCCAAAAACCCTAATTTTGATATGGCCTTCAGAACAGGTTGAAACCAATGCCATTTCAAAGATTATCAAATTCTCATTCCAATGACTAATCATGGGTCAAAATCGGAGTTAGAACGGCTAAGATATCACGAAAATCAGGATAACGCACCAATTGATACACCCCTAACTTTCGATGGCCATAACTTTTGATCCAACCATTGGATTTTCAAGTTCCACACCTTTTCAGAAACAGGAAGTCAAAATTTTTCCAATGGTGTCAAGATCAACCCTATCCAGGACCGTTTGAAGGTGGCGACCCTTGAAGGGCTGCCGCCTCGAAAATTGTGCCAGGGCTAAGCACCCTTCAAACCCAAAAAAAAAAAAGACTTTTGGGGTCCTATGCTTTACCTGAATGATTTCTACACATTTTTCCTCTCTTCCAAACCAAAAAAAAAAAAACACATCAAATCCTCTTGATTCTTCCTTCTTCACCAAAAATACAAGGTAGTGCTCATACCCTCCATCTTCCTTTCCTTGGTTCCATACCTTGGATTTAGGGTTTAGGGGTGTGGATGTAGCTTTTTAGCTACTATCCACACCCCTAAATTTCTAAATCTTTTTCTAGCATTTATCTTGTTCTTTTTGCTTGAATCACATGATTTATTGCTTTCTTTAGCATGTTGCTTGCTTTATTTGTGCTTCTAGCCTAAATCTCCTTGCTTTTTATGCCTTATTCCATGTTTCCTGCTTAGATCTACATTCTCACATGCTTATATGTTTAGATCTACATGCTTTATGTTATATGTCATGTTTTCCTATGCTTTGTTCCTCTTTTTGTTCTAGGATGATGTTATGCTCACATGTTTGTATGATGTTGTTAGCTATGCCTTGCTTGGATCTGTGTATCTATGTTTTTATTTCATGCTATGTGGTTAAATCCTTGTCTTTACATGCTTATATGCTTGGATCCATGTTCTTCCATGTCTATGTGCTAGGCTTTTACATGCCTACAGGCATATTTCCATGCTTATATGCGTAGATCAGTGTGTTTACATGCTTAGATCGATGTTCTCTACATGCTTTATGCCATCATCTATGTGCTTGCGTGCTTCACGCCTTGTTTATGTGCTTAGGCCTAGACCTTGTTTGTCATGCCATTTGCTATTTTAGCCCTTTTGTTTCTTTTATCGCATTTTCTTATGTTTTCGCCTAATGGTTAGGACCCGATCTAGACCCTATGGCCTTTGTCTTCGTCTATACACCATGGCCCATATCAAAGGGTTTGGATCACCCCTGTTTGCATGTTTATGCTTGCTTGCTTCTATGCTTTATGCTTGCTTGCTTCTATGCTTTATGCTTGTGTTAGCCTCTCTAGTTCTAGACTTTGCCACGCCTAACACCCTTAGTGGGTTTGTGGTTGTGTGGTTACTTTCGACGCCCACGAGGCCTTGTATAGATGTAACCATTTGGGATGCATCACCGTGATGCCGGTTGCTTTATGCATACATTTCCCATTTTCCACTCCATGCAATGATATGCTTGCCATGCTTGTTTGTGCCACCCGTTGGCTTCCTATGCATCTTTACACACTTGCTTACATGTCCAAGCATAAGTCTTGCTTGCTAGTGTGTCGTCCATACTTCAACGCAATGAAGCTATGAACATCCGATCCAAACCTACATTTGTACCTCGTGGACACCATCTTTTGTTTGCTTTCTTGCTTGTTTGCCTTTTCACTTGTTTGCTTGTTTTCTTGCTTGTTTGCCTTCTCGCTTGTTTGCTTGCTTTCTTGCTTCTTTGCTTGCCATACCTATCATGCTTATCTGCTTTATGCATTTTTCATATGCTCTTTGCATTTTTTCTTTCCATTGCTTGTCTGCTGGTTTATTGTCTTTGTCTTTGTCTTTGCATGTATACACATGGAACGAGGACACATGGAGCTAGGGCACGGTTTTCCAAGCATAAGCAAAAAGGGCGTGGATGCGAGCATGTCAATATAAGCCAAACAGCTGTGTTCAGTAGGTTTAGGGGTTTAGCTTTTCCTATTTGGTTATGTACTCTTTTAAACCTCCTTCCTTCCTCCCCCCCCCCTCCACCCTTTCTTTCTTAGATGGTTTGTATTAGGTATATTATGTTGTGTACCATTCATCCTTATCTCTAGAGTATGGCGACCCCTATTTACTTTCTTGTACTTATATTTTGGGCCATGCTCTGGAGATGTAGGCATTTATTTTCCTACTATGTGTGCAGGCATTGTGCATGATGTATGTATATATATATATATCTGCTCACCCCTTCCGGTGTGATTGTCACAGTCCGTGTCACCTAAGGTAAAGCATTGCCTAATTCCCGCCACGAAAGTAAGGTGACATGTCATCGGATTTTCGCCAGGGAAATCTGTGCCCAAATGCCTTAGGAAAGCATAGATTGGGACCACACCCATTCAAAAGACAAACCTCAAAGCCCCCATGCTCAAAGCCCCAAAAGCCAATGACAAAATCATGTTTTTTACTGCCAATTTCCGAAAATTAAAGTTTTATCAAAACAAAGGATTGTCCTTGGACAGGCGTTGTAGGGTGCCTAACACCTTCCCCACACGTAACCAAACTTTCGAACCTAAGAATCAAGATTTTTTGTCATCCCCATTAGATTAGAAAAAATGCCATTTTTCTTAGCCTAGGATTGGTAATAAAATCAACTAGAAATGTGTGATCAATCACACCTTAGAAAAACCCAATGATTGGTGGTGACGCCACTTACCTTTGATAATCTCTTAAAATTTAGCCCAGATTCCTGCCATAATGCCAAAGGTAGACCTCCCTTCCTCCACCGAGAGATAGAGCACCCGAAGCCCCTCGTGAACCACGCCACACACCATTACACATGTGCACACCCATCCATCATTCCGAGAAAAGGGCCTCCAACGGGCCCCCACGCGCACGAGAGCGTCACCACAGCGGGTGGTCGAACGAAGGCCCAAGAAGGCGGCAGTTTTCTGCTCTGTTTTCAAGGCTGGGTGTCGACATCTCTCCCCTATCTCCGATGTGCTAACTCGGAAGAAGCCAATTATGCTCTATGAGAGATACACAAAGGAGTCAATGGTAACCACGTGGGAGTGAGATCTCTAGTAGGAAAGGCACTTAGAGCAAGCTATTATTGGCCAACTCTACAGAAGGATGCATATGACCTCGTCAAAGTTTGTGGTCAATGCCAACGCTTTGCGAGCGTCCAAACATGACCAGGGGAACCAATGACACCAATAACCACACCTTGGCCTTTCGACCAATGGGGGATCAACAACATGGGACCACTCCCTGTAGGGAGGAAGCATCTAAGATTCCTAATCATCGCAATCGACTACTTTACCAAGTAGGTGGAGGCCAAGCCAGCAGCAATGATCACAGAGGCCAAGATCACCAGCTTCATATGGAAGAACATAGTTTGCAGGTTCGGGATTCCTAACGTAAGTATATTGCACAATGGGAGGCAATTTAACAACCCTAAGTTTTGAAAATTTTGTCAAGATTTAGGTATCAAGAACCATTACTTTTCTCCAAGACACCCTCAAGCTAATGGTCGAACGGAAGTGATAAACAAAAGTCTGCTAAAAATTATCAAAACTTGAGGGGTGTCTTGGAGAAGAGTAGTGGTTCTTGAGGGTGGCGAACAAAAGTCTGCTGAAAATTATCAAGAACCACGAAAAGGTCGCCTATGTCGAGATTCAGCTAGAAGGTTCGACATAGGCAACCTTGTCCTCAAGAAGGTCTCGCAAGCAACAAAAGACCCATCCCAGGGGAAATTAGGACCAGCATAGGAAGGAACCTACGAAGTGATTCATCATTCCAGATAAGGGTCATATTACTTGAAGATGCTGGACGGTCAAGAATTGACTCATCCATGGAACATAGAGCAACTGAAGAAATACTATCAATAAGAAATCCCAAGTGATGATGCAAAAATCAACAGTCGAGATCTTCTTCAGTGTGGATGGACGATGGTAATAGATTCGTCCAGGGATAAACCTACAATGGATCTGAAATGGAGAAAAAGTGATACACTGGTGTGGTGTATGCCAAACACCCTTCGAGAATTAAGTTAGAATGGTATTCAATTGAAGTATATTGCAAGAGAATTCAACTTGGGAGTAGTTTTTGGGGTGAGAATTGTGTGTACCTGTTGGTGCTGTCTCTTCTTGATTTTATAGTCATCTTTTGTCTTTAATGAGCAACGAATCTCTGCATTCATTCTTATTTATAACGGTTGAGCCATTACAGACAGGTGTTTTGACTTGTGTAACGTCTTCTTTTCGGTTACTCCATCCGTTACTCCTTGTCATAAATGCTCACTATAAATGCGTAACGTACCTTAGGTTCGTCCGTTATTTGAATGACAAAGCCGATATTTTTTGGACTCATCAATTGCCCCCTTATTCCTGTCTTCATCTATGTGACAAGAAAGGAATAATTTTGAAATTTTACCCCCTCGTTTGCCGTGTATTCGCATTTACTATGAGATGACGTTGCAACTGCCCCCGTGACACGTGTAAGGCTGAGATTGCTTCGTCGTACCATGGAGTCGTCTCTCAAGTTTCCTACACACGCTTCACATCAAATTTTCCTTCCTGATTTCCCTTCTTTCTCTCTCTTTTTGCTTCATTTTCTCTTTGTGTCTGTTTTTTGGAGCTATCCTCTTCCTTTTCGCCTCTAAAGATTCTGGTAAGTCTTTTACTTCAAAACTCCTTCTTTTTCTTGTTTTTTATGGTGGATTATTCTCTAGTTAAGTTAGATTGCCCTTCTATTTCCTTCTTTCTCAATTGTTTGTGTAGTTTTCTTATCTCTAGAGGTGGTGGACGCCGCTAAGTTGGGCATTTTATGGGGCGAGATTATCCCTTTAGGGATATTCTCGTTCTTCTTTTTCTGATGGTCCCTCGGTCGACGGGTTTTACCTAACTCTTGTCGAGGATGCCAGTCGAGGGGGAGGTTCGATCTAGTGAGCTCGAAACGGGCTTGTCTTCATCTGAACAAGATGATTCTTCTGAAGTTTCTTCTCAAAAAATCCCTTTTACAACTTTAAGGGTGCTCTACACTCTCGAGGGAAAAGATGAATCTAGGATCAAGAAAAGATTCCAAATACCTCATTCTGTAAAAATTAGGATTCCTGGTGCTAATGATAGAGCTTGCTTTTATTTTCCTGATGAAGTTTGCTTCTTTGAGGTTGACTTCATCAGTGGTCTCCACTTTCCTATTCATACCTTCATTAGAGAGTTATTCCTTCTTCTAAAACTTGCTCCTGCTCAACTTGTTCCCAACTCATGGAGAACAGTTGTATGTTGCATGGTGATTTGGATGTTTGCCAATGAAGGGGATATCCTTAGGGTAGAAAAATTCTTACATTTTTATCGTTTAGGGTAGTCCAAGCTTCTTGATTATTGGGAATTTAAACCTTGGGACAAAAAGTCAAAGTTAGTTTTTGATTCTCCTTCTTCCCTTCGTGAGTGGAAAACTAACTTCTTCTTCGTGTCTAGTGATGGTTGGGAAGCCACTCCAAGTGAAAATCTAGAAAATGCCCTCAAACTGTTTCGTAGGTGGGGGAATCCTGATTCTGGTGCGTCCTTCATTCTATTGTACATGTATTTGCGTACACACGTATTTGCTATTTCTTGACCTTGTGATGTGCAGAGTCTGCTCGTCCTCACCTGCAAAAATGATATCGTCATTGTCTGGAGAAATTTAGGAAATACATTGAGAGTATCCTTGACTTTGGCGAACTTATTTCTCCATAGTCTCTTTTTCTTCACTTCCTTGGTCCTAAACCTTCTAATTTCATTCAAAAAAATGTCGAGACTATAAAAAAGAGTAAGTGCATTGATCTTGCAAATGTCACATTGCCTTTGGGTGCCTTCCCTTTTATGATTTTTTTTTTTTTTTAAGGAATGGCAACCCAATTCATTAAAGGGAAATTGACTGAGGTCCAAGAGAAGAAGGTGATGGTGGGTTTGAAAGAAGGTCTTTTGTCGAGGAAACGCCGCAGAGACAATGAACTATACAAGGGGGAGGATCTTGCGGTTACTTCTTCTACTGTTCTACTTGCTCTCCGACATCCTGCTTCTCCCACATCTTCCTTGGAGATGATTACCCCAGCTGACGACGTGCCCCTAAGCAAAAGGTGAGGTAGCGCAGTAATTGGAACCCTTTGGGATGATGCCAACTGTGCTGTGGCGAGGGACCGTGATGCTATTTCCATTGAGGATTTAAAGCCTTTAACGACTAAGCCTTTGAATGAATTGATGTCGTCTCACATCCAAAAGATTATGCAGGTATGCTTTTTACCTTCATCATATATTTGAATGAAGGTTTTTCCTTTAATTTCTTCTACTTTTTTACACTTCAGGTGTTGGGTGAATCTTTGTACATCTCGAAGAAATATTCAGATTATGAGGAAAAGATCGCAATGGCCCAGTCCAAGGTAGACTCACTTTTCTTTGAGAATGAATTACTGAATTCAAAGGTTAAGTCCCTTTCTGACGAGATGGAAAAAGCTCAAGATCGTCTGAAGACTTTGGAGTGAGAGGTGAACAACGAGAAGGCCTTCTCCAAATTAAAGGATAAGCAGATCAACGATGCCTAACTCAAAATTCAGAAGGCCGGTTCTGAAGCAATGGAGAAGTTCAAGAATTCTGACGAGTATTCAAACAAGCTGTGAGATTACTACGTGGATGGTTTTTAACTTTTTCGCAAGTATATGGCCAAGCACCATCCGAATATGGACTTCTCTACTCTTGACATAGAGGTGGTTAAGAAGGAGATTTTGGCAGATTGTCATTCAACTGGCGTGGCAACTGGTCATGTAGATGATGGGGAGGAAGGTACTGTTGCCGCTGCCGAAGCTCTTGTTGATCCGTCTCCTTCTAATCTTTCTTGAAAGGCTGAAACACTTCTTTTATTTTTAGCTTTTGAAAAAAAATTTCTTAGGCATGTTTGTTTTGAGCAAGTTTATATTTTCCTGCTTTTAGCTTCTAAGAAACAATCTCGTGGGCCCAATCGTTTTGAGCATGTTTATTGTCTTTGCTTCAGTAATATTTTGTTTCATGTTTGAACATTTTGACACTATATTTTCAAATGCCTCATCCTTGGCATGTGACCATGTGTGAATGACGATTGCGTTCTGCTTATATGTCATGCATCAATAACTTTTTTTGACGATTTAGTTATGCATTGATAACTCTTTGGTCATGATTGTCACGTATTAATGACAATGTCACTATGTATCATCGACGTGTCAATGACGGTTTCGTTACGCATTCATAACTCTTTTGGTCATGATGACTTAATTATATTTTCATAACTTTTGGCCATGTATTCATGACTTTTGGCCATGTATTCATGGCTTTTTCTTTTAGTCATAACGGCTTAGTTATGCATTCCTAACTTTTGGCCATGTATTCATGACTTCCTCTTTTAGTCATGAAGATTTAGTTATGCATTCATAACTTTTGGCCATGTATTCATTGCTTCTTCTTTTGTCCATGTATTCATGGACGTTTTAGTTATGCAGTTTTAGTTATGCATTCATAACTTTTGGCCATGCATTCATGGCTTCTTCTTTTAGTCATGATGATTTAGTTATGCATTTATAACTTTTGGCCAAGCATTCATGGCTTCTTCTTTTGGTTTGAATAATATCGTTCTTCCTGCTTTATTCGTGGATGATAGAAATCCTAGCAAAAGGGGGGAATAAAAAATAGAAATAGGCTTTACATGAAAATGTCCTTTTTCCTTCTGAATAATACTGTGTTTCCTGCTTTATTTGTGAATGATAGAAATCCTAGCAAAAGGAGGAAATAAAAATGGAAATACATTTAATATGAAAACGAAAATTCTCTTGTTGGCAGTAATTTTTTTTCTTTTTTTTTAAATAATTTATGCTCTATGGACGAGCATAACTTCATAAGCTCCTTCCGTCTGCTTTTAACTTGTCTATCATCATCCTTTCTTCACTTGTGGGGGCCTTAGTATTGTCTGTCTCTTGCCCCAAATTCTTTCCGTTTGTCTATTGTCACTTGTGTGAACTTGTCTTTTGTACAAACTTCCGCAGCTATCCTTGACGAATCGAGGCCTCTATTTGCCATTTTAAATGTCTACATTCGTCAGTACGATGTCCGTGATCTTGATGAAACCTGTAATACCTACTCATATCCCTGCCTTCTGCCGGAGCCAGCATGGGTTGAGGCCATTAAAGAGACGACTCATCTTTTATCTGCATTAACACCTGTTCAATAGGCATTATCAAAGGAGTGAAGTTAGTAAAACTTGACATTTGACATGGGAGGTTTCTCTTTCTATACAAAGTCTGCTTTAAACTTTGTGTTTCCTTCCTCCTTTTAGGGTGGCGATTTGTTCTTTCATCTCTCTTCATTTTACCAGCCAATTATTTTGTGACTATTGCATCTTCTACCTTCATGTACTCTTGGGTTTTGTAAGACAGCTCTACTACTGACCTCAGTGGAAGAGGTCAATTTAGCACTTTGGTGGTGAACGGTGAATCTGTGCTTCGGATCGTTACATCCAGGTTCTCCACGTCTCTTTCTTTTGGGATCCTCCTAAGTACATCCGTCTCTCTCCTCATGCTACGAAGTTCACCTTCCATCTTCTTCTGAAGCTTTTGTCCTCGTGTTACTGTTTCCTTCCATCCTCTCAGGCCGCTTGTATCCATTTAGGGTCTTAGCTACTTTTCGCAGTTCTCCATTCTAGTGAATCAATTCTGCTACACCGGTTGTGAAAGCCTGAATCTTTTGTGTGACTTGCTCAAGGTCCATTTCACACTATAGAGATCTCTTTTGTCAATTCGGGAAACTGTATGGCTTTACAAACATTCCCATAGACGGCACTAATCTGATAATGTAGAAAATCTACAATTGAGATCTTCGTTAGTGTGGATGGACGATGGTAATGGATTCGTCCAGGGACGAACCTGCAACAAATCTGAAATGGAGAAAAAGTGATACACCGATGTGATGTTTACCAAACACCCTTCGATGATTAAGTTAGAATAGGATTCAATCGAAGTATGTTGCAAGAGAATAAACTTGGAGTAGTATTTGGGGTGAGAATTGTGTGTACCTGTTGGTGCTGTCTCTTCCTGACTTTATAGCCATCTTTGTCTTTAATGAGCAATAGATCTCTGCATTCATTCTTATTTGTACGGTTGAGGTGTTATAGACTGGTGCTTTGACTTATGTAACATCTTCTTTCCCATTGCTTTATCTATTACTTCTTGTCATAAATGCTCACTACAAATGCGTAACGTATCTTGGGTTCGTCCATTATTAACCATATCGTCATTCATACATGATTTAGAAAGAGTTATTAATACATAGCAATATCGTCATTGATACATGACCTCGAAAAAAGTTATTAATACATAACAATATCGTCATTCATACATGACTTAAAAAGAATTATTAATACATAACAACATCGTGATTTATACATGACTTAGAAAAAGTTATTAATACATAACATAATCGTCATTCATACATGACTTTGAAAGAGTTATTAATATATAACAACATCATCATTCATACATGACTTAGAAAAGTTATTAATACATAACAACATTGTCATTCATACATGACTTAGAAAGTCATCAATACATAACTACCCCGTCATTGATATATGACTTAGAAAAATTATTAGTAACGGCACCGCCATTACTTCAAAAAAATAATTAGTTATTGGATTAATGATAGCATCGTCAATACATAACTATTAAAGCAAAAGGCAATGACAAAGGAAAGTGGGAAAAAGATAAATAAGAAGCAATAAAATATAAACACGCTCAGAAAACACCTAAGTAAATTGTTCAAAAGAAAAAGATAAAGTTTACTCAAAACAAACAAGCCTAAGAGACTGTTTAACAAAAAAAAAAAGAATATATATATATATATATATAAAGACAAGCAATGTTCTAGGGTAAAGTAGAAGACGACGGGTCTACATTAGTAGCCTCGTCAATAGCAACAGCCTTTTCACCCTTTCCCACTCCTTCAGTGGACTGACGATCCTCTAGAACCTCCTTCTCAACGGCCTCCATATCTAGCTTTGAAAGGTCCAGGCTGGGATAATGCTTGGCCAAGTATTTCCTAAAGAGCTCAAAACTTTCCATGTAATAATCACATAGTTTGCCTAAATATTCATCAGAAAGCTTTGAACTTTTCCACTGCCTCCAAGCCAACCTTCTCAACCTTTAGGAGAGCTTCGTCTATCTACTTGTCCATCAGCTTGGAAAAAGTGTTCTTAGTGTCAATGCTCTTTTCCAGAGTCTTCAGAAGATCCTTATCCTTCTTGGCCTCGTCTGAAAGAGCGAAAATTTGACCTTTGAGCCACTCATTCTCTAAAGAGAGAGACTCCACCATGGATTTAGCCGTCACATATTTCTCTTCATAATCCAAGTGCTTCCCAGAAATGTACAAGGATTCGCCCAACACTTAAGGGAAAGAAAAGAAATGCATTAAAGAAGAAAACATAACAAAAGAAGAAGAAGAATTTTGTTCATAGTTCAGAGCTGCATAACCTTATGCACATGAGCAGACATCAGCTCATGAGACAACCTCACTACTAAGGATGAAAAGGTCGTCAACAGATATTGTTTCGTGGGCTTTCAACACAGCGGCTCCTACATCATCCTAAAAGGTTCCCTTTGAGGCCTTATCCTTCCTGTTAGGCTTGGAAACATCGTCAAAAGGAGTGATTAGCTCCAAAGAGGAAGTAGGCAAGGATGGATGCTGAGGCTGAGACTTAGCGACAGGCAAGGTCACCATAGGGTCGTCCTTAGGTGGCTCACTGTCCCGTTGACACTTCCTCGTCCAAAGGCCACCCATCAGACCAACCTTGGCCTTCTTCTCTTGATTCTCGGCCATTTTCACCTTACTGAATCTGGTCGTCATTCCTTAAAAAGAAAAGAGAGAGACGATGAGCCCCTACGAACCAAACCTGCTTGTAAAAAGGTGAGCTAGCATACTTACTTTTCTTGACAGTCTTAACATTCTTTCTGACTTGATTAGAAGGCTCTGGACCAAGAAAGTGAAGGAAGAGAGACTGAGGGGAAATGAGCTGGTCAAAATCCTTTACAGTTTCCAAGTACTCTCTAACCCTCTCCAAGTGAGTGTGATATGGCTTCTTCAGTCGAGGATGAACTTTCTCTGCACAAGAAAGCAAATGATGAGTCAAAATTACATACACAAGGAAGTACGTGCAAATTAACACACATACACACACACACACATATATATATATATAGATGTACCAGACACAGGAACACCCCAGCTATGAAGAAGTTTGGGGGTGTCTTCCAAGTTTTCTCCAAGAATTGTCTCCCAACCCACACTAGAGACGAAGAAAAAGTTTGTCTTCTAGTTACGAAGAGAAGAAAGGGAATCAAGAATCAGCTTTGAGCTCCTATCCTAGGGCTTGAACTCCTAGTAACTAGGATCCTTAGAACGTCTTAAACGGTAAAGGTACGAAAATTCATCTATCCTAATGGTGTCCCTGTCATTTGCTAACATCCATACCAACATACAACAAATTACTATCCTCCATGAGTTAAGGACTAGCTGAGTAGGAGTGAGCAACAAATGATAAAAAAGCTCCCTAAGGAAAGGATGGATGGGAAAGCAAAGACCACTAACGAAGTCAGCCTCATAGAAGCACACTTCATCAGCATATGAATGGAAGGCCCTATCATTGTCATCAGGGATCTTAAACTTGACCGACGAAGGAAATTGAAATCTATTCCTAATCCTCTTCTCGTCTTTCTCCTTCAGAGCCCAACGAATGCCCCAAGCTTTGTAAGGTGTAGATGGGGACGAAACCTCAAGGACTCCTCAATCCTTAGACGAGGACAAACCCGTTTCAAGCTCACTAGACCTAACCTCCTCACCAGACATTGTCAAGGTTTAAGTAACTCCTACTAAATGATCAATGAAAAGGAAGAGAAAATGTAGGACAAACCTATAAGGACAATCTTGCCCTACGAAGAGCCCAACCCCAAGACGTTTTCTACCTATGGACTCGAGCAAACCACACAAACGAGCAAAAAAGAAAGAAACAGAAGGGCAATCCAACCAAACCGAAGAACAATCTACCATAAGAGCATGAAAACAAAGAAAGGAGCACGAAAAGACTTACCAGAAATGAAAAAATGAGTCAATGAGGGAGGAAAAACTCAAGAGAGGAAGAAGAGCTCTGAGTCGATGTAATGCCATGAAGAGAAAAGAATGAAGTGAAAATGAAAAGAAAAGAAAAGGAGGGAAAAACATAGAATAAATAAAACATTTTGTGCGGGAAAACAAGGAAAAACTGACACGAAGAGAACATCCTGACCATACACATGTCGCGCAGCAAACGAAACATCAACTCACAATAAATGCGCCGAATGCAAAACACGAAGCAACAGACAATTATGTTCTTATCTCGTCCCACAAACAAGGATACGAACAGGGGGCAACTGATGAGTCAAAAAATAAACCAGAATCATCTCTCCATAATGACGATGAAAGCAAGTGTTACACATTTATTGTGCGCATTGTTGATAAAGAGTAACGGACAAAGCAACGGTAACAAATGAGTTGTGCACATCAGACCATCAATATAGTAACGCACTAGTCGTTGAACATAAATACAGAAATTCATTGTCCATTAAGGCGATGAACAACTATAAAAGAAAGGAACAACAGAATCCAAAACTTACACACAAAAATTCATCCAAAAACCACTCAAAGTCAATTTCTCTTTAAAAACCTTTTTTTCTCTTTCTGACTTAACCATCAAAGTGTCTTTGGCAAACACCACATTGGTGTACCCCATTTCATTTCAAGTCTTATTGCAAGTTTACATTGAAGATGTGACCTTCCCTACTTCATCCATCTACAGAGACGAGGAGCTCAACTGCTGATTTTTTGGCATCATTAGAAACTACCCTACATTTATTCACCCAATGTCATTTTGCGGGGCCTATTTGGTTTGGTAACCACTGGAGCTTTAAAATTGATACTTTGCAACTACTCTCCCCTATTCAGTTGATTAAGTATCTTCTAGACCCTCCGTTAAGTCTTCAATTCGACAAGGCTCAAAAAGAAGATTTGTTGATCTTTGGGGCTTTGGCTATTGATTGCATTTGGCAATGGAGGAATAAAGTTGTTCATGAGAATCTTCAGCCTTCAATGATTCAGGCGCAAAGCTGTTGCTAGAACACAAACAAAGAAGGGTGCCGAATGAGGTCAGAATTTTGGCTAATAGAAATGGTAGCTGGTTAAGGCCTGATCAGCTAGTTGTCAAGATTAATTGTGACGCAGCTGTGGGTAGCAGTTGTTCTTGTATAGATGCTATTAATTCTTAGCAGGCAGCAGTGCCTTGGAAGTTGAATTGGTTTGTATAGTCAATTATGCATATCCGTAACTATTTAAATGAGGTTTCGTTTTGTTGGGTTTATCAAGAAGCCAACAAGGCTGCTCATATTCTAGCTAAGTGATCTCTTAAGCAAGCTGTTTTTGAATGTTTTGATTTAGGTCATTGCCCCCAAGTTTTGCTCATGTCATATTGAGAATAAAATGGGCAAATGCCCTTTTCGTGCAAAAAAAGTGGCATTTTACCCTCTTTTTCAAACTAATTAAGAAAATGTCTTTCTTTTGTAACTCGATTTTTTAAAAATCGAGTTTTAAAAAAAAAAATTTATGGAGCCCTATAGCGGCATTTTAAGGAGCCTATAGTGACGTTTTCAGGACCTATAATGGCGTTTTGGAACTCGATCTCCATGAACTCAAGTTATAAGCAAATTTTTTTTTTTTTTTTTACCTATAACTCGAGTTCATGGAGCTCGAGTTTCAAAACGTCACTATAGGTCCTGAAAACGTCACTATAGGCTCTTTAAAAACGCCACTATGGGGCTTAACTCGATTTTAAGAAAATCAATTTCAAAAAAGGAATATTTCCCTAATTAGTTTGGAAAATAGGGCAAAATGCTGAACTGTTTTTTTAAAAAAGGCATAAGCCAATTTTGTCCGTCATATTGAAGGAGTCCCTCAAAAAAAAAATGTCGTATTGAAGGAAGCATCCGTTTAGTTGTGTTTTGTTTGTTCTATCTGATTTTGTTCTATTTCTGCTGGTGCTTTAATAAAAGTTTTGTTTTCATCCCAAAAATAATAATAATAATAATAATAATAATAATAATAATAACAATAATAATAATGAGCTTCTTATGTTACAACTTACAAGTGATCTAGGAAAAAAAAGGGGTTGTAAACTTACACATTTAGTTGGTATCATGATTCTCTCCTTTCGAATTGTGTCCATTACATGATTCAAATTAAATCAAATTCAAGAAATCAAGTTTTCATTATAAAAAACACTACATCTACTGTATTGGAAAAATATAAGTTACGTACTATCGTAGGCGAGTAACTAGTTCATGCCTCAATATTATATTACATGTCCTTTTATTGGCAAACACTTTTTCCCCACTCTAATTAAACCTATTATTGGATATTGGTAAAGTTATTTGCTGCAAATTTCATGTATTGTTTTATATCTATCAATTTACACTGATTATAAATATAAATATTCAATTATTGATTTTTTTTTTATATTTAAATTTTGACAAATAAAATCTACCTTTAAAATCTGCTAATTTTCCTCCCCAAAACCAAAAGTGGTTTATCACATTATAATATATCTATTTGAAAATAATAATAAAAAATTATGTAGCAAAGCAAGAGAACCCTAAGCTTATTTTTCTATTTTTGAATAATTGAATTCAACCCACTTGATCGGATTAAAGAAAGGTACCTTTTTTTTTTGTTTTGTTTTTGGTACTAAGCAAAAAGATAGAATTAGCTAGGGTGATATGATTATGATGCGGGAGTCGCCTCGCTCGATGTAGAAGTAGAACCATAGAAGTATACCATTACCAGGTGTTACTACTTACTTAGCGATCTGGATCCTTATAAACTACTTCTAACAAGTATCAAGATTTTTTACTATTGGGTTGCTCTTGCAATGCTGCATGCTTTGCCTCGATCTATAATAAACTTATTAATTGTTGTTGTATGTATGTGTGTATGTATGTCTGTCTGTTTTTTTTGGTGTTCCTTAAAGTCTTTCTCCAATTAATAGCTCGTTTTAATTAATTAATGGCTTAATGGATGTCGGCAGGTTTATCCTCAAAACATTAATACTAATTGAAGTATGCGTGGGTTAATCTTTTCGATCTCTTCTCTTGCAATGCTGCAGAGCGTTTATCTTCCAGTTTGCTTTAACAAGTTTGATTCTTTATTATAATTAAGTCCGTTCTACACTCTCTTTTCTCTAAAATGCTAAACTAGCTCAAATTTTTTTTTTTTTAATACAAGTCTATTATGCCAATTTTGTGATTTTGAGTTTTGTTATATGGGGTTTTGTATTTTAGGGTTTGAGGTTTTTACCCTCTCTCGACTTTTGTTCCAGTCTCCTTTCCCTCTGTCTCCTCTCCACTCCTCTCCTCTCTGGACTTTTGTTCCAAGTTAATGGTTGGTTTGTAGTTTTACTATATAAAGTTTTGGGTTGTATCTCTAGCATTTTGCATTCATGTTTTAGTATTTGAGGTTCAGGGGTTCTGCTTTTTTGGGTTTTGCGTTTAGACTTTAGATTGATTTTAGGGCTTAAGGTGTCAAGTTTTAGAGTAACTAGCCGCGAACCCACGCATTGCGCGTGATAATTATTTTTATAGTGATTTTATTAAATTTTTTTAACAATTTAAACTAATCTAATAATAATTAATGTATTTCGTAATTATATTTTTATTTATTATAGAAACAATTATAAATATAATATAAGAACAATCCAAAACACACAAAAAACGTAAACTAAAAAAAATTAATAAAACTTAACGATGATTAATTGAACCAATATTAAGATAAAATTTTGTTTTTGATAATCTATTAAGGTTTTTTTTTTTTTTTTTGTAGAAATTATAATTCGACCACCCAAAACATATTATCAAATAAACATTTATTAGCAAAATCTGAGAATTAAATTTCTATACATGCATTGTTATAAAATAATAATAATTAAAATAAAATTGCAAAAGTTAAAATTTGTCAACTATCCGATTATTTTCGTTTGGCTAACATTTGCTTTTTGTGGGGTCATAGGCCCAAATTATTGGCTAACCTTTGCTTTTTGTGGGGTCATAGGCCCAAATCATGCAATTGGGTCTTGGGCTTTGGTCGAGAGCGTGGGGCTTTAGTCGAGATCGTGAGTAGTCCGAGTCTGAGGAAGAATATCTCCTCGGATAAGCTAAACACAGATCAAGTATGGATCCTAATGATCAAAGTAACCTTCTAGGAAGCTCTAGTAATAAGGACATGTTCCACAAACGTAGAAGAAGGATAGGAACTTAAAAATATCTAAGGGAAAGTTGCTACCACCGCATTGAATGCCCTGCAGCTAATTTTCTGGCCGCATTTATGTGGACAAGACCTCTAAACAGTGCTACCTCGGGTACCGCAACTCACAAAATGCCAGAGAGGGTATCTGATGCGACAAACATTTAGGAATAAGCTTGGATGATCAACAAGTGAGAGGCTAAGATCGTTTAAAGGAGATATATAATAGAAGAAATCCACCATGGAGAAGGGAGAGAATGAACAGAGAAAGCACTATAGCAATCTTAACAACTCCTGTAACCATTGTCATCCAATATATATTAGAACAGAGCTCCTCGGATCGTGCCGAGGACACATTCTCTTGTATAAACCTGGTTCATTTCTATTTGATTGTCTTGGAAACTCATTATAACTGTTATCTCATTCACTTTAAGCTTAGTTCTTCTACCCACTCTCTATAAATTCATTGTTTTGGGCCTAGGATCAAATCTAGTCCTTACACTTTTCTTTAAATGAATGGAAGTATAGAGTACTTCTAATACAACTATTAAGAGTACTTTATCCACCACAAAGGATTAGAAAATAAACAAAAATTAATAAAGTCTCATAATTTAACATCTAAATTGAGCACTATAAAAAATCATGTTATATAACAGAATAAATACCAAATTATCGAAATCATGCTATGTAATGCTATATAACAGAATAAATACCAAAAATATAATACTATTCTATAAATACCAAATTATAGAATAGTATTATATTTTTATATACTATATTTAATTCTTTAGAACGTAATAGGATAAAATTTAACCAAAAAAAAAAAAAAAAACAACAACAACAACAATTTAAAAAACAAAACTAAATCGCATTAACTTCAAATAGAGTTTTAAAGAATATAAAAAATTATCAACCTAAAGTAAAGATGCAAGAAAAATAAAAAATAAAAATCCACCAAATAATTTAGAGAGAGAGAGAGATAGGGAGAGAGAGAGAATCTTTTTTTTTTTTTTTGAGAGAAAACTATGCATAGAATAGAAGAGATAGTGACAAATTTATAGTAAAAAAGTGTGAATAAGAAGAGACAAAAATTAAGAAAGATGAAGGGTAAGAGAAAGAATGATATTAATGTAGAGGGTAGTGGGAAGATGAAATGGTAAGGGAGAGAGAAAGGTTAGAGAAGTGTAAATATTAAAAAAAATGTTAAAAACAATTATAGGAAAATTAGAAGAAAAAAAAAAGGTGAAAAAAAATAAATGTTAAGTTTTTTTTTTTTTTTTCTTCCTTTAAGCTGAAAAGGCTCACACAAAACTTTATAGCTGAAGTGAAAAGGTTTTGGGTTAGGCTTAATAGTGGAACTAAATATATAAGAGATGTGCTGAATTAATTATACAGATTTATTATAGGGTGATAGTGAAAGTAAATAAATAAGTAATTGGCTGGATTTATTATAGGATGATAGTGAAAGTAAATAAATAAATAGTGGACTGCATTTATAGGGCTAAAAATTGTAAAAACCATTTTAAAATTGTAGGAAGCTTTAAGTTTTTTTTTTTTTTTTTTTCTTCCTTTAAATTGAAAAGGCTCACACAAAACCCTATAGCTGAACTGAAAAAGTTTTGGATTGAGCTTAATAGTGGAACTAAATAAATAAGAGGTGTGCTGAATTAATTATACAGATTTATTATAGGGTGATAGTGAAAGTAAATAAATAAATAGTGGGCTGCATTTAAGGCTAAAAATTTAAAATTGTATGACAAATTATATTTTTTAAAAAATAACATGACAGCTGATGTGGAGCAATGTAAGAGCAGCAGCATTAAATGCTACGCTTCAGCTTTTAGTAATATATAGATGGGTTTTGAAAATTTTGTGGGTCTCAAGTTTTTTTTCATTTGGGTTATAAGCCTTAATGCCCATTTGGAGAGAGCATGTTTTCCAGTGGTGTGTTTTTGGATGGTGGGTCCCGTGCACTGTTTACGAGATTCACAGGTACTTTTTCTGCAAAATTTTTATTAAAACTGAGTTTCACAGTACTATTCATACATTTAAAAATTATTTTGCTACAATGTTTTTAGTTTTTAGTTTTCAGCAATAAGCGGTATCCAAACAGGTCTTTAATATTTTGAATTAGAGAATGAGGTAAGAGGAGGATGAATTATAAACATTATATCTTGCATCTTCACTGTTAAGTAAAACCAGGAAAGACAAAATGACAGGTACTATGCTTTTGCAAAGAATATCGTACTTAATGCACAAAACTCTTGCTTTGAAAAATCTAGTAGAGGTACAACCCTACCCCCATTTTAATTTTTTAAGAGGCTAATGTGCAACCTGTGAATTTTTGTGGTGATCACTTGTCATCACACCAAGGCCTAACTTCTAACATTAAAAAAATAATAATAATAATATAATAGCAACAAAATCAAACCCTCATTTTTCCTAGATACTGATAATTTTTGTTATTTACACTTGAATAAATGTGATCTAATTAAACTAAAAAAAAAAAAAAAAAACAATTGGACCTATAAGATTAGATGATGAAATTAAAAATTAATTAGAATTACAAGTTACAACATGGGTGCCGAATCAGAAACATGGTGAGTCACAAACGGATTTCCAGAAGCATCCAAATCAATGAGTGCAGTGTCACCAGGGCTGTAATCTCCATAAAGGATTGCTTCACTCAAGACATCCTCAATTATTAGACTTATTGCTCTCCTCAGCGCTCGGGCACCAGAAATCTTGTCATACCCTCGCTGACACACCAGATTCTTCACTGATTCAGATACCTCTAAACAAATCCCTTGAGATATGAGCCTGTGCTTCACCTCTTCCAACATTACATTATAGATCTCCAGCATCTGGAATAATTGATGACGTCAACTTAACACTTCAGTATATCAATCACTACTGCTACTTCGACAGAGTTACGTAATATCGAGTCCTAGATGAGCACAAATTCGTGCAATTCAAGCTTCTAGTTTCGTTAGAATCAAGTTGACTAATAATATTACTTGGGGCATTTATCCAGCTTCCTCCCCCAGTAGAGAAACTCAAATATTGGTACGGGTTGAGTTATAAAATACGAAACATTAGGATTAAGGGGAAGAGGAATACATATTTATAGTATAGTGATAACAACATTACGAGAGTAAATTTAACACTCACCTCAAGCTTGAGTCAGCATGTGGTACGAGGATTACCGCGAGAGAAAAACGCCTATGTGTTCAGCGTCATCGTGTTTCCATTCTTTATATACGGAGCATCAGGGATACGAAAGAAAAAAGAGGAAGAAAAAGAAGAGAGGGAGAGTAAAAAAAACAAGGCCTAACCCTCCCTTGTTTTGAAGTAAAATTCTTTTTTCCGTTTTCAGATATTTGTTTGTAGGTAAAATGTAGTCAAATTTGTAAAATATTTTTCATTGACCATAAAACCCTTAATAAATATTTTTCCATTTTCAGGTGTTCGTTTGTAGGTAAAATGTGGTCAAATTTGTAAAATATTCTTTTTTCCATCTTCAGGTGTTTGTTTGTAGGTAAAATGTGGTCAAATTTGTAAAATATTTTTCATTGACCATAAAACCCTTAATAAAAGTTGTAAAATGTCATGATGATCTATTTTCTGTTGATGAAAGCAAAATTCAACTTAAATCCCTATATTCTTGTGTGTTTTCAATTTTTTTATGTCAGGATGATCTATTCTATAAGACTATAATGCAAGTTATTTTCTTACCTAGACGTCTAATGGAAAAATATAAAGAGGTTTGTATAGATCTTAATATAATTTTTATTGACTTAGAGAAAGCATATGATAAGATCCCAAGAGGGGTTACGTGGAGTCTTGGAAAAGAAAAGAGTCACTCTAAAGTATATGGATAAAACTTAGATACAGTACCTTAAGTGTTGTTCCTTAGGTTCCCCTCTTAAGATTCAGCCATGTGGCTACTTAACTAAAAAATACACTTCTATCCCCTGAAAAAAAATCCATATAGGCAGAATCTTAAGAGGAAAACCTAAGAAACAATAGATAAGTATTGTACCTAAGTCTTGCCCAAAGTATATTAAATTAATTAATGATACATATGACACAACTATAATTAGTGTGCAAATATATGAAGGCATCACAACTAAGTTTCCTATCACTATAGGTTTACATCAAGAATCAACATTAATTCCATATCTCTTTGCACAAGTGATGGATAAACTCACTAAATCGATTCAAGAGAAAGTCCCTCGGTATATGATTTTGGCAAATGATATAGTTTAAGTTGATGAAACTTGAAGTGTAGTTAATACCAAGTTAGAAATTTGGAAAATCACTCAAAATTAATGTCTTTCAATTATATATGATTAAAACAGAGTACATGGAATGTAAGTTTAGTAAAAGTAGATACAAAGATTAAGGGGTAATAATACTTGATGGTCAAAAGATACCAAAGAGCGAGGTTTTTCAATATCTTGGATCAATAATTCATAATGATAGAGAGATTTTGAAGAGGGTGTGGATTATAGGATAAGAATATGGTAGATGGAGTGAAAAAGTGGATCAGGAGTATTGTTTGATCGTAGAGTACCTATTAAGTTAAATGAAAATATCATAAAAGCACTAATATCTGGGGATGTAAAAAAAATAAATAAATAAATAAAAATAATAATAATAATAAAAATAAAAATAAAAAAACCTATTTACATCCTCAAACACTAACTCACCCAACATCCCAGATCTTATTTTTATATACAACCCAATAAAATGATATAAACTACCTAATAAAATAATAAAAATACTCTTCTTTCTCTCTCTTTCCTCCCACTCTCTTTTTCTCTTCACCCACAACTACAAGATTAAAAAATTATTTTTTCGTTACAACCCTTAAACAAATTTTTTTGAGAATACAAACCCGTATGAAGTGGGTTTCAGGTGTCTTGGGTTGTAAAATAGCAACTGGAGGGTGTTTACACCTCCCAAATGCTAGAGCTCTAAGATTACTATAAGACCAACTATGCTCTGGTGCTAAACATTGGACTGTTAACAAGTAACATATTCATAAAATAAATGTAGCTAAAATGAAAAGTTAAAATGGATAAGTAGAAAATCACTTAAAGATAGGACTAACCCCCTAGTGATCAAAAGATGAGAAAGAATCGCTTGAGATGGTTTGTTATGTTGTGATAAATGCACTAGTAAGAAAAAGTGAGTTGATTTAAGTTGAGGGAACAAAAAAAGGTAGAAGAAGACCAAAACTAACATTAATAGAAGTAGTAAAAAGGGACATATCAATTAAAAAAGTAGTCCAAAGTATGACTTCAAATAGAATAGAATGGCGGAAAAGTTGAAAAAAATACATGGCCAATCCCGGTTATTTGTTGAGAATTTATAATTGACCCCAAAATTTTGGTATTAAGGCTAGGTAGTTGTTATTATTTTATTAAATTATTTTCAAAAAATCCTAGAAGCATAATGGAGTAATGACAACCTTTCAAGAACTAACTTCACTGGAGCTAACAAGTCAATGAAAGGTGACAAACCTGAGCCTTTTCAAGGGGACGAAACACAACTACTTCATCTATCCTGTTGAGCAACTCTGGACGAAAATATGTCTCGAGTTCTTTCATTACTATTTCTTTCATCCCAGCATATGAAGTTGACTTATCATCAGCAGTGAAGAAAGCCATAGAGCTCTTTCTACCCATAGAGATGGCAGTAGAACCTACATTTGAAGTCATCACCACTATTGCATTCTTAAAAGATACTCTTCTTCCCTGTTAAACCAAGTTCTAAGAAACCTTAGAGACTGAATGGTCCAAGACTATCTAACAAGGCTAAAATTACACTATTTCATTAGCAAAAAGATTCCATTATACTATTTTTTTTTTCTTTTATAATTAATTGCTGTGCAGTGTTAATCATATTTTTTTTCCATTTATCAAGCAGAGCTCAATTGTCCACTATTTGATCTCTACCATTTTCTGGCAGCATGTACTGGTGCAAACTAGCAGGAACAAACCTGGGAATCAGTAAGGTGGCCATCTTCAAATAATTGGAGGAGGATGTTGAATATAGCTGGATGGGCTTTCTCTATTTCATCAAGCAATATCACTGTGAACGGCCGTCTTCTAATAGCTTCAGTTAGAGTGCCACCCTCTCCAAAGCCAACATAACCTGGGGGTGATCCTATTAATTTGCTCACTGAATGCCGCTCCATATATTCACTCATGTCCAATCTTATCATGACCTGCTCCTGCAAAGAGAATATCAGGGATCATACAAATTAGATTAAATATTTCAATGCAAAGGGGATAATGTTAGGGATCATACAAATTGGACTAAGCATTTCCATGAAAAGATGATTGAATGCAAAGCAATTATTGCATCATCTGAAATGCCCTGGATGCATGGTTAAATATCTCAATCAAATTTAATGGTTAATGCCGACACCTTGTAGATTGAGATCATGGTACTGCATTAAGTTGTAATCATGAAATCAACTCTAATCCCTCTTTCCTCATTCATTTCAGCCATTGTTTCCCTGGTATTATCGTATGAAGTAGTTAGATTGACTCATGCCGCTAGACCTTCTAGGAAAATCAAACTTCACCCCAAATCATTCAAAATTATGGTCTAAATTTGGTGTTGGACCTAATTGGCACCCTTCCCATCCTACTTTAGCTGTTATTGAGTCATAGTTGTAAGCTTCTATGTTAGGAAACAGTTCGTTTAGTATCATTTTTTTCCCCTTCAGTTTAAGTGCAAGGGGGATGCAGAAGTGTTAACAAAATAAGAAATAAAAGGAGAAAAACTAATAAGTAATAACCATGGGCTTCACCATATATGGGCTATGGGTGCTTAGAATCACCACCGGCTGAAATAAAAAAAAAAAAAAAAAAAAAAAAAAAAAAAAAAAAAAAAAAACTCTCATCAGAATAATCACCACGTATACTAGTATTTTTTGCCTCTATCTATTAGTTTCATCTCGGCAAACCTCACCTTCTCATCATCTTTTCAATGTGCTTAATAGGGTTGTTCAAAGAATTTATTCATCTCACTGAACCAAAAAACAAGGGTTCATGGGTCTATTTGGCCATCAAATGTGGTTGCTTTTAATACTACCATGGTGCGCTAGAATAAAGTTTTAAAAATTGTAACACCGATATATACTTGTTGATTGACTGTTGTTGTGCATGGGCCAGGGTTTCCAAGGCAAGCAGCTTAATATTGACAACAAACTTAGTTGTAGCCTAGGCTACAACTTTACTTAATATCTTTCTATTAAATATGAATTTTGAAAAATCCACCATTAAATTACATTCTCTTCTTATACCCTTCATGTTTGCAAAATTTCCAAAAGATCAAATATTAATAGCTATGTCACCAATCAAATGCTTAAATTTCAAGCTTTTGTAGTCTAAAATTATGCATAAAAATAAGTTTATAAATCAAATAGTAAATAAAATCCGATTGACACAAAATTTTACATGTACTTTAAAAAATATGCAATCTAACGGTTAGATTTTCAAAATATGTTACTATGTTAATTTTTACAGTGAGAGCTGTAGCTTTAGGCTACAACTAAGTTTTTAACCAAATTTTGTCCCCTCACAAATGAACACATGAGCTGATGGCCTAGTAAGTCTCTGAAAATTTCCTTCTAAACTTGAAATGGAAGCAATTAAAAGCTCACACAAATCCGTAGGACGATTCATTACATAACAAGTTCATCAAAACTTTGCATCAATATACTCTTAAAGTTTAACACCAAGGTGTAATGGTTAGGGAAAACTAGGTGCGATATATACATTATCGTCCAAATCATCCAACCTTCAAACCTATAATCTGACCTGAAATCCTAAACAACCTACGTTTGATTGGCTTCCAAATCAATCAAAACCTGGACTGCTATAGCCTACAGTCCTCTGTCTACTGTTCACAGTTATGAATCAGATCTGATATTCTTACTTGTCTTACCAGTTTGAGCCCTAAAATATACCCATCTTATTACACAGAATATGAATCTAAAAAACCATGCATGTTTCCTAGCCCTTTTCCACATTAAAATCTAGACCCCTACCAGCCTTAATGCCCAAAATTCCCGTTGCCAGTAAAAATCATACAACTTGCTTCACATATCCAGCACCAGAAAGGCTATTATGGATCATCATCTAACTCAACTTGCACCTCCTACCCTTATAAGTCATAGGTAAAGGGTGAAATTTTGGGTTCAAGATGCATTGGGTGCATAACTTATCAATCAAAAATATGTACATCATATTAACAATTCAATTTAGAAAGAAAAATAATAATAATTGCAATTTAAGGAAGCATTTGGGATTTCACATGTAAATGTGAAGTCCAACATCAAAAAAGTGGTAACAAAACAGCAGATGAAAATACACAGTTGTCCAGAACCAAATAGCTTATATATATAGGTTGAAATGGTGTCCAACAGTAAATAACATGATTAATATGAATTTGACATGTGTGTAAGTAGAAAGAGAATGCGTAATCCTAGAGTGGGAGTGTCAAAAAATTAATTTGATTGATAGTCATTGAGTAATGTAATATTAGCTAAGAGACATACTATGCGAAACTTCACCTAACTCACATATATAGTTAGTTTGATGCCTTACCGATCCAAAATAGGATGCCGCAAAAGCTTTTGTTAATTCAGTTTTGCCAACCCCAGTTGGTCCACAAAAAAGAATTACAGCAATTGGTCTTTTGGGGTCTTTCAAGCCAGCCCAGAACCTCTTAACAGCTCGGGAAAGAGCAGAAACAGCCTCATCTTGACCAACAACTCGTCTCCTAAGTTGCTCATCAAGACCCAGTAAAAGCATTCTTTCATTATCAGTAAGCTGCTGAACCTGAATCCCTGACCAAAGTGAAGCAACTGCTGCTATATCATCCGGTCCTACTATTGAAGGTCTGGGAAAAAAAATCAAAACAAGAAATTTTGTTAAGTATCAAACTGATTCCAAGGTGAATGCAGGCCTAGTGTTTTCATCCTTCATACAATTTGGGGCCAAATGTCATACTCATTGGCATCTGATGCGGAAGGCAAAGAGAATTTTGAAACAAGATCAATGGTATCATCCAAGCTATAATCACCTTCATATTGCTTACTTGCCAGGACCTGGTTATATTTAGACACAAATCTTGTGTTATCTGCAAATCATGAATATTTTAAATAAACATTAATTTTGGACATTGTCATTACCAGTTCATGCATAGCCTGAACAGTTCTAATTTCTTGCCAATACTCATCTGGTGACTTTGATAGTATACATGTTTGCTGTTTTCTCTTCCTCTTGAAGGCTTCAATACGAGCTCTACTCCCAGCCTCATCAATGAGATCAATAGCTTTATCAGGAAGATACCTATCAGATATATATTTGGCTGACAGATTCACAGCTGCATTTATGGCTTCTAGTGTAAATCTACAGTTGTGATGCGCCTCATATTTCTCACGTAGACCCAACAATATTCTAACTGCATCGTCCTAAAAATATTTACAAATTTAATAATGAAAAAATTAAAAACCAACTGAACATAAATATTGTAAGATGAAAACAAATATTGAAAACAACCTGGCTAGGCTCATTAATCCACACAGGCTGGAATCTTCTTGCTAATGCTTTATCCTTCTCAAAATGCATCCTGTATTCATCTAAAGTTGTAGATGCAATGCACTGCAAACAATGGGAGGTTAGTGCACCTTAATCACGATACAAGACAACTTATTATATGTGGAAAAAAAAGTTAGATATCTTTATAAAGATGGATATACTACTCTAATATGAGATTTTTACATAAATCTCCAAATCTACATAATAAAATGGAAGCATTTGAATTTTGGTCGACTTCATAAATTTGCCACATCAACATTATCCTATCAATGTTTCCAATATCTGGTTTGTTAGACAATTTGATAAAGATATATTGCTTGAGTGAAGATGCAAGAGCCAGGCACCATGAATTTGCTCTTGCAAAGTTAAATGTCACTGAAGGAAAACAACAAATACTTTTGAAATTCAGTGAAGTCTTCTCTAACTACCCTTCTTAAATTCAATAAAAAGTTTCTTACAAGGGGCTGTAACTTTCCCACGCTTTGCACAGACTTGTGACAAGTGATAAAAAAAATCATATAGAAAGTGCTAAAACTGATTCATACTAGAATTTTAAAATTGCCATATACCCTTCAGAGACTTGCAGTTATAAGGGGAAAAAATAAAACAATTTCTTTTGGAACAGAAAAATGCATGAATGAACATTGCTGTCATAACTCATAATTCTATTAAATTTTTCAAAAAGGACAAAAATGATCCGAGGATGTTATAAAGTTTTTCCACTGATCACCTCATGACACCTTTGGAGCAAAAAGTAAAGATTTCTTCCTGACAACAATTACATTTCAATCCCAAGAGGAGAAAGAACTTAAGTTTACTATGTAATCTTGTAACAATGAGTATTTTTAGAGAACTAAGGTTTGATGGTGGACATTTCACATTTTCACTAGAGTCAACATAAAAAAGCCCAAAAGCCAGCAACTAGGGGTCAGCTACATTGATCCTTTTATGTTATCTGGCTTTGGTACTTAATCCAGGGCAATCATGTCTTTGATCACTGCCTCTGGCTGCATCACTTTGACCATGATACCAATATTCAAGTGCATTCAAATCGCTCCTTCATATTGGTACACTCAACACCTTTGTTGTACTTAAATCGTTATGATAGTCTGTTTAGGTTGCACTTGCACCTAAACCAACCATGATACTGTTTTAAGCATCATCTAGGACAAATTCCAACTACACACTTTTAGGACACCTAAACTGACCATCATCTAGGACAAATTCCAACTACACACTTTTAAGCAAACTTTCTTCAAACAGATTCATGAGTGATATATCTGTTTTATTCATTTGAAATCTAAGGTCACACTGTTTAGATGATTAGTAAAAGGCATAATATTGATATTTCCTTGATTTGGCCCTCTGTTTGAAGGATTCCATTGATCAAGCTGTGAGCCTAATCCCATAAGCCAAGGATAAAATGGCATCCCAGTTGTCCATGAGTGCCACATAGTGACTGATTCCATACATGGAGTTCGGTTGCCTAATAGTATTGATCCTAACTTCACTATCTATTCCTAGTACTTCCAATAAGTTTCAGTTTTATATAAATTAGATTTTAAGAATCATGCTTTAATAATCAGTTTAGATGGGATGCCTATATATTAGGTCTTCAAGTCTCACTAACATGACAAGATATGAGACGAGCATGATTATATCATTATACAAGAAACAATCACCTGTAATTGACCCCTCCCGAGTGAAGGTTTCAGTAGATCAGCAATGTCAAGACCAGAACCCCTATTTCCTCGTCCAACAAGTATATGAACTTCATCAATAAAAAGAATGACATCACCTGCAAATGAAAGCATATCAAAACTGAGCAACAGTAAAAGCAGTTCTGTTCTTAAATGGAACTTCAAAAATGTATTCACCTGCTTTCAGTACTTCCTCAACTAATTTAGTAACACGTGCCTCTAATTCTCCCCTCTCCTTTGCCCCAGCCATTAATAGTGCTATGTCCAAGGACATTATACGTTTTTTCTAAGGAAACAACAATAAACTAATCACTTATTTTTTTTTGTAAAAAAAATGAAACTATAAGCAGATGCATCCGAATAAGAGTAAAGAAACAGAAGAATTATAGCATACCAAGAGAAAAATAGGAACATTTGCCTCCGCAATGTTTAATGCCAATCCTTCAGCAATGGCTGTTTTCCCAACGCCACTTTCACCAAGAAGAATGGGGTTATTTTTGGTTCTGCGGCAAAGTATCTGAATGATTCTTTGAAGTTCGGTTTCTCGGCCAATAACAGGATCTATGAGCCCTCCACTTGCACGGGCAGTAAGATCCACACAAAACTGTGCTAATGCAGTTTTTTCTGACAGACACAGTTAAATTACAAGACGTTGCTTTCCGTTTTTGTAGAAACAAAATATTTCACAACTGGTTGAAGTAACAAATTATGATTAATGCAATGTCACTTTTACATGAATCTCAACTTACATAACTTTCATTGTACCAAATAACAACCTCCCACCTCAGCAGTTATGAAAAATGTTGTTAAGTTTGCTGTGTCATTAAATTTAGACTTATTGATCATGAAACTAAAGAAATTGAGGATATTAACTTGTTTTGTTACCTCTTGGCTTTTCAGGGGATCTCATAATTGCTGCTTTTCTTAAAAAGGATTTTCCACGCATCCATTGAGATTCCACGGATGGATTTCTACCATCTTCGGCAAGCTCCTCCTGAAGTCTGAAGATTGCCACAGCCGCCAACTGATTGGCATTTGCCCCTAATCTGAATATCATACTTATATAAGATGGCAAGTTTGTAGCATATGGATTCCAACTCTAGACCTTGGTGCACACTAAAATTCATGAATCATTATAATGCAATAAATGAACAATAAATTAAGAAGGTTGCCATCGTATAATAACCTGTCAGCCACATTGGAGAGAGTACTAAAAAATTTCATTAAGGAGAAAAATTAGACCAAAGGAGAGCACAGAAGAGATAAACAATTTTAAGGATTTAATATTAGAGTGTAGTGTGGCCTAATCATGATGCTGCTTCATATTAATACAATTCACTCTGAAATATATTGTTAAAGAAAAAGAGAAAGAAAGGGATGGGTACCTGTAGAGGAGTCGGGTGGCACTGCCATCATCAACAGTAAAGAGGGCAATAGAGATGTGCTCAGGGGCGATGAAATGATGAGCCATGGTTCGGGAATAGTGAAGCGCAGCCTCAAACACGCGCTTTGTACTAATGGAAAAGGGGAGAGCCGCACTAGAACTAGAACTAGAACTAGAACTATTAGAAGCAGTAGGATTAGGAGGAGGAGGATGATGCCAAATGTTGCGAACAGCATCGCGTGCCATGTGGAGGGTGATGTTCGATCCAAGAAAGCCTTGTTGCTCATAAGGATAATGATGGTGGAGGTGGTGCTCCTCATCCTCAGCAATTAAACCCAGCAAGAGATGCTGTGGAAATACCATCTCTCTCCCAAGTGCTTTTGCTTCTCTTTGGGAATACATAATGGCCTTAATTGCTCGTTCTGTGAATGGCTCCAAGCCCCCATTTCTACTACTAGCACTGGCAGAGACCACGCCGTACTTTCTTCTTCTCCTCCTCCGAATGGCAGTAGTTCTAGGATGGTAGACAAGAAGGAGCTGGTTGAGGCAGCCATGAGCATGAGGCTCAGCAATTATACTAACACTTGCATTAGGAGAAGAATGAAGTGTGAATTGACGTGGGTAAGCAAAACGATGAGGGGTATAGTTGAAGGGTATAAAGGGTGAGCAAAAAGAAGACACCTGCATTCTTCTTCTTCTTCTTCTGCTACAGAATAAGAGTAACTACAAGACAAGGAATAGTAGTAATGAAAGAGAGAGGGACAAGACATATCTAATTAACCTGAATTCTTTGTATGCGGTATGGGAGTTGGAGTTGAGAGAAAGGAAGAAGTGGGAACAAGAAAGGTATGGAAATTGGAATGGAGTGTGGTAGGACGACACGTTAACCAAAAGAGAACACTCAAACTCGAAAGCAAACTTCACTGTCTCTTTCCTTGTCAATTTTATAACAACAGAGACCTTTAATTTAATATTCGGTCGCGTTCCGTTCCACAACCCCTGCACACGAACGCAAGGTCTTTTTGTCCCTTTACTATTTTACAAGATTTCGCTTTTTTAATAACGTAAATTAGATTTTAGAGTATATATTTTACAAGATACTAGTATTATGACCCATGCGATGCACGGCTTAATAAAAAATATTTTGATAATATAATTAAATTTAATAACAAATAAAATGAAAAAGAATTAATTTAAAATTAAAAAATAAATTGTACTTGTACACTTAAAATAAATTTAATTTTTATTTCTTATTTTGATATTTAAATCATTTGTTTTAGTGTTGATTTCATTCAAATGGTTATAAGTTTTTTTTTTTTTTTTTTGAGAAGCAAATGGTTAGAAGTTATATTAACCCTAAACCAGCATATGTATCCATATGTAACATTCTAAATTAATAATAAATAAAAATATAATACTCTAACTTAATGTAACATTATAACTTACTAATAAATAAATATAACACCATGACTTAAAGTAATATTTGTAATTGTATTGTGTTTTAGCCTTTAAGAACACATATATTATTTTTTTTATCATAAAAAAAAACACAGATATTAATATTACACATGAAAAAAATAATGAATTCAATAATTGAAACGGTTGAAAACAAAATTAAGCCAAAATCTCAATTCATTAATGAAAAAATATCCAAATTTTTGAGCTTAAAAATAAAAAACCAGAGTTAAGTAAAGATAGACATACATAGAAATTTGGATGGATGGATTCTCTCGTATCCAATTTTATGTTTGACAACAAATTTTGTTTTTAATTAAAGAATATAGATTACATGGAACAAAGCACCAAACAAAAGCTATAACAAATTAAATCCATTATAAAATATTGATGTCAACAACAAATATTCATGTAATAAGAAATTAAAAAATACAAATATATTGCTTGCTATATTGACTTCTAAAAAAAACACTAAAATGTGTGATCAAACATAGAATTTCAGCCTATCTATAAAACTTGTTTATAAAAAAGCAACAAATATACAAAATCTATTCAATTTGATGAAAGAAAAAAAATTACCTGCAAGATTGTAGATAACATCAAAAATTTGATGAAAGCTGCAACATCAAAAATAAGTACTTATGAAAAGCATTACCACACAAACATTGTTAGAGGTAACACTATTTACATGCAAACAGGCCAAAACAAAAAAAAACAAAAAAAAAACAAAAAGTAAAGAGACAAACAGGGCTAAGCAAAATAATACCTATATTGTATTATAGAGTGACATAAGATTATAAATCTTTGTTTTTATAAGGAGGTAACTTCTTAATACGATAAAGTTTGAATTTAGATGATTTATACTTAAACTAAATCTCCTTCAATCATTTTTTATTGGATAAATATGGATAGAATTTCATATTAGTATAAAGAAAGAAAGTACTAATAAGGTAAAGACGTTTTTTTTTAATGAATTAAAGTACAAAACTACAAATGAATGGTAATTTAGATAAAATTGATAAACATCCTTCAATCATTTTTTATTGGATAAATATGGATAGAATTTCATATTAGTATAAAGAAAGAAAGTACTAATAAGGTAAAGACGTTTTTTTTTTAATGAATTAAAGTACAAAACTACAAACGAATGGTAATTTAAATAAAATTGATAAACATTCAATGATTGATTAAGATTTTGTGTACTACCTAAAAATTGATTAAGTATTAGATTTTAAGTTGATAATAATAACTAAACTTCTATTTTATCCAACCAAAATATTGCAATTTTTAAAATCTAAAAAAAAGTCTTCAATTTTTTTTACGTGTAGTAAAAATTTATGAAAGTGTGAAGCTGAAATTAAAAAAAAAAAAAATTATAGGAGAAGAAGAAAAGAACCAATAAAAAAAATCAATTTTTTTAAAATCTAAAAAAAAATCCTACAATTTAGGAAGATAAGAACAATATATATATATATATATATATTTATATATATCTATATCTATAAAAATTTATGAAAGTGTGAAGCTTAAGAATTTTTTTTTCTTAACGGATGAGAAGAAGTTAAGTTGATATTAAGTTATTGAGTTTTTGTGTCTATCAAACTTTATCTAAAGAAGTGATTTCAAATTAAAATTGTTATCAACTTAGAAATTATAGGAGAAAAAGATAAGAACATAAAAAAAAATTATATTTATTTTTCAAAAATCTATTAAAATTTCTGCAATTTAGTGAAGCCACATGGCGCAACTACAGCGTCTAAGCCCAACTTTTATTATATATAATATGATATGATTTGCAATTGCCTTTTTTCTTGTTTGGCAATTCCTTTTTTTTTTTTTTTCCTTTTTTTTTTCTTTTGAGAACGGGTCATTTTAATTTCTTCTATTAACTTAATAACTAATACAATTACTAAAAATAAGTCAAACCCTATTAACAATTATTATAAAAATACCTGTTAAAAAGTCCAAACAAAAAAGTCCTAAAACGAATTAATTAATTGGAGAGCCGAGTTAAAAGGGTGGAGTTTAGTTTACGTTCTCGGCTAAATTAGTGGGTTTTCCCTAGGGGTGTCCAACAGCAACCGGAACCCGACCCACCCGGCCAGCCCGTCCGATCCGGCCCGAGAACCGGACCGACCCGACGCCGGTGACGGTCGGCGGCGGGTCTCCGCCTCCAGAATCCGAAAACCACGGGTCGGTTGGCAGGTTTTCTCCCCAAAACCCGAAGAAATCCGAACCGACCGGCGAAAACCCAGATTTCGGCGAAAAACCCAGATTCCTGCGAGCAAAACCCAGATTCCGGCGTGTTTTGATCATTCCGGCGAGTTTTGAGATGTTTTTTTGGCTAGATCTTGACTAGATCCGGCGAGATTTCGCTAAATCTAGTTGAGTTCTTGGCTAGATCCAGCGAGATTTCGCCAGATCTAGTCGAGATCTTGGCTTTTTCCGACGAAAACTCAAAGGATTTGGCCGATTTTCATCATTTTCTAGCCGGATTTTCATTATTTTCCAGATCACGACTCCGACCGAACCCGACCGCCGCTCGTCGATGTTCCAACCCGTCCGAACCGACTTCTTAGACGGTCGGCGACGGGTTGAAAGTTTGCCCACCCGATCTGGTCGGGTCGGTTCCAAGTTGGGCACAAACCCGACCCGGACCGACCCGTGGACACCCCTAGTTTTCCCTACTTTCTCTTGGTTGTATAATAAGGTTTCCTTTCTCTTTTGGGGAAGAAGATTTGTTTTTCTTTGCGTTGATAAGTTTGCTTGAATATTTAGGTTCTACTTTCTGTTGTGTTGGGAAATAGTGGGTGTAGATTGATGGATGATCTTGCGAATAGTTGGAAAAAAACTCTCTCTCTCTCTCTCTAATAAGGAAGGCAAAAAGGTTGTGCTCTCTAAAGGCAAGCAAATACAGGAATTTGTTTTGGCTGCCAAATTCTTTACCAAGAGGACAGTAAATATCGATGCGGTAGCCAAGACGTTCAGACCTTTGTGGAGAGCGAGACAAAATTTTTAACATTAGGGATGCGGGTAATAACCATTTGTGTTCGCTTTTGAACTTGAACCAGATGTTGAGAAGGTGCTTTTGGGTGATCCTTGGTCTTTTGATAAACACCTTGTTGTCTTTCAGAGGTATGATGGTAAGTCACCCTTGGAGGAATTGGACTTTAATTTCTCGAAGTTTTGGGTCCAAATTCATTCTCCCTTTTCGTCTATTGACTCCTGAGGTTGCTTTAGTTATTGGTGAAACTTTAGGAATTGTTATATTATCTGAGGATACTTCAAAGATGGTTGGTGGAAATTTCATGCGTGTTACGGTGGCTATTGACATTACTCAACCGTTATGTAGGTGACGGAAAGTTGCATTTGATGATGGTTCGGAGGGTTGGATTGCTTTTAAGTATGAGAGGCTTCCAAATATTTGTTATTGGTGTGGCCAAGTTTCTTGTAATGATAAGTGTAGACACTTAATTTTGCACCCATAATTTAATTTAAGAAGATTGCTAGAATGGCTATTCATATACCTGAAAAAAAAAAAAAAAATTTTGCATTACATGCATTAATTCATTCATTGCATATCATAAAAATGATCTTGAGATTCTAACAATCACGACGGTATGCCCGATTTCTAAATTGGACCGTCGAATTGAAAGATATCTCATGATCAAGTTTGCACGGTCTACGTGCATTTTGTTTGGGTGGAACTAGCCACGCATGATTAATTTAAATTAATACTGATTGGTTAGACAATTAAAATTAATTAAATAATTTTGTGATTGGTTGTTAGTTAGTGTCAAAAATAGACTTGCATGCATGGGAATAAAGTAGATAATCATATAGCAATGAAATTGTAGATAATCAAGACTTTTTTGGATATTTATCTATAAGATAATCATTACTGTAAAGACTTGAATCATCAAGAAAAGGGGTTTAATTTTTAGAATACGGATTAAAAGCGCGTCTAAGTGCAAGTCCCAGCTCAAAAAATACTCAAAACAGAGTCAAAAGTGGACTAAAACTCAAATGCGGGTTCGGCACCCAAGAAGGCCATTCAACACTCTTGGAGTGCCGATTGGCACAAGTTCGAAGCCCGGCCCGAGGACTTTTAGATTGAGATAAACCTTACCTTTTTCAATTTTTTAGAGATAAGGACATGTCCCAGTTCGTATTCTGATCATTCAGCTAATTTTTCGAAGCATCCCAGCCTCTATAAATAGAGGATACCTCTCAAAATTCAGGAGACTTTTTCATGCTTTCTAAACCCTCTCTTTCTGGCTCTTCTCTTCTTTTCCTTTCCCCCTTACGTTAAAGACGTTTTGAAGGCTCTTGCCTTAGGAATTTCTTTTTTGTAAGCGAAGTATTTTAGGCTTCAAAGAGTTGAATAAATTTCTTTGAATCCTAATACATTCATTCATTAAGAAAAGCACGCTCATGCAAGAGGTAGTGTATTTCTTTTCTTCTTCTAGTCTTCTATATTAATTTTGTTGATGATGCACGTTTGATTATTTCTGATTCTTTATATAGCTGCCATGTTTTATTTAAATTTTTTTCTTTAAACATGTTCTTAGATGATTTTTTTGTGATTTCTCTCTTGAATCTCAAAATCTGCTAAGTGCTAATTGTCAAAGACCTCTTTAAACTAAAAATTGATCTGACTTTTTTAGATTCGATTTTTTTAACACATAAAAACTGATATGTACTTTCATTAAATATAGATCTGATTTTTTTAAACATACAAAACTGATCTGTATTTTCATTAAATACAGATCTGATTTTTTTAACACATAAAAACTTATCTGTATTTTCATTAAATACAGATCTTTTTTTTTTTAAGATTCAAAACTGATCGGTATTTTTCATTAAATACAGATCTGATTTTTTTTTTTTTTTAGAAAAAGTTTTCTTTGTTACAGAATTGCAAATTTTGGAATTTAAAAGAAGAAATTAAAAATTATGTTGCAGTCTTTTCTTTTTTCTTAGTATGTGATGCATGTAAAATAAATTTATCTTATGAGTGGGAATCCTCTTTCATAAAGGTTTTTTTATGCTATGTCCAACAACAGATCTATTTTTTTTTTTTAAACCAAAAATCTTTTTTTTTAACTATTCAAAAAAAAAAACAATATGATTTTTCTTGATAAAATCACTTTTTTAAAAATTAAACAAAAACAAATCTTATTTTTCTTTACAAATCTAATTTTTAAAATTTCAAAAAAAAAAGATCTAATTTTTCTTTATAAATCTAATTTGTTTATCTACATAAAAACAGATCTGATTTTTCTTTACAAATCTAATTTTTTTTATCTACATAAAAACAGATTTGATTTTCTTTACAAATCTTAATTCTTTATTCACAAAACAAATCTGAATTTTTCTAAAAAAAGAGGATACATTCATAAGATAAATTTACTTGAGTTAGTTCTGGTCAAATGTTTGTTATGTATGTTCAACATATCATTCATATCATGTAAAAAATGGTATATTGGTCATTAGAGTCTAAAAGACCAGACTCTGTATGAGCGAAATGGGTACCTAACACCTTTCCATTCCATAACCTAACCTCTGGACTTAAGTTTTTGGATAGGTAAATTAGTGTCTTTTTTTTTTAATTTTTGGTAGATTGTAACTAGGAACAAAAATTTTGTATTCTTTGACATAGATTGTAACTAGCACTCAAAGCATTGTAAGGTTTAATTTACCAAAATTATATTTATCTTTATTCAATCAATGACAATGAAGTATTTTGATCATGTATTTTGTATTTAGTTTTTTTTTTTAATTTTTTTACATAAAAAATAAGTGGCAACTCCACGCCATTTACCCAAATAGAGAGGTGCCCTTGAAAGCACCCAAATCTCTTTTTTGAGAGCACCCTCCTCGTTTGGAAGTTTACGGTCTCTCACGATAAGGACTGCATCCTATGGCTCCAAAGTAAAGGATCTTTGAAGACTGAGAATTAACAATACGTTCAATGGCTTCGCGCCCCACAGTTTAATCTGTCATGGATAGCAGTAGTTGAAGTGAAGGGTTATGGTGAGAGATGGACAAGGAGGCCACAATCATTGAAATTGGGGAATCGGACAGTGGAAGTTCTGGTTTAGAAAGGATTCAAAATGTTGATTAGAAGGAGCCTAATGGAGTGAAAAATGGCCGTGATCAAGCAGTGGCTAAGGTGTCTCCGGTGGGTGGTTTGAGTGGTGAGCAAAAAATTTTGAGTTTCACGAATTAGGTGGAATTTCAAAATTGGGTAATTCAAATCCGAATTTTTAGGAGAAACTTAAGGAGATTGATAAGGAAATTTCAGAGGATTACGTGTATTCAGAACAACTCCCTAAGGATGTGGAATCTGAGGCGGTTAGTGTGGACAGTTTTCATGCAGTTAAATCGCATGTGGAATTGGATGTGGCTAACGTTGATGGGTCCAATCAGAATCTGTCTATTGGAAAATAGTTAAAAGTCACAACTGGGAAGGATTCTAGTTTGGCTAAGGAAAATATGGGCTCATCTCAATTAAGGCCCAAGAGTCGTACCTAGACAAGGTTGAACAAAAGGCTTGATAAATCTGTTTCGGGGGAAGTAATAGAAGAGATGTGTTCTAAGAGATAGTTCTCTATTAAAGTTTCAAACTTAGGGTTGGAGAAAAAGACAAAGTTGAAAGAGGAAACAAAAAAGCTGAGCATGCTCTTGGCTACACATTTGGGATCGGCGGAGATTGTGAAGCAATCCCACCGGGTCAAATAAATCTCATAAGTTAGAACTGTTGGGTGCTGGGGAACCCTCGCACAATTAATGACTTGAAGGAGGTGATTAGGATAAAAAAGCCCAAAATTGTCTTTCTCGTGGTGATAAAGTTAGAAAGAGAGTGGATGGTGAAGATTCGTGATCAATGTGGTTTTAAGGAAGGTTTAATTGTTCCGAGTAGAAATAGTAATGGCAGATTAGAGTTATTATGGAAAGATTATGTGAGAGTTAATATTTTGAAATATTCATTATCAAATATTGATGCTGAGGTTTACGGAGGAGAGGATATGGGTTGGTGGCATTTTACTGGGTTTTATGGAAATCCTGATACTGCTAAGAGGGTTGAGTCTTGGAGCTTACTTAAACAACTTAGTGGCTTATCACAGTTACCATGGTTGGTGATTGGGGATTTTAATGAAATAAAATGTTTGTTAGAGAAGGAGGGTGGAGCGACAAGACCTGCACTACAAATGCAGAGGTTTGTTAATACTATTAATTGGTGTGGTCTAAGAGATTGGGGTTTGTTGGACCTAAATTCACTTGGCTATATCAACAAAGGAATGGGATACAAATCAAGGAAAGGCTTGATAGCGGGTTTGCTACGGTGGATTAGTTAGACAGGTTTCCTTTGGCAAAACTTTATCATCGAACTTCATCAACACCAGATCACTGCCCCTTGACCTTACAATTGAAAGAGAGAAAGAAGTTCAACAAGTTAGGCAAAATTTTCCACTTTGAAGCTACGTGGCTGAAGGATTCTCGTTGTGAGGACATAGTTAGTTCGGCTTGGGAAGAAGGGGCTCCTATGGGGTCTGAATTTTCATTGGCTAATTGTATGGATAATTGTCGCAGCAAATTAGAGTTGTGGAATAAAAATGTCTTTGGGCACGTGGGGAAGAATATTGCTAGACTTCAAAGACATTTTGAATGGTTAGAATTGCAAAGTGCTATGCCTGATATTATTGCTTCTAGACAAAATTGGATTCAATCTGGGGATAAGAATACAAGCTTTTTTCACTCCAAAGCCTCATCATGTTTCCAAAAGAATTTTATTGATGGCATATTTGATTCTAATGACATGTGGGTGGATGACCAAAGGGACGTGGAGAATGTTGTGCTTCATTACTACTCTAATCTTTTCAAGTCAACTAACCCCACAGCATTCACAGAGTTGCTATTTGTTGTCGAACCGAAGGTGTCCTCAACAATGAATCAATTTCTTACAAAAGAATTTCAGGCGGGGGAGGTAAGTAAAGCTCTGAAACAGATGTATCCTCTCAAATCACTAGGTCCAGATGGTATGCTTCCTTTATTTTTTCAACATTTTTGGGCTATTGTTGGTGCGGTTGTGACTAAAACAGTTTTGGATTTCTTAAATTTTGGGATTATTCCACCAAAGTTTAATGAAACCAATATTGTTTTAATTCCCAAAAGAAATGATCCTATGTGTGTAACATATTATCGCTTGATAATCCTTTGTAATATTGTTTATAAGCTAGCTTCCAAAACTCTAGCAAACACACTTAAAAAAATTTTACCATCAATTATTGGTGAAACACAAAGTGCTTTTGTGCATGGCAGGTTGATCACTTATAATGTTTTGGTAGTTTTTGAAACTATGCATCATATTAGTCAAAGAATGAGTGGTAAGGTAGGAGAGATAGCTTTGAAATTAGATATGAGTAAAGATTATGATAGGGTGGAATGGGTTTGCCTAGATAAAATTATGGAGAAATTGGGTTTTAGTCCAAGATGGAGAGGTCTCATGATGCAGTGTATTTCCTCTATTACATATTTTGTGCATATTAATGGGATGCCCAAAGGTTGTATCAGCCCTTCTAGGGGTTTACGTCAAGGGGATCCTTTATCCCCTTACTTATATCTAATGTGTGCAGAGGGTTTATCAGCTTTAATTAAACAACTAGTCGCGGACCCCGCGCGTTGCGTGTGATAAAATTTTTAGGATGGTCTCAGTAATTTTTTTTTTCTTTTCAATTTGTACTAATTTAATAAATAGTATTATAATTCATAATCATATTTTCATTTATTATAGTAACAATAAAAAAAAATGTAATGTATAGAATATCTGTTATACTAAAATCAAAAAAATACATTTTTTTCTCAAGAATTCAAAGGTAAGTTAGTGAAAATATTAATTTTTTAATACAATTAATTTATAATATTTTGTATATCATTAAAAAGTATATAAAATTTGGAAATCATTCTTTTAGTTTTAAACAACTTTTTCAAACCTAATTTTTTCTACAATACAATCAAAAACACCAAGAAATATATCTAAAAAAATTAATAAAACTCAACAAAACTACAATTAAAAATATAAAAAAAGAAAGGGAAAAAAAACAGGCTGTAACTCTTTTTCCTTTTAGAAAACCCAAGGATACAATTCCTAAGGAGAAAAAAGTAGAGAATTTTTTTTGAAAAAGAAGAAGTATTGTCAATTGTGTTAATGCGGTCATAATCTAATGTTACATCTAATCCAACATGTGAAAATGAATAGATAAATAAATAATTTTAAGCACAAAATTGAATATGTTTCCTTAAAAGTCTCAAAGGATACACTAATAAGATAAGGAAGATGAAGAACAATGCAAAATATTCATAAACGTTTAGAGCAATTACTCAAGCATCTAAGAACATCATATAACAAAGACATAACAATTCACTACTAATTTGTTAAACAAAATATTTACAAACAGTGAAAATAAACTGCACAAAGATCATTTTCTTCAATTGCCCTAACTTTTCCTCATTAGCTTGTTCAAACTAGTTTGTTATTTTTCAAATAAATTAATACATGAAAACAACACAAAATTTGACATATTATAATATGATATTCCCTAAATAAGATCAACAACAAACACCATTCATTAAAAGTAATTAGAGTTGTAAAGAAAATGATAAAAAAAAAAAAAATACTTGCATCAAGGAACACATATGAATTAGTCAATAATATTCATCAATCTAAGGTAGAGATGCAATAAAAATAAAAAATTTCAACAAAAAAATGAAAAAAAAAAAATTTGTGTGAGAGAGAGAGAGAGAGAGAGAACCTTTTTGTACTGGAAAATATGCAAAGAATAGGAGAGAGTGGCAAATTTATAGTAAAAGGTAGGGAATAAGAATAGTCAAAATAAAGGAAGATAAATAGGCAAAATAATATTTCAATCTAAAACCGCCCAAGAGAATATAAATAGACAATATTTTTGTTTTAATTTTCCATTGATTTATTATGTAGTTATAACATCAAAATTAAAGTAGATGAATATGTAAAGTTAAAACCGTTTAAAATGAATTTGTAAAGTCAATATTATTTTATATTTAATATTGTAAAAAAAATTAGAGGTAAAAATAAATATTAAAAAGACTAATGATATGGTCGATGACGTGGCAAATGAGGTGACTTAACAAAAACTTAGCAACAATAAATACTAAGCTTCAGTTTTTAGATATATATATATATATATATATAGATTAGTGCAAAGTGGAGCTATGAAGGGTGTTGCTATTTGTCGTAGAGGTCCCAGTCTTTCTCATTTTATTTTTTGCAAATGATAGTCTTATTTTTTGTAAAGCTAGTTTGGAAGAATGTGACTCTTTGCAGCGTGTTTTTAGAGTTTATGAAGAGGTTTTGGGAAAACAATTCAATCGGGCAAAAACATTGCTCTTTTTTAGCAAAAATACAAAGGGTGACATCCAAGAGGAGATTAAAAGGAGGTTTGGTGCTCAAATCATTTGTCAACATGAAAAATATCTTGGTCTTCCTTATTTAGTTGGTAAAAATAACAGGAATACTTTTGATGATATTAAGGAAAAATTGGCGAAGAAACTGACTAGTTAGAAAGAGAAGTTGTTATCAAAGGCTAGCAAGGATGTTTTGATCAGAGTGATTGCATAAGAAATTCCAACATATTCCATGAGTTATTTTAAATTACTTGATTCCCTATGTGATGAATTAACAAGCATGATTCAGAATTTTTGGTGGGGACAAAAACAGGATGAAAGAAAAATTGCCTGATGAAGTTGGGATAAACTATGTGTTCCAAAATCATGTGGAGGGATGGGTTTTAAACAACTTAAACCCTTTAATTTAGCATTTCTTGCCAAGCAGGGTTGGTAGCTTCAAGTGGGACAGAACTCTTTGGTGTATTAGGTTTTCAAGGCAAAGTATTTTCTTGATTGTGATTTTGTGCATGCCTTTGGGAGTAAACCATCGTATGTGTGGACGAGTATTTTTGCTACTCAAGAAATTGTTAAAAAAGGGCTATGTTGGCGTGTGGGGAATGGCAGAAGTATACGGTTTTGGGGAGAAAATGGGTTCCTAATTCTTCTACACACGAAGCTATCTCTCCCAAAGGTTTGTTTCCAATGGGCTTTATGGTTAGTGATTTCATTGATCTGGATAAGAGTTGCTGGAATTTGGATCTCTTAAAACAAGCATTTCTACCTTTTGAAGCTGAGGAAATAACTAGCATACCTTTGAGTATTCAACCACCTGATGATCAAACAAGTTTGGGGAGATACTTCAAATGGGTTGTTTACTGTTAGAAGTGCTTATAAATTGGCCTTGGATGTAGAGTCAAACAAAGAGATGAGCTCTATTTCTGATGGTAGCAGCATGCATTTATTTTGGAGAAGATCATGGAAAATCCAAATCCCTCGTAAGATTAGGCATTTTGCTTGGAGAGCAGCTCGTGACATTTTACCAACAAAAGATAATTTGGTTCGGAGAAAAGTTTTGGTTGATAGTTCTTGTAAGGAATGTGGGAGTACATCTAAATCTTTGTTCCACCTTTTTTGGGAATGCTCTAAGGCTCGTGGGACTTGGAATTCTTCATTTCTTTTCTCAGTTGTCAAGGGCCCATTTCCAAAGCTTCTTTGAATTCCTCTGGTATATTTTAATGGAAGCTCCATGGGGGATGGAAGACGGGTTTGGTTGTTACAATTGTTTAGGCGTTATGAAATAATGGAAATGATGTCCGTCATGGGAAACAAAGGAAAGCTGGTCCATCTCTAGTTCAGTGGTGTGATCATTACTTAGAAGAATACTGGGCTATGAATTTTTCTCCTCCAAAGCTGCCTACATAGTTGGATGTAAAATGGTGTCCACCGGTGGAACCTCTTTACAAGATCAATGTAGATGGTGCGGTTTTCCCGATGCAGAAAGCAGCTAGCGTGGGAGTAATATTTCGGGATCATTAGGGAATATTTATGGCTAGTTTAAGCAGGAAAATTCTTGCACCACTTGGTGCTATTGAAGCCAAAGCTAAAGCTTTTGAGGCTGGTGTCACTTTTGCGAAAGAGGTGGGTATTAGAGAATTTGTTTTGGAAGGTGATTTTGGCACCATTGTCTAGGCGCTGAATGAGTCTTCCCATGCTCCATCGTCGGTGGTCTATGGTATACTTGCTGAATGTAATGAGTTACGTAATGTCACATTCTCTCATGTGCGTTGACAATGCAATAGGCCTCTACATCTGTTAACAAAACATGCTCTATGCATAGTTGATTCTTCTGCTTGGATTGAAAAATGTCTTTATTTCTTGAAGCAAGCTCTTATCCATGATGTACTTTTATCTTTAAATTCTGAATGAAGTTGTTGTCTTTCCATCAAAAATAAATAAATAAATAACTAGCACAATCAAAACTAGGATTTTTTATTAAATTTTTGACCAAAATACATCATTGTTTTTTTTTTTTTTAATTAGATAGTTACAATGAGGAATGGATTTAAACCCTATATGTCTCTATTGGAAACATCATGACTCTTAACCAAACACATTATTGATCTTGAGCATATACTCAATTAAGCAATTTTTTTGAGTATGTGCTCAATTGGTGCAGTGGGTTTGGGACAAAAAGAAGTGCTTAAGCAAGAGCCTATTGCCATCTGAGGACACATCACACATCTCTTATCTTTAAAGAATGAAAAACAAGAGTAATACACTAACGCTACAACTAAATAAAAAATATTTAAAAAAAATAAACACCTGAACAATTAGTTGATCTAGAGAGAGATCAATGAAGCCACCAACCCACTGCACCCCATCTGCCATCATCAAATTGCTTGGTATGATCTGGTCAATTCTTAATAAAGAAAATCCAAGTATACATCTTCTTTTCTTGTTCTTTTTGTTTTTTTTTTCCCCCTTTTGAATTGGTAAGTTACAGACACATTCAATAGGTTTAAACTTTAAACCCACCATCTCACCCTCTACCTTGCTCAGACAAGGAAAGGGGTTGTTGAAAGGAAAGTAATTCTAGAGAGAAAATTATGAGAACTCAATATGAAAATGATTAGCTTCAGTGGTGCAATTTCCTGAACTATCTTTCAGAAAAGGATGTGGAGCTCCAATGGTATCTTCAATGAAATTGATCATAGAATAGGCTTCCAAGATAACCTCACTCTAGTGCCTCCAAACTAAGTAATTATTGTAATCCAATTTCACTACCATCATGCTTGCCACGTTAGACAAAAGCAAGTGTGAAGGATTAACTCCATGAGTAATAGCAATGGTGTTCTTGTTAGTGTTTGTTGTAGAAGAAGTTGAATTTGCAGAGAAACCCATTGAAAAAGGCTCTGATACGATGAAAGGAAAGCAATTCTAGAGAGAAAACTATGAGAATTCAATACAAAAAGGATTTGTATATATATCGTCCATGCCATTATCTTATTTTTTTCCAATTTTTTATAATTATTTTTTAATATTTACTCATTTTTTTAATATTTACACTTTGTTCGATCTTTTCTCCCTCTCTTACCTTTTCATCTCCCCACTACCCCTTACTTTAATATCACTCTTCATCTTTCTCTTTATCTTATCTAATATTGTTTCTTCTTATTCACACCATTTTACTATAAATTTGTCTTCTCTCTTCCATTCTTTGCATAGTTTTCTCTCACCAAAAAACAAAAAATAAAAAATAAAAAAAAGTTCTCTCTCTCTCTCTCTCTCTCTCTCTCTCTCTCTCTCTCAATTTTTTTGGTTGATTTTTTTATTTTTCTTGCTTCTCTACTTTAGGTTGATATATTTTTATATTAATTAAAACTCTACTTTTAGTTGATGCAGTTTAATTTTGTATTTTAAGTTTTTTTTTTTTTTTTGTTCTCTTTGATTATTGATTTACTCTAATCGATTTTTTTTTAAATAATCCTAATATATTAATTTAGTACAATAACAAATTTGAAAACAACCTATGAATCTAAAAAAGTATTAGAAGATTAATTGTAAATGTGTTGTTGTTCCTGAGTTGCATTTTTTTAAGTGGGTTAGTTTAAATGGGCAACGTGACAACAACTGTGGGAGCGAAGTCGCTGTCAATATTATGAGGTTTGCTATTTTTGGTTTTTGCTGGTTGTTTTCTTGATCAAAGGATTAATGGGTGTCTCTGGTTTAGGTTATTCTATGTTATTGTTGTTGTTGCTGTTGTTGTTGTTGTTGTTGTTTTTCCATCCTTTTTAATTAATTTGGTTGGCAGATTGGAATAAGTTGTGGGAGTAGTGGTTGAAAACTTTGTAAGTTGTTGTATCTCTGAATTTTTTTCCCTCCCAAATTTGGTGGACTTTGCATATATGGGAAACTAATTATTTATGCGTGAGTTTTACAAATGGAAAGGGGTTTATTGAGGAAGAACATCCAAGACTAACTTCTCTAAGTCCATTGAAAAAAATTAAAGCAAACACTAAACTTTGATCCTCTACTCTACCCAAAAAAAAAAAAAAAAAAAAAAACAAAGCAAACACTAAAAAGAAAAAAGTGATTGCAATGGGACCTAGAGCATAGGGTAGAGCTGGGAATTTTATTTGATACATGTAGAGAACTTTAAATTCTATTATTTTGCAGACGAGCCGGCTCCTCTCATGGATTTATGCCATTTGTTAACCAAAAAGTGACAGGAATTATTTAGAACCTTAAAAAAATGAAAGGTTGAGGAAACAGCAAAAATGGAAGGATATTAGATCTATACGTTTGAGTGGCAAAGAAAAAGGAAATGGAGAGAGACTATGAGAAATTGAGAGGAGCATTTATTGAAGTTAATGGGAAATACGAGATACAACATTAATTTTAGAAAATTGCTGATGTGGCCTGTAGTGTTTTTTTAGACTTTGTATCTATTTTGAATTAATGGTGTAAAAATGATGTAACTTGAACTCATCTTTTATATATATATATATATATAATTTATTCTTTCTTGCAATTTTACTTTAGATTGATGAATCATTGTATTTTTTTTTTTTTTATAATACTAGTTTTGGTTAATACAATTTGGTATTTTTTTTTTTTTTTTCCATCACAAGTGTTCTCTTTCCCTCTTATAGCTTTTTGTTTGATTTTTTTTTTTTTTTTTTTTTGACATAATACTTAGTTATTTTGAAAGAGAGATTTTGAATTTATATCAAAATAAAATCTTAGCTATGTATTTGAATGTGATTACCAAATATTAAAACAATCCAAGATAAATATGTATAGACAATATTTTTGTTTTAATTGTTCATTGATTTATTTTTTAGTTATAACATCAAAATTAAAGTAAATGAATATTTAAAGTTAAAACTGCCTAAGATGAATTTGTAAAGTCAATATATATATATATATATATATATATATGTGAGTACACGAGTGTAGACTCATTAAGATTTATCCTCTTTGGGGAGCCAGGCCCGCAAGGATTATCCCGTGTACCCAATGGAAGGAAGGAGGGAGCAAGGGCTGGCCTTGGACTCACGCTCGCAGTCCTACATCGGGTAGTTAGGCGCTCCCACTCATGCTTATAAGCCTCTGGAGCACACATGAGTGTACGTTTACTCTCGTAAATGTGGTGACACAGTGGTAGCCACGTTAAGATTTATCCTCTTTGGGGAGCCAGGCCCGCAAGGATTATCCCGTGTACCCAATGGAAGGAAGGAGGGAGCAAGGGCTGGCCTTGGACTCACGCTCGCAGTCCCACATCGGGTATTTAGGCGCCCCCACTCATGTTTATAAGGTTCTGGACCACGCATGAGTGTACGTTTACTCTCGTATGCGATCGCATACGAGAGTAAACGTACACTCATGCGTGGTCCAGAACCTTATAAACATGAGTGGGAGCGCCTAAATACCCGATGTGGGACTGCGAGCGTGAGTCCAAGGCCAGCCCTTGCTCCCTCCTTCCTTCCATTGGGTACACGGGATAATCCTTGCGGGCCTGGCTCCCCAAAGAGGATAAATCTTAACGTGGCTACCACTGTGTCACCACATTAAAACGCTTTTTGGTTGTATGGCTTGATGTGAGCCCTTCCCCAAGAAGTTTATCTTCTTTGGGGAGCCAGGCCCTCAAGGATTATCCCTCAGCCAATGGAAGGAAGGAGTGAGCAAGGGCTGGCCTTGGACTCAGACTCGCAGTCCCACATCGGGCAGAGGGCGTTCCCACACACGCTTCATAAGCCTCTGGAGCTCACGTGTGTGTACGTTTACCCGCGTATGCGATCATCCTCCGGCTTGAGATTGAGGCCCCTATACAGGTCTGGGTACATAATCTCAGCCCCACTGCCTTGATCAACCAGTACTCTTTTCACATCATAACCCCCTATCCTAAGAGTTATCACCAGTGCATCATTGTGGGGCTGTATAGTCCCGGCCTTGTCCTCGTCCGAGAAGCTCAACATTGGTTGGGGACTCAATCTGGCCCTCTTTGGCTCCTTCCCGGGATCCCTAGGATACGCTCCAGCCACCGTCATTACCCTGGAGGGGTACGACCCCGTCCTGCCTGGTGCGTCGAGGATGACGTTGATTGTTCCCAAGGGGGGTCTAGAGGAATTATTGCCTGGACCCCCTGCGCCGGTCTGGCCTCCCTGTCCGTTAGGCTGAGATAAGAATTGTTTCAACCTGCCCTCCTAGATCAGTTGCTGCAAATGGCTCCATAGAGTCCTGCAGTCCTCGGTCGTATGTCCGGGTTCTCTATGATACTGACAATGCAGGCTCTGGTTTCGTTTCGAGATGTCTCTGCTCATCTTATTTGGCCATCTGAAGTATGGCTCGTTCTTAATCTTTGCTAAGACCTGGTGCACTGGTTCTCGGAACACAGTGTTAACAGTTTGGGTGGCTCTCGACCCAGCTTCCCCTCCAAATTCTCGCCGAGGTCGGTTATTGCCGTAACGATCCGACCTGAAATCCCTTCTCTCCTGAGGGATAACCTTGCCCTTCCCTTTCTCCTGCAGCTGATCTTCCTCGACCCTCTTATATTTGTCAATACGATCCATGAGCTGGCGAACACTGACCACTGGCTTTCCAGTCAGGGACCTCCGTAAACCGTGGTCGGCTGGCAGACCGACCTTAAAGGTTCTCACGGCCACATCATCGAAGTCACCCTCAATCTCGTTGAACATCTCCCAGTATCGGTCCGAATATGTTTTCAGGGTTTCTCCCTCCCTCATGGATAAAGACAGCAGAGAATCCAGAGGCCGAGGAACCCTACTGTTCGTGATGAAGCGGGAGCCAAAAGCTTGAGTGAGCTCTTGGAAAGAGTTGATAGAACCCGTTCTGAGGCCGTCAAACCATCTCATCGCCACAGGACCCAAACTGGACGGGAACACCTTGCACATTAAGGTCTCGTTATGAGAGTACACCGCCATCTTCTGATTAAAATAGCTAACATGCTCAACTGGATCGGTACGGCCGTTGTAGAGGGTGAAAGTTGGTTGGGTGAACCGTTTGGGGAGTCGCCCTACATCAACCCGGCGTGTAAAAGGTGATTTGGATATCCGATCGAGGGCCTTGCTCATAGCGTCGTTTCCCAATCCCCTAGAAGACGCGCCTTCCCCCCTGCGTTCTCGGCGATCGTCCTCCTCATACGAGAAGGTCTCGCTCGGGGGCGTACATGACCTGTGCGTGTAGTATCGCATACGTGAGTAAACGTACACACACGTGAGCTCCAGAGGCTTATGAAGCGTGTGTGGGAACGCCCTCTGCCCGATGTGGGACTGCGAGTCTGAGTCCAAGGCCAGCCCTTGCTCACTCCTTCCTTCCATTGGCTGAGGGATAATCCTTGAGGGCCTGGCTCCCCAAAGAGGATAAACTTCTTGGGGAAGGGCTCACATCAAGCCATACAACCAAAAAGCGTTTTAATGTGGTGACACAGTGGTAGCCACGTTAAGATTTATCCTCTTTGGGGAGCCAGGCCCGCAAGGATTATCCCGTGTACCCAATGGAAGGAAGGAGGGAGCAAGGGCTGGCCTTGGACTCACGTTCGCAGTCCCACATCGGGTATTTAGGCGCTCCCACTCATGTTTATAAGGTTCTGGACCACGCATGAGTGTACGTTTACTCTCGTATGCGATCGCATACGTGAGTAAACGTACACTCATGCGTGGTCCAGAACCTTATAAATATGAGTGGGAGCGCCTAAATACCCGATGTGGGACTGCGAGCGTGAGTCCAAGGCCAGCCCTTGCTCCCTCCTTCCTTCCATTGGGTACACGGGATAATCCTTGCGGGCCTGGCTCCCCAAAGAGGATAAATCTTAACGTGGCTACCACTGTGTCACCACAATATATATTTAATAATGTTAAAAAACTAAAAGTAAAAAATAAATAATAAAAAGAATAATGATGTGGCGGTCCTGGCGGATGATGAAGCTCAACAGAAGCATAGTAAGAATAAATGCAATATGAATGTCCAATTAAAGGCAATTAATCTGAATAAATGAAAGTCTATGTAGTCAATTTTTATTTGTTTGATCACGTTCTCTTTATGTTGTTATAAAAATTATTTTCTTTCGTTTCGATAGGTGAAGTGTTCAATTTTTTTTTTTTTTTTTTTTGAGAAACTAAATTGTTCAATTTTAGACATAAAATCTACTTTTTTTCTACATATTATTTTAAATATTTTTAGGAATGTCTAAGAAATATGCAGTTTCAATCTCATGTATTTATATTATTAAACAAAACCCAATTAATGGTTCAAACTACTTCTAGGATAAGAAAAAATATAAATATAATAATATCTTTTAAGAGATTGAGAAATTTGACTAATATATTTGAAACTTAAACAGATTAATTGTACAAGGAAAAAAATAGGAAAACATAATGTACAGTAACATAATTTAGAAAAATATGGACCGCCTAAAATATGAATAATATCAATTAAAAAATCCAAATAAAAAATGATTATATATTTTTTTTAGATAGATAAATGAAATATAATTTTAGAAATTGTTTAATTTTTAGGGAGAAAAAATTATTTTCTGCAAAATTTAGAGAGAAATAATTATATATTATACTATAACTATGAAATAATTATCTATCCCCACGCATCGCGTAGGTCTGTGACTAGTTTCTATAATAATGATTACAAGAGTAACTAAGATATTTATACAACAAATACAATGTAACAAACTCTAAAAAACTTAGCGCTAATTACTCATCTCTAACAAATTTTCTAATGCACCAATAGATACAATACACATGGCGTTCCACTCTAACAGAATCTTCACTATGGTTGTCAAAATCTCAATCTAAATCCTACGATTTTACAATCTTACCTGCCCAAAATGATCCGGATCTTTCAAGGATCTTTGTGATTATTTAGGATCAGTAGGATCGTACGATTCTGACGATCCCAAATGATCCTGGTTTCTTATAATCTTCTTTAACTTGACAAAAGACTCAGTTGAACCCAAATGAAAAATAATATCCCAATAGACCAGGTTTTGCTATTCTAATGTAGGTTGATAAAGTGTTAGTTGGACCCAAATGAAAAATAACATCCCAATAGAATGTCCTATTTTGAGGTTTTTAGCCTCTTTAGATGATGCTTACAAATAGATGTAGTGATATATGGTAATTACATCACATGGATGCAAATTTTTAGATTTTTTATGAATGAATGTATAATTTATGTGATTATTTAACATACCAATGTGTTTTTTTTTTTTCTCAAATAATGTAGGATCTTACTACGATTCACAATCCGATCCTACAATCTACGATCCCATCTACCTCCCACAATCCTATGTAGGATCCCGATTTCGACAACCTTGATCTTCACTAACATAGTTCTCTTATGCTACACATAGTTTTGGGCTTTAATACAAGACTGCATGTCATAACTGCACTGGCTTGAGATTAAGATGCATCTGTGTTAGATAACTTTATAGCTATCACTTAAGGTAGAGCCTATTGGCATCTAAGGACACATCTCTCCTCTTTAAAGAATGAAGAACAATAGTATAACACTTACTATACAACTTGATAACGGCATTTTTGTCCAGAGAAAAGTTTTCCTTATTCATCTGAAAAAATGAACCTCACTCGAGGTTCATCAAGATAAAATCCTCAAGTGCCTGTCTACTTCTGGAAGACCCGTAAAGGACCCCTTGGATATTAGCCCGACAAGTGACTCACGCACCCCACATGTGAGGGCATACAAACTCGACTATAAAGACATTGGCCTGGTAGGTGGCTACATAAGCCCGATGGGTAGATACTCCTAAGCCAGATGGTTGAGCCGTGAGTCCCACAAACCTTTGTGTGCACATCACTCGTAAATCCCTACATGGAAATAACTTGCACACCACATCCACAAATCCTTCTACAAGCTTATAACCTCCCAGTATTGGAATTAAAGCCCTGAGATCTCGGACTGAGTTCTTAGGGATTCTTTTATAACTAACTTAACTTTCGGAGGGTATTTGGTTGGCACTCCATTGGTGCTCTCTGTTGGTTCTTTGTTTCTTTATTCTTCAAGTACTCTTATTGGCGCGCGTGTGGACGATCAGCTCACTGACGATTTTTGTGCATCATCACGATTGATAGGCCAAGAATGTATTGACCCCTTTGGTAACTTAACCGAATTAATTAGCCAAGTGAATTAATTAGATTCAATTACATGCAATGAGCGTAGTAGCACAAACAAATCACCAACTAAACTGAATGCAGCAGAAAATAAATTTGACACAACTATTTGTTTACAAATGAGGAAAACCACCAAGCCCACCTGGTAAATTTAAGGTCACCACTCCCGAGAATCCACTATTATCAAAACAAGTGGTTACAAGTAAAGGAATCTCAGTACCTTATACCAACCTACAGTTGAACCCTTACCCCAGTACACAATTGGACTTGTAATATAGTAACAATCTCTCCTTTCAATACACAGCTCCAAATATGTGACTAACCAATCGATGCACAGATCTCAGTACGTGACTAACACACCAACTTGAGAAAGATGTTGGCTGCAAAGTTCTTCAGTTCATCCACAGATGAAGATCAAGAAGTTCCTTGGTTACAAAACCCTCGGCGCAAAGACGTAGCAGCTTTTTCAAGAGAAAGATAAACTAGGGCAAATTGTCTCCGATCACAATTTGAGTGAATAATCACTTTGCATCAAGTTGCATCACCTTTGACGGCCCTTAAAATAATCCTTATATATGTCTAAGGTTGTGAAAAAAGAAATCCTACACAAATAGCTTGGATATGCGTGAAAAACATGAAAATCTGAATTTCGTAATTCTCGATAAATACAGCTTCTGTCGAGAGCTATCAAGAATCACATATTAAATCTCAATAGATACATCTGTCGAGTTATCTGTTGAGCTTTAATGAACAGCACTTCTTCACTTGATTCTTGGACAGATTTGCATGGCTTCAATACTAGATTTGAACTCTTATTCTTTAAAGTATTAAACACATCCTAGATGTACCCAATTACATGTAAAGTGCATTTTGTCAAAGGATTAGCCAATTCTATATGACATATGTTCTAACAAGTTCTATATATGTTCTAACAACAACTAAATTTGGAAATTCCAAGTATTGAATAAACAATATTTTATCATGGCCATAATTCCACTATATCATTATGGCATGCAATTGTGATGGCCAGATGGCAAGGAATCCCAAAATATGATGAAAACCTATCATGAAACCTTGCTTAGACTTCAAAACAAGAAACATTAAAGTAATTGAACAAAAACGTTATTAACGACCTAGTGCATTATTTAGAACCCATAATCATTTATATAATTTTTTTTTTTAAAGCCTAGCACAATGTTTAGACCCAAAATCAAATTTTACGGCTTAATCACTTTTAGTCCCAAACTAGTTGTTAGCCAAATATCACTGATTAGCAAAATTTCATTTTGCATTCATATTCAAGAATAGACTAAAGCATATATATATATATATAAAGACCAATATAAAAATGCAAAAAATAAATCAAACCATACATAAAACACCAAGACTTGTTTATAAAGAGGAAAACCCGAGCAATGAGGTGGAGAAAAGACAAGAAATAGGACACACTAATTATAAAAAGCTTACCACCAAGGAAAAAACCAATGGGATACAGAAAATTCACCATCTAAAGAAAATTACCAAGGATATAGGGTTGAACACACTCACCGCTCAATGGACTACCAAAAGAGACACGGAGTATAACACGAATAATTCTGAATAATAACTTTCATAATCTGCTCTTAGTCTAGCCAACTAACTATATATAGTTCTTAGAAAATCCCTCTAAGCATGGGGGAACTAAATGCCTATAAGATTTCCAAGACACAGAAAATTAGAACATAATTAAATGACCCAATATTTCCCACAAAAGCTTGACTAATTATATGCATTAAGACCAACAAGATTGACTAAATAAATGTTGTGGGACAAGTTTGATGGACTTTGACTAGCGGCACAAATTATGGATAATAAGGTTGGTGTAAGTTTCGTGAACTGTACCCCTTTTATGACATGTCATCATGTAAGTTCCTTCTCACAAAGGTGGAATACACAGTACTCAATCTTCCTAAAAACGATTTTAGACTCAAAGCCAGCCTAGAAGTACATAGATCCTCTTAAAAAGAGACTAAGGAGTCACCACTTGGTTATAAGTCCAGGAATCAAAACATGACTCCATGAGGACCTATCTACCAAACTAGGTCCATCATTAAAGTATAGGATGGGAAGAGGTAAGGCACCCCAAGCTTGCCTAATCATAGCTAGCCCACATATATCTTTGCTTAAACTAGATTGAGTGAAAGCTATCCTAAAGGCTTAAGCAAATGTGCATTTGTATCTATAGCCTAAAGAGCGGTCTACATGTCTTGTGAGGCAACCAAGGAAAAGAGGGTAAAGCATATGATCATACAAGCATATAGAAAGATAAGCATGTAAAGAGACAAACATATCATGGCATCAAACTAAAACCTTAAACATGTGAGCATTGAGAACAACACTTCAACAACATCCAAGTGTGCTCATGTGTATATCCAATCATGCATGACTATGGCACATGCATGTGGATACCAACCAATATTGAGAGCTTTTGTTTAGGATGAGTGATTAAGTCTTATGAGAATGAAGCATTAGTTGAAGTTAAAGCTTCATCAACTCTTGAGCATCTTCCTTTTATTAGAATTTGATTATCTTGGTTCATTATTAATTGTCTTACATATTCTAGGGGATGAATGGATTTGATTAATTAAGAATGAATTAACTTGACTTTTACAGTACCATTTTAGTTTAAGTCAATTACCTTAATTATCTTGAAGCTTTTTGAGACACCCTCCTTTAATTAGGTTTTAATTTAATTATTAATTTGGAATGAGTTAAGAACCCAAATCAAACTATGATTAAATGATCAATTAAATCTTGAAAGATTCCTATTAAAAGTGGACTTTCCTTATGTTTGACTCATCAATTAGTTTCAAAAGAGATTGAATTCTAATTGACAACTGAATTGAGGTTTTTAGAAAGTATTATCATTTATGAGTTGAAAGTCTTCCTTATTTATCTTTGATTCTTTTGATTGTCTTGTATAGTTGAGATCAGAATTAAAGAGTGGATGAGAGAGAAGAGAGAATGTGCATTAGGGTTTATGTTCAAAGAAGGAAAGAAAGAAAAACTCTTAAAGAGTATCTTAGGTTTTGTTACATGTGCATATCTAAAGAAGGAAAAAAGAAACAAAGAAGGTAGAAGACATATAAAAGCATACAAAAACAGATAAGGAAAGAAAATAAAAAATAGCATTTAAAGAAAATCAAACAAAAAAAATGCAAGAAATTTGGGTTTTACCCAAATTGGCATACGCCATAAGAAAGATGCGTACGCATCCTTCTACCAACGTACGCACCCTTCTACCAACATACGCACCTGGGCTTCAAACAAATTTTCAACAAATAAAACCAAAACTAGAACCCTAGCCGTCTAAAGAATGGGAACGCAGAGATAATGATGTGTACGCCTGTTATTTCATGTGTACACATCCTCAGGAAGATTTTAGGATTCTAAACTGATTTACAAAAAATAAAGGAAATGAAACATATAGTTATCACAGAACATGTTATTATCTCCTTCTCATGACACTTATAATAATGTTGATGACTAGCCCCTTAGCTAAAATAAACTACCGTAGCTTTGTGTTTGAAGCAATGATTTGAAACAGTTCAACTAGGATATTTTGGATGACCCTAAATGGTATGTTCGCAAGCTTGAGTGTGACACCAACTAGAAGTTTGAATCCTAGTAAGTATGAGACTATTTCTAACCAAATGGTCATTAAAGATTAGTCTAATTCACTATTTCTGCCCTTTTAGCCTACAACACTTAGGTTTAATTTCTCATCATTGGGACCGAGGACCTTGGGTATAGGTTTGAACAAAATAGGGTGTCTACAACTGGTATAGGCCTCTATGTCTATACCAGCCTTATTATCCACCCCCCTGTTTTCCAATATCAAATTGGTATTAGAGCAAGTCTTTCCTGTCAATTTATCCAAGTTATCTTTGTTGTTCCAAAATACTCTATTCATCTTCTATTGTGAGGTAGACGAATTGTTGTATTTTAGAACAACAAAGATAACTTAGATAAATCCATAGGAAAGACTTGCTTTGATACCAATTTGATATCAGAGCCAACAATAGAGATAAAGAGACAACATGCCTAACAACCCTTATTGTCTTATAAGCCCAAATAGAGGAATCTTATGATTTGGACATGGAGATCCCTACCGGCCTTATCATCCATAGTTTGTGATGCTAGTTAAAGCCCATTAAGACTGGTCCTACAACATTTATTTATTCAATCTTACAAGTCTTGATGCATTTAATTAGTCAATCTTGATTTATGCTTTTGTGGGAAATACTAGATCATTTATTTGCATTCTTATTTTTTATGTCTTGGAAATCTTGTAGTCATTTAGTTCCTCCATGCTTAAAGGGATGTTCAAAACACTATATACACACACACACACACATATATATATATAGTTGGCTAGACTTAGAGCAGATTATGAGAGTATTTATTATTCAGAATTATTTGTGTTATACTTTGTATCTCTTTGGATAGTCCATTGAATGGTGAATTTGTTCAATCATGTATTTGGGTGATGAATTTTTTGTATCACATTGGTTTTTACCTTGGTGGTGAGCTTAGTATATTGTGTAAGTCTTATTTCTTGTCTCTTCTACAAATCACCCCCCCCCCCCCTCTTTTGGGTATCACTTTCAAAATTGGTGAAGCATTTTTTTTTTTTTTTGATAATTCATTAGTTACAACAAGAAGCAATTATTTAAATTATGGATGTCTCTATTACAAACAATACTTGCTCACTCCTAAGTGCAGGAGATCGTAGTAATATAATTCTCGGATTATCGAGGTTGAACCACAAAGTGCAGGGTAAATTCAAAAATAATATAATTAAACAACAATTTGGGTGAAGAAGAAAAGTATTTTTGTTTGGTGATTGTTAACAAGAATAATAGTAAAACTAATTTTAATCAATAATGTAAATACCAAGGCATTAGGGTATTTCCCTATATCGATATGAAATTCTTTGTGATCTAAGAAAATATATATTTCATAATTGATTGTTAATTTAGTTGAACTAAGACAATTCAAGAACGCATGATAACCTAGATTAATGATGCGGTTATAATAGTTTTCAGAAAAACTCATTCACTTTAAAACCTTATTTCTCTTTGAAACTATTAGAAATTCATCTAAACAATAAGAAAAACATTATTGAACTTATTGAAAGTATGGAAGAACTAATACATCAAAAGAAATCTAATTAAACAATCAAATATATTGCTGTCTAAAATTTTAGAAAGAATCACATTGAATATTCATACTGTATAGAAGAAACATAACCCCTAGCCCTAGCAAAGAGTTTAGGCTACCATTAGAGAAAGGTGTAAGGACCAGATTTGAGTCCCTAGCCCAATGAATTAATGAACTTAGGCCCAAAAATCTCAATACAAAGAATTTGTAGAGAGTGGATCAGGAAACTAGGCTCCAATGAGTTAGAGAACAAGCATGATGAATCCAATTGACCAAAAGGTAAAAATAGACTTGTTTTATCTAAGGAAAACCTTCCTCGGCATAATTCGAGGAGACTAGTTCTTATATATATATTACTTTAAAGTTTGATTATAAGTTCAGCTCTTGACTGCTACAGTGTTTTTCTCTTTATTTCCGATCCCCTTTTCTCAAGGTATCTCTTCTATTTTATACTATCTTTCCCCTTCATCTCCACCTTTCAAGTGTAGATCAGATTGTTGGTATTGATCCCTGTCCCATCAGCACCTTCTTAAAGTCTTTGAGTAGTAGCTGTAAGGCTGAAAGTTACTGTTCTGGCATCACTTCCTTATTAATACGGCTAGAGAGTTAGCTACAGAGCATTCAATACAGTGGTAGCAGCTTTCTCTTTAGATATTTCTTAACTCCCATCATTCCCGTACATTCGTAATACACATCTTTATCAATAGAACTTCCTGTAATGTCATCTTATATAACAGGACACAAATTTTGATCTTTGCTTCGCTTAGCCGAGGGTACATTCCTCCTCGACTTACTTTCCCTCATCCTCTCCTTAATAATTTACTCATGGAGCACTGAGTCTTACATCTTTGATGTCGTTTAAACGCCATCAGACCACCTAACGTCCTCGGCCAAGGCTCAAAGCCCAATATGTATACCTTTGGGCCCCTTATCCCTACAAAAGGAAGATACAATATTTTTTTCTCTCCCAAATTCATTCTGTACAACCTCCCCTCCAAGCCCTAACGGAAATATGTCCAAAGAAAGATAAAAAAATTAACTATTTAATTTTCGTCCAGATTTACAGTAGCAACTTGTGAGTTAATTTCGGCCTTCAAAAATTATGAATTTTGAAAAACTCAAACTGGAAAGTTGTAGATAATTAAGTCGCAGTTCCAGTCCATCTAACCTTGAGTCAATTGGATTTTTGAGAAGAGAGATACGCCCAAAATACTGATCAATGCTTAAATTTGATTTTTCTTTTTCAGATTTTACCTCTTTAATTTATTTCCTTATTTGAAACTTCCAAACATGGTAAACGATCCAAGCACTCCAACTGCACCTCTTTAAACATTTAAGCATGGTCCTTTAGCTCCTCTTTAATTTGAGTTTGGCCTCCATTCTCTCATAAACTCTTGTAAACTTATTTTTTCCACATGATTTCCTAAAAGTAGAAAATTACACAGAATGAATAACATTTTATTGAAGAAATTATGTAAAGATAAATAATAGGGACTAATGCAAATCATGGTTAAATTATACGAATTAAGCATAGTTATAAGGAAATAACACCCACATAAATATAAAATAAGTATACATTTTAAGGCGTTATCAAACACCAAGAGGTGTCAGTTGAGCTACTACGCTCTTGAGTCTTGACATGTGATTTTTTGTTTTGTATTCTCTTTTTGTGGAAAAAAAAAAAAAACAATTAATGTTGTAGGGGTCAAAGGCCCAATTTTAGATGTTGGGCCGTGCGCTTATCCTAGGAGGCACATTTGTCCAAGGATAGTAAATGACGAGGAAAATGCATGGATTCAAACCTCAAAAAGATTTGGCAGATATGTGAACAAAGAAGAGTTATCTGAGGAGGATTACCTCTTCGGATAGTCAAAGAGAAAGCCAGGATGCATACTCTGGCATTCGTCTTGATATTTTAGAGGATTCTTCTGGTACATAAGCATCGAGTAAGCACCTAGGACAGATAGAAGCAGTAAGATATTATATAGAAAGCTGCTACCACAACATTAATGACTCTGCAGCTAACCCTTTGGCCACATTAATGAGAAAAGGATGTCTGAATAGTGACTCTGAACCTTTACAGTTGCCGTGAATACTTTAAGGGAAGATTGATGGGACAAGTATCAAAAAAAGATCATCTGACTGGCACATGAGAGAAAATGGAGTATAAAAAGAACTAGAGGCAAGGAAAGAGGGGATCAGAAAAATCTGAAGTAGAAAGAGAGAAGCAAAAGAGAGAGAGAAAGAAAAACACAAAGTTGTAAACATTCAAGTAATCATTTGCCATCCTTCTCGGACCAAGCCGAGGACGATTTTATATAACATCATTGCTCTATTTCTATCTGCCTGGACTTAGAATACACCTAAGTAACATTTTATCTCATTTAAAACCCAGTTTTTCTAGTCCACTCTCTATAAATTCATTGCAAGGACTTTTGGGCTTTAGTCCATCTCGCTTGTGGGTCAAACCATCGAAACTGTGTCCTTACAAATGTATATTAAAATTAATTAAAAAGATAACATGTGTCATTGTTATGCATTGAAAAAGGAACACACCACCACACACCTTTGGTACGATGATCATTCCACAAGTATAACTGTATAAGTGCTTGTAAGGTGTGGGGGGGGCAAGGGCCGGGGTTCAAGTCTCTAGGAGGGAGCTTCACACACATATACACTTAAATAAAACTAGAGTAGAATGCTAGAGGTTTGCACCAAATATTCACCAACGAGAGGGAGTTCTTAATCCTCTATCCAGCCCATGGCCTTTTACTCAGTGGGGCTTGGACATCGTAGGTCCGTTCCTTAAAGCAGCTGGGAGCAAGAAATACTTAATTTTCGGCACAGAATGGGTCGAAGCCGAACCATTGGCAAATATAAGGGACGTAGACGTCCAGAAATTTATATGGAAAAATATTGTCACCCGGTTTAGAGTACCTCGCACACTCATCTCGGACAATGGTCTTCAATTTGATAGTAAAACTTTCAGGAGATACTGCTGCGAGTTAGGCATCATAAACAGATATTCTACTCCAGCATACCCACAAGGGAATGGTCAAGCTGAAGCCGTTAACAGGTCATAGTGAGCGGCTTGAAGGAGAGGTTGGATAATGCAAAAGGAAGGTGGGTGGAAGAGTTGCCACATGTTCTCTAGACTTATCAGACAACTCCTCAGAGATCTACAAGAGAGACCCTCTTTTTCAATGACTTATGGATCTGAGGCTGTTATTTCCCTAGAGACTGGATTCCCCACGTTGAAAATGAGCTCTTTCACCTCGGCTGACAATGACAGATTGTTAGAAAGGAGTTTGGATCTAATTGCCAAATGGAGGGAAAATGCCATGATCCAATTGGCCTACTATCAGCATAAGCTCAAGCAAAAGTATGATGCTAATGTTAAGCTGAGACCACTTGTATCGAGAGATTTGGTTTTGCAAAAGGTAATGATGCTACAAAGAACCCAGCTTAGGGAAAGCTTGGGCCCAATTGGGAAAGGTCATATCGCATTCTTTCAGTAGCTGGAATAGGAGCGTTTTATTTGGAGGATTTAGAAGAAAGGGCTATCCCCCATCCCTGGAATGTAAATAATCAAAGAAGGTATTACTATTAATAAAAGTTTCAATTGTTGTACATAATTTTCTTACACTATTTGCTTACTAAGTGCTAAACAGAACCTTGGTCATGCCTGATCTCTCGGATCACGTACTTTAGATAAATTAATACTCTAGTCCATTTTACTAAGTGTTAAACAGAACCTTGGTCATGCCTAATCTCTTGGATCACATACATTGGGTAAATTAATACTCTAGTCCATTTTATTAAGTGTTAAACAGAACCTTGGTCATGCCTGATCTCTCGGATCACATACCTTGGGTAAATTAATTCTTTCATACGTTTCATTAAATGTTGAACAAAAACTTAGTCATATACGTTCTCTTGAATCACATACCTTGGACTAATTGGTATTCCAGTTCAATTTTAACGGTTCAAAGAATTAACTTCATTTGTTGCTACAATTACTTTAGCTTGTTTTATCCAGTGGGTTTAAACTTCTTACGGGTTTAAAAACTATAGAATAAAAAATGAATGAATGAAATTGAACGTAATTAAAGATAAATTCAAATATTTTCATTAATTAAAGTCAAAAGTACATTATACTTCATTACAAAATGGCTACAAAATGATAGAAACATATGGCTCTAGCTCTAAGTCTTGGCCATTGGAGGTAAAGGATTCTTTTGCCCGCTCAGCTCGGCTTCCTTGGATCCGACTTCAGCCTCTGATGTAGCAGCTTCATTGGCCTTGACAGCATCCGCGGCCTTGAAAGAGATGGCCGCCTCCGCATCCTTGCTCCCAATTTGTGCCACTTCTTCCTCCTAATCTTTATTCTCGGCCTCAGGGGGAACAACTGCCTGCTCGGATGATTCTGGGACTTGAGATAACGGAGGCGAAGGAATGGTCGGGACAACACGAATATGTGGATGGAAGTAAATCTTCTCGAGTTGCCTTAATTCAGAGTTAGCAGGGACTCCTGCAAGATTCAGGGCTTCTTCCTAAGTTAACTTGCAGTAATCCCGGCACACCCCTGACACCTCTTCAGCCAACCTTATCGCTGTCTCTTCGATCCCACGGAGATAGGATGCATTCTTCTCCGCCTCGGCTGACAGCTCTGCATTCCAAGCAGCTTCCTTAGCCTTCTCCAAGTTGGCCTTGAGCTCCAAGACCAGCTGCTTTTAGGTTTCCAGCTCTATTTCAGTCATGTTCAGTTTCTTCTGCTGGTCTTCGGCTTGGTCTTGGGCGCTCTTCTGCTCGGCCACTGCGCTTCTCCTTTCCCTCTCTTCAATGGCCAACTTCTTGGTCAGTTCTTGCTTCTCATGCTTGATGATCCCTAGGCTCTTCTCAACGTCTGCACGAGATTGGACCTCAGCCCTGGCCTGGTTATGGGCTTCCTTGACCCAGTCCTCAGCCACGTAAACCTGCTGAATCACCTGCATGAGAAAAATGAGTGAAATGTATTAACACAGATTAAATTAAAACATAATCTTCGGGGAATTAACTTCAGTTTAGAAGCCCACCATAGCCAAGTCTCTTTTCAGAGACATGAACAGGTCCTTCTGCCTCCAAGACTTAACGGTTTCCATGTCCTAGGGCAGAAGCTGAGGCCGCTCCAAAGCCTCGGCAATGTAGGCCGAATGTCCCTTCTAGAACTCCCTAATGGAAGCGTTCCAGGGACTTGGAGCGCCGTCTAAGTCCAACCGCGAAGCCCAGGTAGGCGATTGGCGAACATCCAAGGTGTTAGCATCCTTCTTGCTCTCAGATGGGGAGACCCTCCTGTCCTTCACATTTTTCTGTTGTTTAACCCCTTTTGTGGAGGCACCTCACCCTCCTCTAAATCCAAATCTACAATCTTCATTTTCTTCTTCAGGTCAAGATTTGGGTGAAGGCTGACCACGGTTGTGGGAGGAGGAGGAGGAGGAGGAGGAGGAGGAAGAGGATTGTCAAGAGTTAGGGGCTTGGGTGCATCCTTAGAAGGAGCACCCTTGCTCCTTCCAGCTAAAAGGTCTCTTAACCCTTTCCTTGGATTTAGAGACATCTCTTCTTCTTCCTCTGTGCTCTTGGATTCGGGGATGTTAACCGGCTTACTTTGCACCTCTTCTTCCTCAAAATGAAACTAGTCTATCTCAGCTTCAAGAGATAGCCGAGAAGAGACATTTTCTTCTCTTTGGATCACCGATGGAGGGAGAGCTCGCTGAGGTGGCCACTCAACCGGAGGAAGATCTTTTTTAGCTAGGAACCCGCCCGAGACACATCAATCCTTCAGAGTCTTGGGTCGCCCGCTCGAATCGCATTTCCGACCTCTTGGAAATTATCGGATAGGGGTGTGAAGTCTAACACCAGGTGCACGGCACGCAGTTGACCGTCTGCACTCACAAATATCTCGGACCTAAGCAGCTTGTTCAGACCCACTATGTTCACGTGGCTGATCTTGGGAGCAACGAGTTTTCTATCTGTAATGACAGCCGAAAAACACAAAAGTAGTTAGACTATCAACTCATGTCAAAGGGAAAAAGTTAAGCAATAAAGCAAAACGAAACCTAGAATCTAAAATCTAAGTTAACACAACCTAGTCCTGAGGCATAGGCATCCCACCTGGCTCTCCCTCCTTGGTCGAACAATGATAGCTGTTATGCCACGCCCCGGAGACGATGACGTAGTCATCCTTCATGCCCTTGTTGGACTTTGGAAGACACGACACCAATTTGACAATAGGGGACCTGGATTTTAGGTAGTATCTCCCGTCGGCAAGAGAGTGACATTCGTACATATGTACGACGTCATGCCAGGTGAGTTACAAGCCCATCATTTGATTGAGGGCACCGACGCAACCCAAAACCCTAAATAGGTTGGGTGTGCATTGATGTGGGCATAACCTATGGTTTCGAAGATACTCTCGAGTTACTTCGCCCATGGGAATGGTCATTCCTCCCTCTAAAAAAGCGATCACGGGAATAACCACTTCACGGTTTTCCTATTGGTCAAAATCTTTTCCGGTGGACAGTACCTTAGGCCTACCCCCTCAGGTATATTATATTTTGCTTTAAAAATTTCTATGGTGCTGGATGAGTCAACAAGATGTTTAAATCTACCCATCTAGATAATTAAAGGGTTAAAAGGTTTCCTAGAAGGAGATGGCTCAGAGGATACTAGGCCGAGAAGCTCAGCCGAGAAGAAAATAGAAGGGAAATCAAAAACTTATAAGGACTAATGAAGTTTCTACCTCAATTACGTCTTGACAGTCTAAAGTTTTTAGTGAAAGAGGCTTTAGAGGTTTTTGAAATGGGAGGAGTTTTGAAGACTGAAGCACTCAGGGTCTCTTGATGATTCTAGAATGTGTGAAATGGAAAAAGTAACTCCATCACGGCGTTTTATATAGGGAACGAGAATGAGTGGGAGTTATCCCGCTCAAAATTTTAAGAAAAAATCTCAGCCACACGATCTACATCTCACCGTTTATAAGGGGGACAAAGCGCCGCCTGGAGCAATAAATAGCGTATCATGGTTTCCAAAGCGTCAACAATGATTAGGAGACGCAAGAGATAGCGCTCCCACGTGTGTAGATTGAGGAGGTCTATGAACTTAGCTCTTAAGGAAATCAAAATCCCACCTTTCTCCTTGGATAAAGGAGAAAATCGAAATTTTAAGGGGCTATTGTAGGGGTCAAAGGCCCAATTTTAGATGTTGAGCCGTTGGCTTGTCCGAGAAAGCACATTTGTCCGAGGATAGTGAATGGCGAGGAAAATGCATGGATGCAAACCTCAAAAAGATTTAGCCGATATGTGAACAAAGAAGAATTATCCGAGGAGGATTACCTCTTCGGATAGTCAAAGAGAAAGCTAGGATGCATACTCTAGCATTCGTCGTGACATTTTAGGGGATTCTTCTGGTACATAGGCATCGAGTAAGCACCTAGGACAGGTGGAAGCAGTAAGATATTATATAGAAAGCTGCTACCATCGCATTAATGACTCTGCAGCTAACCCTCTGACTGCATTAATGAGAAAAGGATGTCTGAACAGTGACTCTGAACCTTTACAGCTGCCGTGTGAATACTTTAAGAGAAGGTTGATGAGACAAGTATCAAAGAAAGGTCATCTGACTAGCACGTGAAAGAAAATAGAGTATAAAGAGAACTAGAGGCAAGGAAAGAAGGGATCGGAAAAATCTGAAGTAGAAAGAGAGAAGCAAATGAGAGAGAGAAAGAAAAACACAAAGTTGTAAACATTCAAGTAATCATATTGTCATCCTTCTCGGACCAAGCTGAGGACGATTTTATATAACATCATTGCTCTATTTCTATCTGCCTGGACTTAAAATACACCTAAGTAACATTTTATCTCATTTAAAACTCAGTTTTTCTAGCCCACTCTCTATAAGTTCATTGCAAGGTCTTTTTGGACTTGAGTCCATCTCGCTTGTGGGCCAAACTATCGAAACTGTGTCCTTACAAATGTATATTAAAATTAATTAAAAAGATAACATGTGTCATTGTTATGCATTAAGAAAGGAACACACTACCGCACACCTTTGGTGCGATGGTCATTCCACAAGTATAAGTGCTTGTAGGGTGTGGGGGGGGCAAGGGCCAGGGTTTAAGTATCTAGGAAGGAGTTTCACACACATATACACTTAGATAAAGCTAGAGTAGAAATTTTATCTTATATATATAATAAATAAAAATAAAAAAAAGGAACACGTCATACTCTTTTGTGCATCCACTAATTTTAGTATCTAACTTTTAATAAATTAAATTAGATTTAAGCCCAACTTTAGCTCTTTAATTCTTTCCTTGCAACAAGCGAGGGAGGCGGAATAATTAAAATCCACATTTTTCTTACTCTTTCGAATATAGCTGTATTTTCTCTGTAATTTTTTTTTTTTTTTTTTTTCCTAACACCAGTAGCTAAATGCACATTTACTAGTATCAGCTGTGTAAGTTTACATATATTTTGAAAATGAAAGATTTGATCATAACCACACATGATGTCATACTGGTTTTTTATACCATAAGTCAATGATATATGTTTAGATTTATTATACGTACATGCAACTTTGTGGATGGGGTTCTGCAGGGTTTCTTTGTTAATTAGTTGCACAACTAAAACAATGTAATTAATTATATGATAAAACCTAAACAAACAATATACGCCTATAATTTTCCTTACCAAACCTTTCCAGAGAATGATATTTAAAAAGGCATTTTACTCATCATTGGCCCTCCCTTTCCTTTTCCTTTTTTTAAAAAATAAAAAATAAACTATAAGAGTTTGGTATCATAAATGTTATATCTGTGATGATTGAGAAGGTGACAGTGATGGTGATATTTTGCAGAAAACTAGTCAAGGAAGTCAGGCTATGGATTATTATAAGAATAAGATACACCAATGTCTGCCTGCCACATGAGCGACGATTGTAGTAGTTGACTTTTACTTGATTATTATATATATATATATATATTTATATTATGGATTTGTTAGGGGCTACCTAGTACGTATACCCGCCCTTAATTTCTAATCTGGTGAAGGTTTTCCTTCGTTTTCTCTGGTATTAATGCTAATATAATAATCATGTGTCATCAATTCCTTGGTCTTTCTTATTTGGTGTAGGCAATCATGAATTTCTAGTTATACATATACTAATGAATAGCACACAATTACATACCTAGCTATAAAATAAATAAATAAATAATAGCACATTACATCATTTCATCGTTCAATTACAGCAAGTTTTGAGTTGTTAAAATATTTATCTCTCTCTGATTCTCACTCTCACTCTCACATATGCATGTTCACGATTCCTCCCACTACAAGCAATTATTGAAATCTCTTGGTACATAAATACTGTGCTTGCACTTGCAGCTAATAAGACTAAAGATATTGTTTTAAACGATGGGTTCCCAATATCTTCTCACTTGTGTGTGTTTCTGGCTGCCCTTGGTCAGTTTCACCATCTCCGTGGCTTCACAGAAGAGTACAACAGGGCCTGGAAATGTCATTGAAGGCAACGTTTTTATAAATGGAACAACTTCAATTGGAAGGATAGATGATGATTTTGTCTGTGCCACTCTAGATTGGTGGCCTCCTGAGAAATGTGACTACGGAACATGTAGCTGGGGCAGAGATTCTCTGCTTAATCTAGTAAGTTGATCTTCTTTAAAATGGTTTTTTTTTTTTTTTTTTTTTTTTTTTTTTTTGGCCTCACTATGCGTGTTATCAATCAAATCAGAATCCATCATTACCAATTTCTTTACAGAGTTTTTTTCTTTTTCAATGCGACTATACTATTGGCCAAATATATTTTGTTAGTAAGTTAATCTTCTAACATCATAGGAAGATCTTCTAAGAACTTTTAGGGACTGCCACCTTTGAGTAAATTTTCATTGACACCTGCATATAATTCTTTGTATCATGACAAAATTAAAACGCCAGAAGTTTGTATGGCCAAAGGCAATAATACCACCTTGACAAATAATTTATATTAGCATTTTCCCAAACACCTAGGAGAAACAAAATCATGGTCAATGATGTTTTTGAGTGTGATTGTGTTCCATAATTTTAACGCATTTAGAGTGCCGCATTATTTAAACATTTACATTAGTATATCCATGACAAATTGTACACTTATTAGATTCTAAAACTGAAAATCCATTTCACTTTGTTACTCATTTTACCTTATTCTAATTTATACTCTCTGTCTTTCTGTTTTGGTAGGACCTTAACAACATAAAATTCTTGAATGCCATCAAAGGTAAGTAGTACTCGATCACTTGGCACAATTTTAATCCACCAATACACACAATAATAATAATACAAATAAAAATAAAACTTGTTTAACAACTTTTTTTTATAAAATCCCAGATGACTTTTTTTTTTAATGGACCCCAAGTTGACTTTAGAACTCAGAACTTTGATTGTATATATTGCAGCTTTTTCTCCCCTCAAAATTAGATTAGGTGGGACCGGGTAATATACGAGAGAACAGGCACTGGACAACCGTGTAGCCCATTTGTAAAAAATAATTCGGAGTTTTTAGGTTTCTCTCAAGGCTGCTTACCTATGTCACGCTGGGACGAACTCAGCGTTTTCTTCAAGAAAGCCGGGTAATAATTTTGTTATTAGAAATTAACTAGTAATAATAATATGAACACTTTTTTTTTCAAAGAGAGAGAGAGAGAGAGATATATATATATATATATATATATATATCCTTTAGCTATACTGTTTTTTAACATCATCACCTTCCCTTTTGAAATCCAGGGCTGTTGTTGTTTTTGGTCTCAATGAATTAAGCGGCAAGACTGTAGATTCCCAAGGTTCTGCTGTAGGAGCTTGGAATTCCAGTAATGCTGAATCTCTTATACGATATACTGTAAACAAGGGCTATAACATCATTCATGGTTGGGAGCTAGGTAAGAAATTTTATGCACATGTTTGAATTTTGGAAGGTATATCTGGAAGCAATTTGCTTAAGCTTTTAATAGTCTTTCTAGAGAAATGGTGAAAGTGTAACATACAAAGAGAATATAGTGAGTAATTTTTTTTTTTTTTTAACATAAACGACAGTTTTTACCCTTGTCTATCGTTTACTCAATTAGATACATGCAATGATGAAAGTACTGACTAAAGAGGACATAAATATAACATACATGGATTATCAAAAAAAAAAAATATATATATATATATATATAACATACATAGGAAACTACTACATTTATAGAAAATACAAAAAGCATTTAGATAGATGCAAGTAATGACTAAAGATACGTGGGAAACTGCTTTGTGCATAGGAAATACAATAGGCATTATCGTTTGACATCATTGTTTTTCCATTAACCAAGGTTGTTATTGACCAAGGATTCCATCTTGAAAACCTCAAATCAGTATTTTTATTACCATAAATTTTGTTCCACAACTTTTGTCATGCCTATGAGTGGTTGTTTTATCACTTTTCATATGAACTAACCATTGTTTTTTCACCACATATAATTAACTACATCAAAATTATAACAAAAATTGTAGCATTAAAATTGTGCACGCGAACTTTTTCATTTCAAAGTAATAAAAAAGAACAGGACATTGATGTTATAAGAATTAGATTTTTTGTGCAAAGAATATTACAATTTTAATAAATGGGAAATGCTAACGGATGCCTTTAGGACAATAGTTAACAATACATTTAAAGAAAGTTTTTATGGGATAAGAAAAAAAGCAATTAATGTTTTGACAGTTTTTTTCATTTCCAATAAAAGTGATGTCAAAACTTTCTTAAAATGGATTGTTAACTATTACTAAAGGCACACATTAGCATGACCCTTAATAAATAATAAGTGGCCATGTTAAGGGGCCAGTTCTTTTAAGGCAATTTTTATTAAACCATTTTATTTAATTTTGACACTACTTTAATGAGAAATATAAAAAACAGTCAAAAAAATTAATTGCTTATCTCTTTTCTCATAAAAATTTATAAAAAATTTTCTTAAACCAATAATTTTAAAGCCTCTGTTAACTTTTCTTAGTAATAAGTATCAAACTTTAATTTTGTTTTCCCTTTCCTCTTAGAGATAACAACACTCAATATTCTAGTAAAAGGAACAAGTCTCTTGTATAAAATTTAGTCTAAGTTTATTATTTCTAACTCTACTTCGAAAGAGTAATTTAAACTCAGTTATATTGAGACCACTACTCACGTTGAGCAGAGTAGTACTTCTCCAAGCCTTAAGATTTCTAACTAAGCTCCAAAAAAAGTCAGTTACATTGAGGGGTTAGTATATGTAAAATCATTTCAAATTTTTCTATACGCGTTTAAGCTTTTAAATTCATCATCGATCAATGGTTGCATAATTGATAATTCTATGTAAAATTATTGTTCCTTTTCAGGAAATGAATTGAGTGGGAATGGAATTGGGGCAAGAGTTTCAGCAGACCAATATGCATCCGACATCAGTTCTCTCCAAAACGTAGTGCAAAATATTTATGCTGGTTTTAAAGTTAAACCACAAATCGTGGCACCAGGAGGGTTCTTTGATGCAACTTGGTTTACAGATTTCATAAAGAAAACACCTAAATCTCTTCAAGTGGTCTCCCACCACATTTATAACCTTGGTCCAGGTACATTAATTAATTTGTACTGTTTTACTTAAGCGTCTACATGTCTATTAATTTGCTGTCTAACTTATTTGTTTAAAAGTGAAGTTAGATAAAAAGTGGTTTATTTGAAATTAATTAATTAATTTACTTGGTATTTGTTAAAGTCGCTTTTTTACCTCACATTTAAATAAAATAAGCAGCTTTTAGACAAGCATTACTATTTATAATGATATTGTTTTATCAAATAATATATATATATATAGGAGTTGATGATCACCTTATTGAGAAAATCCTAGATCCCTCTAGTCTGGACAGCACATCGCAGACCTTTAGTAGCCTTCAAAGCATTCTGAAGAACAGTGGGACACAAGCCGTTGCATGGGTTGGTGAAGCAGGCGGGGCTTATAATAGTGGCCATAATCTTGTCACTAATGCTTTTGTTTTTAGTTTCTGGTAATATCCTTTAATTCACTCTCTCCTATTACATATTTTCCATTACAGTCTCAATTGGTTGTTGGATAATGATTTTTATTTTTCCATTAAATTAATAAACAATTAAGCAGGTATTTGGACCAACTCGGGATGGCATCATCTTTTGATACCAAAACATACTGTAGACAAACATTGGTTGGTGGAAACTATGGCCTACTCAACACTTCCACCTTTGCTCCAAATCCTGATTACTACAGGTCCTTTTTTAAATTTTAAGAAAAGCATTTAATTTAATTTAATTAATGGAAATCAAACAAAGGTTTATTATTTAAGTGACAAAGGAAATGAGTGGCTAAAATTTGGTCTCAACCCACCCCCAACTCCCTCTTCCCATGGCTTTATATGTAACGGGCACATGAGACATGTGGGCCCCACCCCATGTGAGAAGCATAGGTTCAAACGAAGCTATTTTGGCTAAGTGACAATAAGATATAAACTAGATAAGACTTAAGTCTCAAACTCAAGATGATATTAGGTGTATGACAAAATTTAGATACAGTGCTTTAAATACAGTTCTTTAGGTGCTCCTTTTATAAATTAACCGCCTGTCTAATACTTAGCAGAGCAAACGGTGTTAAATATCCTTAGTTCTTCTATTTTTTCCTGGGAAGCATGAAAACGGTCTCTTTCTTTCTTCTTTTTCTGATCCTTTTTCTCTTGGAAGACATGATTGTGGTAATTCTTTAGAATCCACAACTCCAATATGAAACCACATCTAAAGTTCTCATCTTTAAGATCAAAAGCCACCACGTAATCCCCATCAGGTTAAACAAAACACCTTTCCCATCATTACCAGTAGAATCAAAACGCATCACAAGGTAAGAGTTTGAGAGTGTGAGTGTTAGGTCTGGAAAGAGAATTACAAAAAGAAAAAAACCAGAAAAGAGAGGGATAGAGAGTGAAGCGGAGACCAAGAATTTAACAAACCGTTTGACTGACGACGAGATACGCGCAAACCAAACCCTTCGTCCATTTGAAATCTTGATTTCTTCAAAAAATTAGAAGTTTGAGAGAGTGTGAGATGCAAGGGAGGTTGTGGTTTTGGGTTTTCTTGCTGGTGACCTATGGTTTTCAATTTTAACCTTTAAGTAAAGCATCAAAGAGAAAGAGGAGGGAAAAAAAACCCCAAAGAAAGAGACGGACGTTTACTCTATTAAGTATTAGACAAGTGGTTGAATTATAAAAGTAGAAATGATATGTCTACACTATTTTTCACAATATTTTCACAACAAATCCTAAGTAGCAGGTTGTTACTAGTTGTTATTATTAGGGTAAAAAGATAATATTAGTGTTAGGTTCAAATTTGAACCTATAACAACTAACCACCTATGATTTGTTGTGAAAATATTGTAAAAAATGTTGTGGACGTAACACCTCTATTATAAAAGAAGTACATGAGGACCTGTATTTAAGTTTTGCCCTTAGGTATAATAGGGATAGGTGTTACACACTTAATTACACCTATCCCCCTTACACATAAAACTCCTTACTCCCATATGAGAAGCATTACACCTATCTCCCTTACCCATAAAATTTTCTGCCCAAACCCGTTAGTCCCAAGCTCTTTACTCACTCCTTGGCAATGTGTGACTAAGTCCATGGGGTCCTAAAGTTGTAGGAGTATTTCTTTTGCGATGTATATGAGATTTATAGGAATTTGTCCTAAACCCACCTAAAAAATCATACTCCTAAACATACCTACTACAAGATAACATATCATCTTCTTAAATTAGCCCCAAATAGAGGTAGATTTAGGACACTATAAATTTTTTCACGTAAAATACCTAAAATTACACACTTTGATTGCTATTGTCGTACTTTTTTTGAACTTCCATAAGATCAAAGTAAAAATAATTTGCTACATAGGCTAATTTTGGGTAAAGACAAGTGCAAAAGGATGTATATGAAAACTTACAAACATTGTTGTTTTATTTTACAGTGCCCTTCTTTGGCACCGTTTGATGGGAAACAAGGTTCTGTCCACAAGATTCTCCGGGACAAATAAAATACGTGCTTATGCTCATTGCTCAAAGAAAACGGTTAGTATTTGCATCCAAAAAAGTATAATCTATTGTAAGAGAGAGAAGAAAAAAAATTATAATACCCTTTTATCTCATAAAGTTTAGGACTATTTTGGTTGTGTATATTTATTTATGTTTTCATATTAATTTGCAATTTAAGTATTCATGAAATACTAGCTCAAAATACTGTCGAATGCAGAAATTTCGTTACTGTTGGAAGAAAATTAAACATATTATGGTGGTTAAATTACTAATGAAAATGGACTATAGGACTAATATGAAAACATAATCAAACCTAAAGGGTTAAAGTGAAAATAAAACAATTCAATTTTTTTTTTTTTATACAAAATTGAAATTCTATTTTAGTCTAATATAAGTATATGTGTGTATGAAATTCCTTCCCAAAAACTTGAACTCCATCCCTTACCCTCACACCTTGCAATACAAGCACTTTAACAAAATAAAATAAAAATTATAATTATAAGCTAACAAAGAAAGTTGGCTAACGTGTTGAGTTTTCACTATTGCAGAAAGGAATCACATTGCTCTTGATCAACCTAGACGGTAACACTACAGTTCAAGTGCGTGTTTCGACTGAAAATAATTCTGGCGGAACCAAGAATTCGAGTATGCATGAAATTCAAATTCCAAGAACAAGATTTGCTACAATGCTCCGAGTTAGAGGGTCTAAACGTGTTAACGATACAAGAAAAGAATATCACTTAACAGCAAAAGATGGGGATTTACACAGCCAAACAATTCTTTTAAATGGGAAAATTCTAAACATCGATTCATCTGGGCTTATTCCAACCCTAATACCAATAGATGTGAACCAATTAGATCCAATAATTGTCGCCCCTTTCTCTATTGTATTTGCTCAAATACCGTATATCAAATTCTCCACATGTAATTAGCTGCTGTGGCAATAATTGATTAATCCGATTTTCATGTGTATGAATAAAACTATTGGTTAAAAATAAAAAATTCATTCTTGGCTCTTATCAATATATGGTGATTTCATTTTGACCCTTATAAATTCAATTGCGTTAGTCTACACATTTTAAATATATATATATATATATATATATATATTTTATGGGTTAGTCCTACATTTTGATGAACAAGATTCACCCTATTTCACTTAAACTAGGAAGGGTCCATTCACTTTGGCAAAAAAAAAAAAAAGAAAGGGTCCATTCAAAGCTAAAATTTTATTCATGAAACTTAAAGTGTATGGAGTGTCACTCGACTCACTTCATTTAAAAATTTTAAATAATATAATAATTTACATACCTTTAAAGTTGTAAAATATAATTAAAAATATCAAATAGATTCTTTTTAAATATATATAAAGGATTTTAATTCTTCAAAGTTACCTTCTTGTCATTTTAATAACAAAAATGTTGATGTGTCTACTGTCTAATGTGATTGTTGACATGGTCATCCCTATGCCATGTCAACAATCTATGTCAACAATCACATTGCAATTCTTTTTTCTTTTTGGACAAAGTTAAGCTACAAACTTAGTTATAATCTAATGCTACAACTTCTACTAAAACAATTAACTTAACTACATATTTTAAAAAGTTAACTGTTAGATTACATACTTTTGATATTTTTAATACATATGTTAAATTTCATGCCAATACAATATATTAATTTATTATTCGATTCATGAACTTATTTTTTATACATAATTTTAAATTATAAAACACTTGAAATTTAAATATTTGATTGATAACATAATTATTAGTCTTTGATTTTTTGGGAAATTTTGCAAACATATAAGATATAAGAATAAAATGTAATCCAATGGTGATATGTCAAAATTCACACCTAATAAAAATATATTGAGTGGAGTGATAACCTTAAGCTACTATCAAGTTTATAATCAAATTTTATCCTTTCTTTTTTCCAAATTTTCAATTACCAAAACACAAAAATAAATTGTGAAGTTTTTTTTTATTAAACAATAGAGCTTTTGATAGGTTTCATGTAAATCTTAAGGTTTCAAAATGTTCCATTTAAACTTCATAGTTCTTCAAAAGGTTTCATTAAAACCTTGTCACAAAATTTGTTAACCTGGTTAAAGCTCATGTGACCAAAAAAAAAAATATTGGTTTAAGTGAGAAACAAAATGACGTGATTCTAAAGACAAAATTGGCCTATGCCCTTTTTAAAAAAACAATCTAGCATTTTGCCCCATTTCTCAAACTAATTAGAGAAATATCCCTCTTTTGAAACTCGATTTTCTCAAAATCGAGTTAAGCCCTATAGCGACGTTTTTAAGGAGCCTATAGTGACGTTTTCAAGACCTATAGTGACGTTTTGAAACTCGAGCTCCATGAACTCAAGTTATAGGTAAAAAAAATTTGCCTATAACTCAAGTTTATGGAGATGAAGTTACAAAACGCCACTATAGGTTTTGAAAACGTCACTATAAGCTCCTTAAAACACCGCTATAGGGCTCCAGAAAAATTTTTTTTTTAACTCGATTTTTAGAAAATCGAATTACAAAAGAGAGACATTTCCTTGATTAGTTTGGAAAAAGGGGCAAAATGCCACTTTTTTTGCACGAAAAGGGCATTTGCCCATTTTGTCCGTGATTCTAATCTAGTAAAACGAAATGACACCCTTTTGGCTCAATAAAATAGTATCATTTTAAGCTCCAGTTGATCTTTACTTCTCCCATTTCCCAAATTTTTTTTCTTATGCTTGCTCCCCTTTTGCTCTCATAATCTCATAGACTCACACCATAGGAATCACTCGACATCGTACAATGTTGTTTCATGTCCTCTTTTGATTATTCTAATGGTATTTTACTATTTACAAATAATAGGATTAGCTATTTGGGACTTATATACTGTCTTTGTTTGGACAACATCATATTGCTAACAAGTTAATATGTTTGGGCCATTTGGCACAACCCTAATTGAGCTAGGCTCAAGGCTTAGGAGAGCATGAATCTCCTTTTATGTTGATGGATTCTATCTGTCTGAGATTTGTAGTCTACTATTGGACTTAATTTTTCGGTCTTGGTGGGTGGGACACTCCAACTTTGGGTGATGCACCTAATAGTAATCGCTCTTGGGAATTCCTTAATGTCAATGGGATTGGGAGGAACTTTGTTGGATTTCTAGAAAGTGAAAAAATCTATTCATAACCCCTTGATGGCTAGACAACTTTGTCTAGGAAGTATTTGAGTGTTTTGTTAGCTTTTATGGAAGTTCTTAAAAACTTTGTTTTATTTATTTATTTGCTTCAAATGAGGAATAATGAAGGGCAATGTATAAGCCGCTGGAACCTTGTTGGCCTCGTATACATTTTTTTATACGTAAGGTAGAAATTCTACTTGTGGCCTCGTATATATGTGTGAAGTTTTCTTCTGGAGACTTGAATCACAACCCTTACTTCCTCACACCCCACAAGTACTTATACTTATAAAATGACCATCACGCCAAATGTGCGCAATGGTAAGCCTTGTATACATGACTTACCATCCATGGTTTTTGTCTAGTTGACCTAAATTTTTAATATTTGCTCTTTGATCCATTTTTTCAAGCTTTATTTATTGAGCAAGACTTAAATACAGTACTTATGTGCTTTTTCTTAAGTTCCCCTTTTAAGATTCTATCATATGAATTTTTTCTCATGGGATAGAATTGTATTTTTAAGTTAAGTAAACACATGACTGAATGTTAACAGGAGAATTTAAAAAACAGCACCTAAGGTATTGTACCTAAGTTTTTTCCTTATTTATTTATATATAAAGTATGTTGGCAAGCAGCTTCCAAATTTATTTTCCCAATCATGCATTAAATGAAAGTAGTTGAGACTTGAGAGTAATGACCAACAATGATGGCTTTTTAAGCTTGATTTTCGCGGATGAGCACCCATTTCAAAGGGGATTTAAAATGGAGGGTTGAATTTTCTTTACAAACTCTACCAACCCTAGTTATATATGGTCAAACATGATCCTTAGCTAAATAATCTTGTAATTTTATATGGTTTGACCATTCTCATATCGAATTGTAAATACAGTATTAAGTCTCCAAATCAATATTTGTGCCCCACAAATGTTTTTTTTTTTTTGGTAGTTCCACATATGCTATTTCTAACTTTAGACATTGCATTGATTAATTTTAAAAATACATATTTTTAAGGGTCAAAATGGGATGTAGATAATTAGTCTTATTAAACAGGCCAGGTTGCGTAAATTCGAGTCTAACCCAGTGAGAAACCACACCCTGTTACGGGTGTATGTTTCCTCCCTCTCACAAGCTGGTGAGACCCATCAACTATGGGTCCCACCAACTGTGAGAGAAGAGAAACATAGACCTATAACAGGGTGCAGTTTCTCCTGACCCAGTTGGGAACAAGTCGTAAAAGAGCTATAAAAAATCAAAGAAAAAAAAAAGTTGCAAAACTAATGCCCTTTAATACGTTATGTTGAGAGCACTAGCATCCGATGATGCAAAAAAGTTCTATTTTACATACTAAAAATCTATTTTATTTATTTTACCATCTCATTTTAAAACTCACTTTACGTACCCGTTTGGATACAGCTGATAAACATTGCGTTTTGGCGTTTTGGCATTTTCAGCACTGGACCGGTGCTATCAGTGGGTCCTGTGCACTGTTCATAGGACTCACAAATTGTCTAATTCAGCAAATTTTTCATCAAAAATAGGTCCCACGGTACTATTCACACATTTAAAAATTATTTTGCTACAGTGTTTTCAGCTTTCAATTTTCAACAATAAACGATGTCCAAACACACTCACTTGTTTTTATTTTCACATACAATTCAATAAAATAATATAAACTACAAAACAAATACTAAAAAAAAAAAAAACTATTGATTTCTTTCTCATCTTTGTCTCTATCCTCAGCAACCAAACTCACAGTGAATCGCCACCACCACCAAACCAACCACCCAAAAACACCAAACCAACCAAACAACAACACCACCACCACCACCTCTGAAACTCGATTGAAACACCAAACCAAACCTTAAACCCACCATTAGAACACCAAAAAAAAATCCTAAATCCAAACCCAACCAAATCCGAGCCCACAAAACTCATCACAGCCAAAATACCCATCACCTGCAACCAATTTGGAATACCCACTGCCACCACAACCTTGCCTGCAACCAATTCAACCCAAGCCCCAACCGATTCAACGCTAGCCCCAACTGATTCAACCCCAACCCCAATCTAATCTCCACCACTCTCCACACCAACCACCACCAGAACTAAAACCCAAACGATCAAAGAGAATGAGACAGAATTGAAACCCAAACCTGATCTCCACCGTGACCCATACTTAAACCTAAACTCCACCGTGAAACCCAGCCAACACCCAAACGAGCACCACCGAAACCCAACCCAGCAACCACCGAATCGCCACCCCTGAAATCCAACCACCACTGAAACCCACCATCTCCGAAACCCATATCACCAAAATCGACCATCAACGAAACCCACTATCACTGAGACCCAGCACCAGAACTTAGCCACCGATTCAGACGAGAAGAAATAGATGAGAGTGAAACAAAGAGAATAGAGAGAAGAGGGAGAGAGAGAGAAGAGAGAAATAAAGAGAAGAAAGAGAGACGGTGAAGACAAAGAATAGAGAGAAGAGGGTGAGTCAGAGAAGAGAGAGAAGTTTCTTTGTTAATAAAATATTAAGTTTTAAGTTTACATCCTATAAAAGATTTTTTTTTTTGAAAATAACTATTAAACTCAAACAATTTTATTAGTTAGGCAAAATTTAAAACTATTTTGGTATCTAACAAATCGAGTCTACTAGACTCGATTTTGCCATTTGAAATTGCACTTGGAACTCGAGTGTGAGACACTCGAGTATAAAACTCGAGTGTGAAACACTTAATTTCCAAGTGCAAATTCAAAGGGTAAAATCAAGTCTAACAAACTCAATTTGATAGATACCAAAATAGTTTCAAACCTTGCCTAACTAATGAAATTGTTTGAGGGATTTGATTATTTTTAAAAAAAAAATCCTCCTATGAACATTGAGGTTTCAAAAGTTAGTACTTACTATAGCTGATGGGTATAATTTTTTGCATCTAACAACTTGGTTGTAACATGCTTTTAATGGTTTGAGTTGTAGAATAGCAACTTGGAGGGTGTTAAGCTAGTGCTCTAGCCTATTAACTTTGTTTCTCAAAAAAAAAAAAAAAACCATTAGCTCTATTTTTTTCACGCACGAAAAAAAAAATTATAATAAATTTCGATATATTCTTTTTGTCTTCCTTTTACTGTAGCTTTCTTTTTTTTTTTTAGTGATCCTATTTTGTAAAAAAAAAAATGTGTTTTTTTAATTTTATATATATAATTTTTATTTTGAAAATCTAATTTATAAGTGAATAAATCAATTTGAAAATAAATAGGAGAGTGGTCTTATTTTTAAAGCAATATTTTAGTGAGAGTGAGAGTTGCATTTTTACTGGATTGTCCTTTATGGCTTGATTGGAAGTTTAGAGAGGGAGGAGAGTAGAGGGGAGTAGAGTGAAGGAGAGTAGTAGGGAGGAGAGTAGAGGAGAATGATTCCCCTCTACATTGTTTGAATGTTTTTAAAATTAAGGAGGGGGAAGGGAGTAATTAGCCCTTTAGAAAGAATAATTTTGTTAATTTAGAAAGGGTAAATTATGGAATTCATTTGGCCAATAACTTATCTATTCTACTCTCCCTCCAAATCTCTCCAATTTGGAGGGATTAAAAATGAGGGGTTAGAGGGAGTCGAAACCCCTCCAAACCCCTCCAAATCCCTCCCTCTCCTTCCTTAAAAAACTTGCAAATAAGGTAATTGAATTACTCTCCTTCCCTCTACTCTACTCTCCCTCCTTTTTTTAACTCCCAAACAGGCTATTAGTTTTGTCTCTACTTAAACATAGAGGTGTAAAGGCATTTTTGAACTAAAAAATGAGGAATCCAAATAGGAGAAGTCTCTTAAATAATAGTATATGATGAGAATCAACAAGCATTCAAAGATCCATTGCATATTCCAGTTGGGCCTATTACTAGAGCAAGATCCAAGAAAATCAAAAAAACAATTAATGGGCTAATTCAAGAGATTTGGGCTGATTCTAACGCAGGAAATTTCAAGTTGGGCCCAAAGAAAGATAAGGGCGTAATAAATTTAATTCAAACTATTGAGGGCTGATCTGGCTTAATTGGGCATTATTCATGGCGTGGATTAATGGCTGATTGACTTTTCAGCTCTATATCAGTTAATAGACATTTTTCCTAATCTGGATCTTCTGATTTCAAACCAGATCTACCTTAATTTTAGGCTTTTATTATTTAGAACGTTTTTTAGCTATTTTCCTATTTTGGATCTGCTAATTTCAGACCAAATCAGTTTTTATTTAGGGTTTTATTATTTAGTATGTTTTTTATATTTTCTATTTTCAGTCTTGTCTTATAAATAGCATGCACTTATTATAATAGACAAAATTATTGAATAAAAATCAGAAAAATGTGAGGCTTTGCTTTTCTCTTTAATTCTTCAAGAACTGTGAACTTATCAAGGATTCTTCCTTGTGGCGTTCAAACTTTATACCTTTGATTCGTGATTCAATTATAATCATTGGATCAAGATTTGTTATTTATACTTTTGGTTCGCGTTTCTCTTATAAACGTCAGATCAGGGTTCTATCAAAACTTGAATTTTAGCTTTCTTGGGCAAATATTTCAATATTGTTTATTGGGTCTCAAAGCGTGTCGATTGAGGTTCGCATCAGTATAGATAAGAGAACAAAGAAATGAAAACACTCAAAAAGAGAAGTTAAATAATACATACATTCTTAATTTTGCAATGTAAAAGTACACTAGTCTAATAATTTCTCAAAATATTAAAAGAAAAATGGAATACCCTATACTAAATATTAACCTTAAGCACATCTATCACACTATGTAAAACATGAAAGAAATTAAAAAACAAATAAAGCCTAAAATTCAAATTTTATCCAAAAATATATAATCATTGTAAGATTATGTATGAATCGAGTAGAACAATGTTTATTTAGCCCAAATAATTTAAATAAAAATTATTTAAATTATTACAATATCTCATAGGAAATAATTAATACTACAAACATATTATACACATTTCGCAAACAGCAACAAACAAAATGTCATATTTAATATTTTTATAAATAATGATTTTTCAAAATAAGAAATAAATATTTGAGAGTTTGAAACTTTAAAATAAACAAAGGCAGACGCATGCTAGAAAATAAGATTTTTCACCCTAAAAATAGGTCAGACACTTAACCTACTAGTTAACTAGTAATTATTAGATACACCGGGGTATAGTAATGTGAGATTCTCTTAGGTTTATGGTGGATCCCACTAATTAAATTCATGATAGAATCCAACATAAATGTGAGAAGAATGAGAATCATGTCATCATGTTCGAGGAATAACTAATAATTTTCCTAGGTTAACATGATCCAATATATCATTTTAGTTAAAAAAAGAACAATTTTCAATCTTCTCCTCGTGTTGGTTTTGGGTTTGTGGAAAATTATTAGGTACTCCCAGAGTACCATAAATGCATAATCTCTCTCTTACATGAATAGTAGGTCCCACCATGAATTTAATTAGTGAGATCCACCATTCATGTGAGAAAAGAGAGTACGCATTTATGGTACTCAAAGAGTACACAATAATTTCTCTGGGTTTGTTGTAAGCAAATTGGGTCTAATTGGATGTTGAACCCACCTAGTGATGCTGGAGCTTAGTGTCGGTTGGATAGAGTTAGAGTTGGACTCTTTGTATGTTGCGTTTTCCTATCAATTTCAAACACCTTCTTATTTCCTAGTACTTATCGAATTTTATTTTACGTTGAGAGAGAGAGAGAGAGAGAGAGAGAGAGAGAGAGAGCCATGCTATCGAAGTTTGTCTATGACTTTCATTTCATTAATTAGTATTTACCAATTTTTTTTTGTTTGAGAAACAATATTTACCTTTACCTTAACATTAATATATATATATATATATATTAGAATTTAAACTCATTTAATATATATATATATTAAATGAGTTTAAATTCTATAATAGTGAGTTATATATATTATAAAACCTTCTAAATTTACACTATCCATCAATTTTTTATTTTATTTGATATTGCCAATGCAACATGATAGTTTTTCTAAATAAATACAATTATAATAAATACTTATTAATAACTATCATAATTACCAAACTATTGGGAGTAATATTTCTATATATAAATATCTATTAATAATTACCAAAATTATCAAATTTTAAATTTAGAGTAAAAAAATTCAGAGAATGTTCTATTTTGTTGAACTTTCTCATGCATTGCATTTTATACAAGTTACTAACTAGTTATTAAATTGCAAATACACCCTTATACTTTGAGGAAATTTTGATTTTTCTCCCTAAATTTTGAAAATTTTGATCCGCTCCATCAACGTTAAGTATTGTTTGGATTTGCTCCATTTTGTCGATGTGGCATGCCTAGTTGTCTGTCAAGTGCCAGATTTGTACCTCAATGACACCCTCTATGTTTGTATTTGTTTTGGTTCTACATTTGATACCCTCCATGTTTATGATTTTTTATTTTTATTTTGCACGCTTTATGTTTGGGGTTATTTTGATTAATTTGGAACTTAAGAGATAGTTTTGCATAGCACATTGACGGAAGTGAACTAACGTTAATGGAATGAATCAAAATTTTGAAACGCTAGGGGCAAAATCAAAATTATTCCAAACTTTAGGAGGTGTATTTGTAATTTAGTCTTTAAAAAAATTTGAGTTTTGTAATTTATTTACTCCCTCTATCCTAAATTGTTTGGCCTACTAAAAAAAAAATACTCAACTATTTAGGAGAACATCATTAAATGTCTTATCTTAAAAAAAAAAAAAAAAAGATATAATTTTCCTAAATTACCCTTAAATAGATTTATAAAAAATTTAAACAATTGTGCATATAAAAAATAAAAAAGTTTTACCTTATTTAATTTTTAAAGTGATTGCAGATTACAAACTTTATTGGTGTACTACTAACTCTATTATGCAAACTCTATTGGATGTAGATTACAAACTTATCTTCAAATTTAAATTCTATAATAGCCAAGGCTCATCCAAACTCAATCTTAATCTTTAAATCAAATTTTTAATACAAGTATTGATAAATTCAAGGGCCATAATGGGAATGTTAATAAAATAATAGTGTTTGACTTTTCAAATAGGACATAATTTTGGAACATCTCAATATGAAATAGATGCCAAACAATTTGAGATAGAGTAAGTATTTATTTATATAAAGTTTAATATCATAGTGTAAATTGATTAGGGTTATTAACAAATACTAGATTGTAACATGTGCTTACACGCGATTATTAAAAAAAAAAAACATATGCTTACACACAGATGCATTCAACAATAGTGATGAACTGATGATGAGGTGGTCTTAGCTATGTGAATGAAGTGATCATCTAGACTTTTACAGTAAATATTATAACTAGATCACTTGGCCCATGTTGGAAAACCCCTTTAGACCATTTTGTTGATTCCTCCTAAGACATTACCTGCAAGTACACATAAAACTCAAGTTATGATTTTGATTAAAAATAATTAACTCTAACATGAAAAGTGTATGAATATCATCAACACCACAAAATTTACTTCCAACTAGACGAGGGAAAATGAACTTTAAGTTGAAAAGTATTTCAATATCATTAACAACATAAAACCCACTTACAATTTAATGGGGAGAAAAAAAATTGTTAAATTTGAGAAGTGTTTAAATGTTATCAACTACACAAAACTCAGTTACAATTTGATGAAAGAAATTAACTTCAACATGAAAAATGTGTCAATATCACTAACAACACAAAACCCACTTCAAAATTTCAATGAAAAAAACCATAAACTTTAAGTTGAAAAATGTTTCTATTATCAACTAAAAAAAATAAATCCACTTATAATTTGATAAAAAGAAATAAATTTGTAAATTGAAAAGTGTTTGAATATCATCAACTACACAAAACTCACTTAAAATAGCTGGCCGTGGACTCCTTAGTTCCGGCATCAAAATTAAGAAAATTAGTCGCTAACCCGTGCAATGCACGGGATAGTTAAATAAAAATTAAAAGTACTTATTTTACTTAAAGGTATATGACTTAAATTTTAAAAATATATCATTTGAAAATGAATGAAAATAACTAATTTCTTCAATATAATGATTTAGAAAAATTCTTTTTCTTTCATATCATTAGTTTCACATAACACATTTCGACTTGGGCTATTCTATAGTGATAACTTTACATAATATTCAACTGCAATTATATCTACTATCCACTACCAATCTAATATATGTTATCTTGATAGTAGATCTACAAATTGCATTATCGTATTCTTAGAGCTTGCCACATTATTATTATTATCTATATATAATATAAAACTGAAAATTTTAACTTTTTGAAAGACTTATATTAGAATAAGGATTAAAAAATAAATTTTTTTTTTTAAATTAGACCTCACGTTAGTTTTTTTTTTTAAGGGCTCACTTTAGGTTAAAAAAAAAAAAAGACTCACATGAAAAGAAAAAGAGACTCCTATTAGGATTAAGGAAAAAAGAGAGAGACTCCTATTAGGACTCTCTCACTATTTAGTTTAACAAATTAAAATTTTTTATAAATTAAAATGATGAGGAAAAAAGAGGGAGAGAGACTCCTGTTAGGACTCTCTCACTATTTAGTTTTAAAAATTAAAAAAATTATAAATTAAAATGATGATGTGAAAAATTGTGGGAACTTCAGAGGTTTCGATTTTATATATATATATATAGATAATAATATTTATATATAATATAAAACTGAAAATTTTAACTTTTTGAAAGACTTACGTTAGAATTATGATTAAAAAAAATAATTTTTTTTTTAAATTAGACCTCACGTTAGTTTTTTTTTTTTTAAGGGCTCACTTTAGGTTTAAAAAAAAAAAACTCACATGAAAAAAAAAAAAAAAGACTCCTATTAGGATTAAAGAAAAAAGAGAGAGACTTCTATTAAGATTCTCTCACTATTTAGTTTAACAAATTAAATTTTTTTATAAATTAAAATGATGAGAAAAAAAGAGGGAGCGAGACTCCTGTTAGAACTCTCTCACTATTTAGTTTTAAAAATTAAAAAAATTATAAATTAAAATGATGATGTGGAAAATTGTGGGAGCTTCAGAGGTTTCAGTTTTTAAAATTTTTTATAAATTAAAATGATGAGGAAAAAAGAGGGAGCGAGACTCCTGTTAGGACTCTCTCACTATTTAGTTTTAAAAATTAAAAAAAATTATAAATTAAAATGATGATGTGGAAAATTGTGGGAGTTTCAGAGGCTTCAGTTTTTAATATATATATATATAGATTAATTTAACCCAAAATAGAAAACCTCTTCGAGAAAGAAAAAAAGTAAAAAAAAAAAAATATATATATATATATATATATATATATATATCAATTGGTTTGAGAGACAGGGGTTTTTACTGCAGCTTTGGAACATAAACAGTATCAAGGTAAATTTACTTTGTTACTGTCACTAATGTAAATACTCTTAAACAATCAATTTATTTTTTAAAATATATATTATTTAAAATAATAAGTATTCCAAGATTCCGTGAATATGAAAATGGAACCAAACAAGTTAAATGGTATTTTATTCCGACTCTATTACCACGCACCAAACGTGACCTTACAATAATTTACGATGTCAGTAAAACAAAAATCCAAAAGGAAAAAGAAAATGGAATCCGTAACGTAAATTGTTTGGGGTTTTGGTTTGGCTTTAAGGGATTGCTTTGCTTCTGCTACTGTGTCTGTGTCTGTGTCTGTGAGAGAAAAAGCTTGTTCAGCCTCAGACCAATTTCTTCACGGTCCCAAAAATACCTTCTCGTCTTCTTTAGGTATCTCTATCTCTCTCTACTTTTCTTTCAATTTTTTAAGGTATTATAACATTGAATTTGTTTGTACATATATGTCTATATAACTATCGATATATGTTGTTTTTATTTCCTCGGATTGGGGATTGTGGGTGTTACATAAAAATGTTGCTTAGAATAATAGAACACAATAGAATTTGAGTGTTTTTTTATATATACATATATATATATATATATATAATTTTTGTACACATGCAGCTGTATTATGAACTCTCAATTAAAGTACTTACTTTTTATGGATTTTCATTGAGGCTGTCATTTTGCTTTGCCAGTTTGAGTTTCCCTAAACGACTTACTTTTTGCCATATTGGTGTATTTTGATTTTACAAAGTCAAATTCACTACCCAGTTTGATTTCTTTTCTTTTTTGGTTTTTCCTAATGACTGCAGTGCAATGTGTATTCGGCTTCACAGAAATTGCCTCTCTGTTTTCTTTGGTTGTGTGTGAGTTGGGTATATTAGAGGATAATGAAGGATGTTATCAACACTGCATATGTTTAGTTGAAGAAAGTTGATACCGCACCCCTATATAACAGCATTCCAATACCAAGAGACTAAAAGTCGTGTATGTGTGTGTGTGTTTGATAAAATGGATAAAAGAGTGGAACCTTCACCATTTGAATGGTTAGAGGAATATAATGGGCAGCTATATTCTCCCGTGAGAACAAAACGGAAGGTAAGATCAAGGAAAAAGGAATTTATTGGTTGGGGATCGAGACAGCTCATCGAATTTCTTGATTCGATTGGGAAAGATACCAGCCAGCAAATCTCTCAATATGATGTTACTGCCATTATAAATGACTATGTTAATAGGAACAACCTTCTTCACCCCTCAAAAAAGAAGAGGATTGTTTGTGATGAGAGGCTCCATTTCATTTTTGGAAGGAAAGCAATTAACCGAAACAAAATTTATGAATTGCTAGGAGCACACTTTGCCGAGAATCAATATGAATCTGACGATGATTTATCGTGCAGCTCTGGTGAAAGGGAGAATGTTTTTGAGAGCAATGAACAGGAGAATGTTTTGAGTTTTGAGAGGAAAACCCATCAAAAGAAAAAAGTTTATGAAACTCCAAAAATCGATTTAACTCCAAAAAGCAATTTTGCAGCCATAAATTTTCCCAATATTAAGCTCGTCTACCTCAAAAAGACTCTAGTTGAGGATCTTCTCAAGGACCCTGAAACCTCTGAAAGTAAGCTAGTAGGAAGTTATGTGAGGATCAAATCTGACCCTTACGATTACCTTCAGAAGAACTCTCACCAGCTTGTGCAAGTTACAGGTGATCTGCTAATTTTTATTCTCTTCTAAGTGACAGTAATTTTTATTTACAAAAAATAGTTGTTTTGTATTTTTCCTTAAATGATTACATCTCTTGTCAGCAGCACTACAGTCCCTGAATAAAATTCCTTTTTGCGCATTGATATACCATTGATAAATAATCCAACATTCCAACTGCTATTAGTGTGTGGTCAATTATGTTTATGTTACTATATACAGAGTGTAATGGGTTTATGTTTTGGTTAGTCCATAATCCATATATGCTATCTTTATTTTGTTAATATATGGTGGTGTTATTATATATTTTCTAGGTCTAAAGAAGGCATCTGGAAGTGGCGATACAAATACGGAAGTCCTCCTCCAACTTTCCAATGTGGTAAAAGACACCCGTGTTGCCATGCTTTCAGATGATAATTTTTCTGAGGTAAGAGTTTTGCAGATTGATTTAAAGCTATGAGCTTTAAGCTTAATCTTGATAAGCCTAGTTTATCAAGTTACATGCTGGTCAGTCAGCATTTGCATGCTTTTTCCTTAATGATATTGAGCCCTTGATAGGCTCCTGGCCTGTGTCAGCAGTTTTTGCACATTAGGGAAAGGATTTGCTGCAACCTTGTATGCTGCAATTGCTGCATAAAGGGTAAGGTGGCAGTCAAAGAGAAGTGACAAGTGTCCCATTCCCACATAACCGAATTTTTTTTCCTTCTTTCTTTCTTTCTTTCTTTCGGTTTCAGCCCACGCCAATCCATGGACCCCTTTTTTTTCTAAATATTTTGTGATTTTACAAATACACTGCTGTAGATGTAAATTGTGTGATTTTGTGATACACAACTATTCTGTGATTTATGGTGAGTAATTGTTTTAGTAACGACTAAGTTCAGAGGCAATAGTCTTCTCAAAGCCCCAACTCTTATAGGAATTTTTTATCCTATTCATTCCTTTGCTTTTTGGGTTTATTTGTTTTCTTGCACTTAGCTGCTAAATTCGAATAAAACAGTTTTTTTGTTTTTTAAAAAAATGTTATAAAAAAACCCATAAAAGTAAAGGTGGTTCTTTAGAGATGCATAGTTAGAAGTGCTAAGATAAATCATTAATAGGCTTTGTAGACTGAGTTTTGGACCTTTTGGTCATCAATAAACATCATCTTTATAGGTGAGCTGTAATTGTTTCTAAAATTGGGAGACGTGTTAGTTTTGCAGTTTGCAGTTTCAAAAATCCTTACCAAACCCACCCTAAGTTGTGGATTTGGGGCATGCCTACGCATTGCCGACTTTGGGTGGGATCCATGCTCCCCCAAGTTTTAAAATGTTGGAAGTCTCTGGGAGGCCGCCTTTTCAACACCCATCAAATTTCTGCTTTAAAGATAGTCCACTTGGTCTTAAGCCTCAGTAGATCTTTCATTGTGCATTTCAGTGAAGGCAGTTACTTTGCCATGGTCATTTTTCTGTAAAAACAAAGAGGGAACTGAAAAAAAAAAAAAAAAAAAAGAAATTTTTTTTTTGTTTTGTTTTTTGTTTGGGGGGGGGGGGGGGGGGAGGTGGTGGCATGCAAATCAGAAACCATTTGGAGTCAATCAGACGGTTGTTTTCTTTCCTCTTTGTCCATCAACCTAACGCTCTTGACTAACTGATTCTTGGAGGTTTGTGGTGAGGAGAAAGTATGGTAATGGGTGGGGTAAATGGGATTCTGTATCCTTTTATTTAGGAATCTCATTGGGTAAATGTGTTTAAAGGCGTTGTGATAGGGTGGCATATCTTACTGGTATATTGAACAGCATAACCTTGATCATCATATTAATTAAATGTGTATGTAATAAGTCAGAGGCTGGTGTCACTGCTCTTTATGGTGTGGACAAAAGATTTGATTTGTTTTGCTTGCTGGATGCTGTTCACTGAAAAATGTACTTCAGTACATTTTTGCTATTGATTTTGATTTGGTCTTAAATACATGGATGTTCCTGTATGCAATATTACAATTTTGGTTGGATGTTGGAATCATATTTCAAATGGTTTTGAATTCTTCTAACAAAAAAAAAAGTATTTTTTTGTTCCTTTTGTGGTCATCATTGTGAACTCAGTTTATTTTTCTGATTAATAAATTTGCATTACTTACCTATCAAAAACAACAACAAAAGAACATTTGTGCTATTGTGCTTGTATGTGTGGTCTACCTTAGCTTTTTAAAGTTAATTGCAGGAAGAATGCAAGGATTTGCAGCGGAGAATAAAAGATGGCTTGCTCAAAAGGCCAACTGTTGTAAGTATTCTTATTGAATTTTAATTTTGATTTTAATTATATATTATTACATTTTGGCTTGGCTAGAGACATGTATGAGAACTTTGTGCATATTTGTGTGCTTATTGTTGCACCCTAAATTCTTGGAGGTAATAGAATAATTCATGGACAGAGAAGAGAAAAATTCTTATAATATGCATAACAAAAGCCTATAGCATGTTGGTTTCTTTTCGCATGATTTGTGACCCATTTTTGAAGCTTCTGATTTTCTGAAAATATTTGTGTAGGCATTAGAAAAAGCTTGAACCCTGGTAAGACATCTTAAAGTTAAAGCAAATACTTAAGTCTTGCCCTTTGAGGTTTAAAAAAGAAAATATGTAAGGTTCCGATGGGTAATCATCTTTCTAGTGCCCCAAAAGCAGTAATTATTATAAATTCCTTGCCTAGGCTTTGGGCTGTGTGTCTTACTTGTGAGTAAAGCCACCACTAGTGATATTAAGAAATATCATTTTTTTTTAGCTTTGTGCACACACTCACAATATGAAGGGCCCTTTGTTTTTATTAATAGTGCCACCCCTTCTGTGATATCATACTTCTACCATCATCTCCCATCACCACTTTTTGGGGAAATTATAATTTTCGTCACTGAGCTTTGGTGTAGGTTCGATTTTGGTCCCTCAAATTTGACAACTTCGGATTTGGTCTGTAAAATTACAAATAGGGAAAATTGTGGCCCCTCCATATATATATTTTGTTTATATGACTAATGGGATGCTGAGGTACCTCATTTTTTAGGGATCAAATTTGAACTGACAAAATCAAACTGACCCCATAGACGGAGATGAAATTGTTCCATTTTTTAAATTTTAGAGACCAAATTTGAACTTTTATAAATTTGAAGGACCAATATTGAACTTACCCCAATTTTCAGGGACCAAAATTATAATATACTCGTAAGTTATGGCAATAGTAAGAAGTGTTTTTCAACTTAAGAAGGCTTCAATGGCTGACCATATGCATTATGCTAATGGCAACTTTCATATGTTCTGGACATGTTATACTCCATCAAATTGGGGCAGAATGGAAAAAATATATAGTATCAGATTCCTTCGGGTAAGCATTTGAGGTTAGAACTTTCTATAAAAGCTTTGTGCTTTAGTGAAGGTTCCCCTTTCCCTTGGAAGAGTATCCAGAAAACAAAGGCCCCAACTAGAGAAAGTGCCAAATGATTGTTGTAGATTAGGTGCTGTATTTGTAAGAAGGGTGGGTAAACCACAAATCATTTACTTCTCCAATGTGAAGCAGGCTAAAAACTGGGGGACATGATTCTGTTTTTGTTTGAGATGCTGTGGGCTATGACTAGACAAGTTTTGGATTTGTTGGCTTGTTGTCAAGGTCAGTTGGATAGACACCTCAATGTCGGCATATGGAACACTATTCCATTGTGTTTTAACCAGTGTATTTGGATAGAGAAATGCTCAAAGTTTTGGAGATTATGAGAAATCATTCTTAGACCTGAAGCCTGTGCTGATGAAGACCTAATATGATTGGATGGCTGTCAATGTATGTTTTTGTTTCTCTAACTTATTTGAATTATTTGGCCAAGAGCTTTGTAGTCCATCTGGTTGGCACCTCTTAGTGTTTCCAATGGAGACATCCAGGGTTCAAATCGTTCCTCTCTTGTTGTAACTATTGAATATAAAAAATAAAATTAAAAACTTATTTGAATTTTTTGATCTTTTTACTTTTTTTTTTTTTTTTTTTTTTGAGTTTTTTGATTGGCAAGTTTCACAACATAATGGGTCTTTCATGTAAAATGGCACCTCTTCTAACCATGAAAATAAGGGGTGGTATGTGAGTCACAAGTTCAATCCCCATTAGGTATGTAAGTTATAAACCAATAGGGGGGAAAAAAAAATCAACCAACAACAACAATAACTTTATGCCGACAGCAAAAGGATATGTTGCATTTGCAGATTCTTTATCAGCTTCTTTTTGGCTAAACATTAGAATCAGTTGCCTTTTTGATTGTCTCTAGTCTTTTGTTCATTTCTCCTTTTTTGGTTGTATTTGGTGTTTCAGTTTTCTGCTCATATTCAATATATTAATGTGGTTCTTAAACCTTGTCTATAGGTGGAGCTTCAACGAAAGGTCCAAATATTGCATGAGGATATTACAAAACATGTAGGTACTAAGTATTTGAAAAATTAACTATTAGCCATCAGATTTGCTTGCACTTTTCTTTGCTTATGTTCTCATTGTTTTTATTTTTTTGATGTGGGGTCCAAGTTTGTCAATTAAGTGGACAAGGAAAGATATTATCCAAATGGGTAAATAGATTGAACTTCAAACAATAACAATTAATTACTATTGCTATGAAGCAAGCTCATATTTTATCTTTGTTACCTTTTCTTAATAATGAGAAACAATTTGAAAGAGGTGAGTCGATCGCTAGAACTACAGGTCTTAGAATCAAAAGGAAATAAGCTTACTTTTCACTTGAAATGTTGATGTGGCAGGAACCCAGAATACTGATATGACTTATAACAAGCCTATGCGAATGCTAAGTTCTAAAAAATATGAACATTTGTGCAAAATGTTGCTGACAACATGGACTTACAATTGATTTTTGTGAAATTATATATAATAGAACTGAATAGAAGAGCTCCTTGCTGTTGCAATAGAAATTTATAACAAAACAAGTATATCATGTTTGAATGGCAACTCTTTTCATTTGCAAGCATTTACTATGTTCGGAATTCCCTTCATATGTTGCGTCTTATGTACATGTTGGTCTATTTTGAACCTACATGGTGTAAACAAGAACATTTGCTGTCATAATTATTACAAGAGAAAAAGAAGACATTTCACAGAAAAAAATGGAACTTCGCATTGTTCACGAACAAATTTTCTTATATCAAAAAATTTATAATGGATATTGGTTCTATTAGCTTCTCTTTAATGTGGTTGTTGTGCTTAGAGTTTAGGAATATATTAATTTTTAAACTATGCATGATTCTTCATTGTTGGGTGCTTTAATATCAAACTGCACATTTTACAAGCTTTGTCAGTATATTACAGTACTGCGTAATACTTTCTTATGTTTAATTAATATCATGTTGGACTGCATTTTTTTTTTTTTTGGGCAAACCTTAAGACATTAATTGTGGTATCTTCCATGTAAGGCTACATGCTCATCAATTCAACTGTGAATTTTGTCTCATACTTTTGGTGCAATTTTGATTGAATTCATTATCAAACTGACACTTTCTCAATCCTGTCGTGGTTTTGTTCCAGTGGCTTGCAAGAGAAATTCCTATGTTACAAAACCTCATTGATCGAGCCAATGAAAAAGGATGGCGCAGAGAATATCCTTTTAATGATATTTTTAGATTACACACCATGGTTGAAGTTTTGGCCTATCTTGGTATTATTTCTGAATTTGATTCAACTGATGAATCAAGGGATGTGGTTCAGATATATAATTGAGTCATTTGTTACACTATTGAACCAAAACCATTTAGGTGGAATGTGCATTATGTGGGTGGTACATAAAAATGGTTAATAAAAGGATTTCATGACTAGGAAATGAAATATTAGTTTGTTCAATTTATATTATTTTGTCCTCTGTTGAAGCTTTTTTATTGAATGATAGTAACATATTCATAGAACAAAGAGTTTGTATTTTTTTTCAGGTTAAAATCAAATCCAAGTCTTACACCTATACAGGCCAAACCCATGACCTTGCCCCATCCCTCCCCCCCTCCCCCAATCAGTTTATGGGGGAAGGATATGCCATTTGGTCCAAAGACTGTTGGCTCCAAAATTAAATATCTGAGACTGTCTTTCCATATTGATTTACTTTTTCTTATGATTTGATTGATAATACATGAAAGTAACTCTTTCTATGTATCTTAGAACTTTTAATCTGTATTTAGGTTGTAATTAAAACCTAAACTGAAACCTGAGATTGCTGGTTCAACTAGGATATAATTCAACCCTGTTTTATGGTTTCAACTTATTGTTTAATGCTGTGCTTGGATGTGGGATTTCGAGGTGAGATTTACTCAAAAGTTGTAATTTGAGAATTCCCTTTGTTGGTTTCCCTTGTTTGGCTTAGCAGGAAAGTTATTTTAAAATTTCTGTTGAATTTTGAATTTGGCATTTTTTTTTTTTTTTTTTTTGCATTTTTAAGCATTTGAATCTTAATTTAAAATTCCATGGGGGGATGAGTAATTTACAAATTCTACCAACATTCTCGGACCACCCACCATTACAGAATTTTGAATTTGAGACATTAAGCATCAAATTGCAAGTTCAAATTCTGAGGGGGAATGGATCATTTTTAAATTCTACTGACATTATTATTCTCAAACCATATACCTATTTACACCATAATTACCATTATCGCGAGTCGTCACCAACACAAAACACACCTCCACCACTAACACCAACAGAATTTAACCACACACCACCAATTCATTACCATCATTATTGTAGCTACTGTAATATTCTAATTTTTAAATATGATCATCCAAACGATGGAAACTTAAATTGATGGGATTGAAATTCCCGTCAATTTAAAACCTGTCATTTTTTAAATTCTAAAAATTTTGCCAATTCTTCATCCAAACGCAGCCTAGGAGTTTCCCAAATTAGATAAGGAAGTGGCGATTACTGAAAAAATAGTTGGGGGGATGCACCCAACATTTGAATTTTGCTATTGAATTTCTTGTGTTAGAGCAGGCATTGTGTTCCTGCAACTTGATGGTCTACTACTTCCATCATGTGTTCCCAGAAAGATTTTGTTCGTGGTTCATAAATAAGAGAAAGGATGCAGCTAGGCTTGATGGTATGACCCACTTATTGAGAAACTTTTTATGATACATTGTATGCTGGAAATGATGCCACCTTTTGGCCATTACATTGGTATCACTCATCTTTGGAGGCTGACAATGATGAGAAGAGGTGGAAGCAATGATGACATTGTCAATATTGGTTGTGATTGATCTCTGCCCGGGTTTACTTTTGCATCATTCCTATAAATGATCAATAACATGGACAAACAAGGCATGATTGAACCAATACTAGTAACACATGGTTACATGGAATGTGATATATTGCCCCAGCAGATCCATACCATGCACTTTACTGACAATGGTCAGAACACATAATTTTATGACTAGATCCATGGTGAGTTTTATATTATTTCTCATCAACGATAAGGGTTTTTTATTTTTATTTTTATTATTTTTGCATAGGATTTGCATTTTGAATATCTTGGACTCAACCTAATATTTTTCTATTTACCCAAAGCAGTTATGAGCCACAACACAAAGGCTTAAGTACTAGGCTTGTTCATGTTATTTGATAAGCGGTCCAATAATTGCCACCCTGGGCTCCTAAATTTGTTCTCTGTTAAAGCAATTAGAAGTGGTGAGTTATAATTTAGTTAGAAGAAGTAATGCTTTGCAAGATTCCAATTAGAGTTGGGTCTCTAGGAACTTTTCTCATGAGAGTTCAGGGACTGGAGTAGGGTATATGATCTATAAGAGGTGCAATGGTTGGAGGAAAAAGTGATTCTTTAAGGCTAGTATGGGATTCTCTGGCCCCTTGGGTAGAGGCGGCGGCGGCCCCTTGGGTGAGAGACATGCTGCACGTAACAGAAACATAATATACTTTTTTCCCTTGGGAGTTTGCATTATTTGGGTTCTAACATTATCACATTAGAAAATACAATGTCTAATAGGATAATTTTCTGCTGCGTCTAAAATTTATCTTCTCACCCATTATTACATTTCTTGATTCCTTTAGCATCTCTAACCACCAGAGCGTCCTATTTTGAACACTTAATTCACTATTTTGACTCTCTTAAAATGGAAGGAAATTTTGTGTCAGACTTTTGTTTAAGTGTCTTAATTGAATCTGCATGGATGGATCCTCTTTTTTCTCCTAATACTACTACATTTTTAAGACCATCTTCTCACAACAATGTCATGAAAATTATCTGGTTTTGCGTGCCTGCTGTATGTATGTGGTTTTATGTTGTTGATACCCATGCTTTGTTTAATACTTCATCGCAAAAAGCAATGTACCATAGGAATGTCATGTCCTGTATCTTGCAGAGAGAACTTGTGATGGAATTTCAACGAACATAACGAAAAATTGTAAGTAAACTTTCCCACAAAGCATCTTTGATATCCTTAATTGATTTACGCTTGATCAGTACCTGGAGAAAAAGCAGCTGCTCCAGAATCCAGATGAACAGTCACGGCTGTTGCATGAGGTCCCAAAAGTAATTGCTGATGAAATAGAACCAGAAGCTACACCACAGGATACTCCAGAAAATATAAAACAAGAAAACAGTGGTTCACCTAGGTCAATCCTTAGTGGGGCTTCTAAAATTCCTAATCATGTTATAGCAACAAATGGAACTGCATCAGCTTGGACATCACATAGCACTGATTATGCAGGTGCATCATTTAGATTATTCATTTCTTTCCTTGAAGTGTTTCCCTGAATGGTTGAGGTCTTTTAATCTTGTGTGTTTGTGACAGTGATGACCACATTTCTGTAATGTTAATGACTGCATTTGGGTTTTTTTTTAGTTGGGGGTGGGGGCTTGTTATTTAACATTGATCTTCAGAATTGACTGACCCATTGTGTAAGAAATGGAATTGGTGACATATAATACTTTATTCTTAAACTATCTTTGGTTATACTACAATTTATTCAGACGGAATTTGGAAGTCACTCTTCCAGAATCCGTGAAATACTTCACTTTTTTGGATTTCCCATGTTAATAAAAATGACTTGTTTTCCAAAGATCATGCCTTAGATGACATCAAGTAATGAGAGAATCCACTTTTATGTCAAAGATTGTGGTGATGCAATGGAAATCTTCATTGATTCATTCCATCTGATGTAATTCCCAAACTACATCATGAAAAATGGCTTGCACTTCCTGTTGCATGAGTTCAGTTTTGAATGATTCCTGTAACGTAGGATTAAATGAGTAAACCAAACACATTGAGGTTGATTGCAGTTTTGCATAAGATATGGTTTGTTTGTGTGGTTGGTTGGAGAAAAAAGGAGGGGATGAAGAGAGAGAGAGAGAGAGAGAGAGAGTATCTTGGTATTTGGTGAATAAAGAGAATGGAAAATTTGGGAAACCGTTATGTGACTAAAATTGCTTTCCATAAAACCACCAATTTGATGCTTTGCCAAAATAGCTTTTGCAGAGCAATTTTAGTTTGTTTGGGAAGTTGTAACAATTTTTTGTTACAGGCTGACCATGATGGGCATTCATGTTCCAGTTTTGAGGGCAAGTGTCAAGACTCAAGATAGTGATGTTATGTTACATCTTTTAATTGCAAGTGATGACATATATAGAGGAGTCAATCAGTCTCTATTCTAGTTCTAGACTATCATTCTGTCTTACTCATATTTCAATTCCATAAAAGGGGAAATAAATGTATATCCTCAGGGAATGCTACAAACATCTTTTATCACCCACTTTGGTGATATCTATAATTATATTGTTTCCCATTGTCCATTGTTATGGTGCACTTTAAATTTGCGAGGGGCAGACTGCAAAACAAACGGTTCCTTTCTCCCCCCCGGCCCCCTTCTTTTTCTTTTCCTGTCATGATTATCCTTTAAATTCTGATATATCAGTTATCCTTTTGTCTAATCATTTACTTAATTAATCATGCTTTGTTGCAGAGTTTCATCACAATGTTATTGAAGAACAGTCAGTTCAACCATCACATTTCATAAACAAGACTAATGGTGAGACACAGCTTGCAAATACAGAGGAGAATAAGCGTGTTGATGAAATGGTGACAAAGCAGGTAAGGACATCTCAAGTGATTGATTTGAGTGATGACGAGGAGGTTGAAGAATTAAGTGTTGCAAAGAAATTTCCTGATGACATGCTGGGAAGCTTGTTATGGCATTACTTAGATCCCCAAGGAGACATACAGGGGCCCTTTTCTTTAACATCCCTAAAACGTTGGTATGATGCTGATTACTTTCCTCCAGATTTTCAGGTCTGGAGGGCAGATCGGATCCAAGATGGAGCTGTATTATTGAAAGACATACTTGACCAGAATTTTCCCAATTGAATGTACTAGAGACTAGACTAGATTTGGTGCTCATTAAATCAGGGCATAATCTGTAAATTCAGTTTTAGATTTGAAGGCAAATAGTTGATCTCCCAAGATATTGGGAAATTAAAACAAAGTCTATTTCTTTTTCTTTTTTTATAAGGATTTTTGTTATTTCTTGTCCATGAAACAATGTATATCATCTATTGAGTCTTTATGAGATGGATGTTCACTTATTTAGCTTGAATTTACATAAGAAAGGGTAACTGATTGTTTATATTAGTAATCCAAAATCAGCCTAATTGATTTTTGTTTTGGATAACCAGTCGGAATAATTTCTCTCACCTAAACTTATGGTCCTATTATATCAATATTTTATTTTCTGGCTGAAGTTCAATAAATCTCATATTTTGTTTTGTTGAAATTACTAGCTTAACTGGTACCATTAGTAGAGGCACCGGAGAGTTGTAGCCCAACAGGCATTCCATCCTAGCCTAGGTGATGGTGTGAGTGAGTGAGACTGTCTGAGTCTCAGGGCATGAGTTAATATACCTAAACAAAAGAAGAAAAAAAGAAAAGAAAATCCTAGTATATCATTGCTCCGTATGCTTGAGTTTTCCAATATATTAGGTTGAATTTTGATTATCCCACCCACCGGCCGCCACTATAAATAAAAGGAAAGACAGGGCAATGGATAAAAGTATAGTAGTTGAATTCGAATTGAATTAATTGATCCATAGTCCATACCCGTGTCGATGTCCATATTCGTGTGATGTTATTTGTTCCAAGTTAAAGGTAGTGTGCCTTGAAGAAGAGATAGCCAACCTATACTATACATTTTCTAACCAATTTTTAGGATCCGTTTGATTGAAGGAGTGGAAAATTAGAGGATAAAAAATAGTAGAAAAATAGAAAAAAAAAATTTTATTTTTTTCTCATTTTTGTTTGGTTGGAAGTGGAAAAGTGAAAGGAATGGAAAAATAAGTTTGAATAAATTTACTCATATACCCTTGTTAAAGAATGATGCCCAATTAAAACAAAAAAAAAAAAGTGACAAATAATCACAAAAAAAGAGCAATCACCCAAATATATTAAAAAAAATAAAATTCATGTCCCAAAAAAAATCACGTCTACTAAAACTAAAAAAAAAAAAAAAAACAACAACAACAACAACAACAACTATCACGCCCAGACCCTAGAAAATCAAAAGGAAAAAAAAAAAAAAAAAAAAAAAAGGCACGCTGAGGCAAGCTTAGAAAATCAAAAGAAGAAAAAAAGAATAGAAAAAAAACAAAAAAAGAAGAGGCAACTTTGCCCAGCCAAAAAAAGAAAAAGAAAAGGGGCAACATTACTGCCCGGGAGAAGAAAAAAATAAATATAGGCAACTTGAAGAAGACCATGTGCATTTTTGTCAATCAAGAAAAAATTTTCTCTTCATTTTGAGGAGAAAACATTTTGGTGAGATTAGAAAAAAACACTTATTCTCACTATTTATTTTCCTTCCTCTCTATTCAACCAGACACACTCCAAAAAAATTTTCCTTCCCACTTTCTTTTTAAAGTTTTTCATCCACCCTGTTTCGCCTCCAAACATACACACCCTATAGCCTTCCTCTCTGTCTCTATCATGGGTGAAGTGGGCTTTCTTGGACTTGTTTTTTTGAGGAGTTTTGTTGCGTTACTTGGCCCATGTCGGGTAGTCTAGTGAGAAAGTATTGTCAATGGGCTTTTTGGTTAAGTATGTTGTGATGGACTTTGAGCCCATGTGGGCTAGAACTGCAGGCCCACGGTTTGTTGAGTTATTTTTTGAGTTTTGTTAAGCAAAACCCAACCCGTGTGGTGTAACTGTAGAGTGGTTTCACGTGCCTTTGGCCCCTTTTTATTGCTGATTAGCCAAGTACCACCACCCAATGATATTTTTTCACGTGGTGCTTGTATTAAAAAATATATTTTTTCTTAGACATGTAAAAAAAAAATAAGAGAGCTCATGAACAATTTTATCAGTTGAGCTAACTGAAATCACATGATACTTCTATTTTAAATAATTATTAGTCGCTAACCTGTGCGATGCACAAAAAACTTTTAGATCAAATGTTAAAATGTTCTAGTTTAAATATTTTTCTAATTTTAACTATTTGAAAGCTGAATCAACTCTAATATCATATGAAAGATGTAATTTAAACATTTCTTATGAAAAATTGTCAAAATCCTATAACATAAGATTGTTAAATATGAGAAACATACAAATGTTATGGAGTAAAATATTACAATAATTATAACATGCTCTTACATTTGGTTTAATAAGTAAACAAAATAATATATAATTATGCTTGTATCTTCAAGCTTATTCAGTGTCTTTTTCGGTTTTGCAATCTGTAAAAGTTTCTAATTCTCTTTTGTTCATTGTTTAGAGATTAGATCCATACAAATATTCTAAAAGATTAAACATACTAAAAACAAAAGATATTTGACCAAATATGATTGTTCCCTTAACTCTTCCAATTAGCAAGTAACATAGGACATTAATTGCAACTAATCAAATAATTCAGCAAATTTAGACCTTACAAAGCATGACAGCAACTACGTTACCAAAAAGCCAAAAGCTTAGGACATTGCATAATTCAGCAATACTATGCAAATCTTATATAATTAGTCCATCAAACTTTTTCTCAACTAAGAATAGTAATCAAAGGAATCAAAAAAAAAAGAAAAGAAAAAAAGAATAGTAATCAAATAGCACTAAGAAAAAAATTGTACAAGAAAAATAAGATAAAACCAGTATGAGTATAAAGCTAGAAGCTGTATATTATTGCAATCTTTTTATTAAAAAAATCCATAGTAAAAAACAAACATAGAGTTAATATAATTAATTAAGAAATCAAAAAAATAAAATTCTAGCAATGTTTTATACAACAAAATCTAAAAATTCAAACAAAATCTTGCTATATCACAGCCAAAAAGTACCCATAACCATAAGCCTAGAACAAAACCCAAAAAAAAAAAAAAGGTACTCAGATGTGAGCAATATGGAGATTGAAGCAATAATATATAGAGATTCAAAGAGAATGGGTACCATATTGATGTTGCCAGAGTACGGTGGCTAGATTTTTGGTTAAATTTGATTTTAATATATATATATATAAATAAAATTCATACTTGTGAAGCTATGCCAAACACACAAAAGACAATTTAATGCAGTGGCCCCTCTTTATTTAGAAGGTGGCTCTTTCGTCGGTCTTGGAATTCACATTGCACAAAAATTTCAAAAGAGAACAAAGGAAAAAAAACCCAAAGACAAAGGAAGTCAAATTCATAGAGAAGAGGAAAAGAAGCATTACAATTTTTTTTTCTTTCCTGACAGGTTTAAGGATCTTGATAACGCATTTCTCATTGCTGGTAACATTTATACACTCAAAAAGCGTTAAGTTTACAATGGACCAAAGAAATCGGGTTTTTTGGGTAACATGTTTGGGAGTTTAAAAAATGAGGGGGAGTAGAGTAGAGGGAGGGAGAGTAATTCAATTACCTTGTTTTGAAGTTTTTTAAGGAAGGAGGAGGAGGGATTTGGAGGGGTTTGAAGGGGTTTCAACTCCCTCTTACCCCTCATTTTTAATTCCTCCAAATTGGAGAGATTTGGAGGGAGAGTAGAATAAATAAGTTATTGGCCAAATGAATTCCCTAATTTACCCTTTCTAAATTAACAAAATTACCCTTTTTAAAGGCCTAATTACCCCCTTCCCCCTCCCTAATTTTAAAAACATCCAAACAATGTAGAGGGGAATCATTCTCCTCTACTCTCCTCCCCACTACTCTCTTTCCCTCTACTCCCATCTACTCTCCTCCCTCTCTAAACTTCCAAACAAGCCATAAGAGATTTGGATTGGAGTGAGAGAGAAGGAAGGTGGCAATTAAAGCTTAAGGTTTTCACCGTGCGTTGAGTTTTCAAACATTTGGAATCAGGTTCTTCAAAATAAATAATAAAGATGGTTTTACCGACCTTGGCAAGGGTTTATATTTGTTGAAATTTTTGTTATAGAATTTTAATTGAAGTAGAATTTTCAAACTCTTGAAACATATATTTAATAGAGTTTTGCTTAAACTAAACTATTGTAAAGATAATTACACATTGAAGAGAAATAATAAATATATAAGATATAAAATCTAAAATAATAAGAAAAAGAAAATAGTGGTGGCGTGGAATATTGTGGGAGTTTCAGAGGCTTCGGTTTTATATATATACTAGTCGCTAACCCGTGCGATGCATTGGATAGTTAAATAAAAATTAAAAGTAATTATATTACTTAAAGGTATATGACTTAAATTTTAAAAATGTATAATTTGAAAATGAATGAAAATAACTAATTTCTTCAATATAATGATTTAGGAAAAAAAAATTTCTTTCATATCATTGGTTTCACATAACATATTCCGACGTGGGTTATTCTATGGTGATAACTTCACATAATACTTAACTGCAATTAAATCTATTATCCACTACCAATCTAATCTATGTTATCTTGATAGTAGATCTACAAATTGCATTCTCATATTCTTAGAGCTTGCCACATCATTATTATTATCTATATATAATGTAAAACCAAAAATTTTAATTTTTTGAAAGATTTACGTTAGAATTAGGATTAAAAAAATAATTTTTTTTAATTAGATCTTACGTTAGATTTTTTTTTTTTTTAAAGGGCTCACTTTAGGTTAAAAAATAAAAAAAGACTCAGGTAAAAAAAAAAAAAAAGACTCCTATTAGGATTAAGGAAAAAAGAGAGAGAAACTCCTATAAGGACTCTCTCACTATTTAGTTTTAAAAATTATAAATTAAAATAATGATGTGGAAAATTGTGGGAGTTTCAGAGATTTCGGTTTTATATATATATATATATATATATATATATATACTAGTATTATACCCGTCCGATACATGGCTATCATGTGTAAATTAATGAAAAAAATTATTTTAATTTAAAATTAAATAGATAATAAAAATAAAGTAATCTTTTACTCTATTTTTTTTAAACGAATTAATCTTTAACTTTTTTTTTTTTAGAATACTAAATATTTTTAATACACACACACGGAGAGAGAGGGAGAAGGCTTTTTTAAAGAAAAGTAACCTTTAACTTTAGGTTATATAATAGAAGCATATCGTATAAGATTAAGTTTTTATAAATAAAAAATCATATATAAGTTTAAAATTAATTGAATAGAATATGGTAGATATCTATGCAACTAATATAAAAGGAGATTCCTAAAAAAATATTGCAGAAGCATTAGGCCAGGAATTCATTATCCATATACATATTGGGACTAAGACCCAAGCGAAGGACTAAAAAGTTGTTCAAGAATGGGTAAACTTTATTAAAGTCTATGTTAGTAGATAAAAAGTTAGTTTTGGACATAATGACCCAGGAGAGAGAGCCGAGAATTAATCATACCTCGGCTAACTTTATTAAAGAAAAGTAACCTTTAACTTTAAGTTATATAATAGAAGCATATTGTATAAGATTAAGTTTTTATAAAAAAAAAATAATTAATTGAATAGAATATGGTAGATATCTATGCAACTAATATAAAAGGAGATTCCTAAAAAAATATTGTAGAAGCATTGGGCCAGGAATTCATTATCCATGTACATATTGGGACTAAGACCCAAGCGGAGGACTAAAAAGTTGTTCAAGAATGGGTAAACTTTATTAAAGTCTGTGTTAGTAGATAAAAAGTTAGTTTTGGACATAATAACCCAGGAGGGAGTGCCGAGAATAAATCACACCTCGGCTAACCAAAGTCGAGGTCCGTGTAGGTGGTTTACCAATCAGGAGAACATCCTAGAGAGTTCTGTTAGTACGGATATGTATTACAGAAATGAATGGCAGAGAAGAGTCCTAAAATATCAAATGAGAAAGCTGCTACCACCGCATTAAATACTCTGCAGCTAACTCTCTGGGCGCATTAATATAGAAGTGATCCCTGACCAGTGTTTTTCAGCCTTACAATTATTATGTAAAGACTTCCGAAAGATGCTGATGGGACAAGTATCAACACTAACCATTAAGCCTGCACGTGGAGGACAAATGAAAGAGAGGGAGAGAGTATAAAATGGAGGAGATACCAAGAGAGCAAGGGATCATAAAACGGAAGAAAGAAACATTGTAGCAACCTAGAACTAAATTTGTAATCAACTTGTGAATCATTATATAGAAACTAGTCTTCTTGGATTGAGCCGATGGCGTTTTTCTTTGGATAAATCTATTCTGTCCTTATTCTTTTGGTTGTTTGGATCTATTATATTTATTCTCAACACATTAAAGCCTAGTTTTCTTAATCCACTCTCTATAAATTTATTGTTTTTGGTTTTTTGCGCCTAGGTCTATCCATCTTATGGGCTAGGAATCCGAATTGCGTCCTTACAAATATAAAGGGAGTTTGCATATGTAAAGTGCATATTTAAATGAAAAACATTGAATTCAACCTCAATGTAATAGTTAAGAATTATGAACAATCCAAATTACTAAATATTAAAAAATAAAAGTAGATAAACTTACATAAGAATTGAATTTTTGTCTTTGAAAGTGAGGGAGGAGGCACTGAATTTTACCCTATCAAAACCAAATGTGTAAATATAAACTTCAAGAAATTTTTTTGAGAAAAACTCGATACCAAGAGTATTGTTTTATCGAGTGCTTCGAAACCTCAAGGAAAGTCCCTAAAAAAATGAATAATAAAAAAAAACAAAATTGGGAATTTATTTTTTGAATTTGAGAGAAAAGCAAATAAGAAATAGCCCTAAAAAATGATAGATACTTGGACATTCAAAATATTAATTAAAAAATCCATGAATTTGTCCTTATTATTTATAATGACTTGAAAATCTGAAGACAAGAGTCATGATATAATAAAACTATTATCCATAATCATTCCTATATTCATCCAACCACAATAAACTTAAAAAAAATGATAAGAAGTAGTTTTCATTTAAGTTGTGAAGAAGTTCATATAAGAAAAAAAAAATTTATTTAAAACCAAATACCATAAAAATCAATTTGTTAACGTTAATTACACATTTTTTTTTCCTGTTATACCATAAAATCAAGTTGTTACGTATTTGTTAACGTTATTAGCTTCTTTTTTTTTTTTTTTTTGTTATCCAAAAATTTGATATTTATCCAAAAAAAAATTTTTAAAAATATATATATTTGAAAAAAAAGTATATAACAAATCCTCCCCGTGTGTATATCCTCCCAATGAAATTGGTTTTTTTTTTTTTTTTTTTTAAATTCATGGGATTAGCTATACTTCTAGCTCACAACTATACATTTTATTAGTGTATGCTTTAGATTATTTTTTCTTTCTATCCTATTATTTTAGGCTTTGTTGATAATATTTAGATGGACATTCTTGTAGGATTTAGTTGTATGACACCAACAAACTAAATTCACCTCTCAAAGAAAAAAACCAACTAAATACTTGTAGTGTAATAATAAAAAATAAGGAAGTTGCTATTTTTTTAATAATACACCATACGTAAAAAAGAAAAAAGAAAAAAAAAAGGATTAGATAGATTAGATGAAGAATTTGGATTATAATACACTACACTTAAAAAATAAGGATTAGATGGATAAGATGAAGAATTTGGATTGTAATCAAATTGAGATTTTTATCAACTTGGAAATTATAGGAGTATATTTTTTTAAAATCTAAAAATCAAAAAAAAAAAAAATCTGCAATTTGGTTCAGCCACTTGGCGCAACCACGACTTTTAAGCCCAACTTTTATTATATAGTATTTGAATCTTTTACCTTTTTTTTTTAGGAAGAATTTTTCTTTTACCTTGAATAGCTCTATGTTCTACAAAATAACATCAAATTATCTTTAAAAATCATTTTTAAGAAACAAACACACACACATCCACAAGGGAGAGAGAGAGTTTATAACATAAAAACACACTAAAAACTCCACTCAAAATTCATGATCTTTAACGATTTTTTATGTCATGGTAATCAACAAAAGCTAAGGGCAAAATCTAAACAGTGTTAGATTTTAGGCCTAAAATGTTGATAAAAAAAACAATGCCAAATAGGAATAAGGATACACTAAAAGTATACAGAGATGTATTCAATAACCTAGCAACTACTTTTTGATGTGTTTTTTCATTATTATAATTTTTATTTTATTTTGAGATAGAATTCTACTCTAGCCTATATTTAAGTGTATGTGTATGAAGTTCCATCCTAGATACTTAAACCTTGTCCCTTTCATTATTAGTATTGCTAACAAAAACTCAAATTACTTATTACAAAAGAGGTTAAATTCAATAACGATATAGTGTAAAATCTTTGGTTTACCCCTCCAATGGCAACATGCCACATCAGCATTTCACTAATCAATGAATAGGATAGATCACACACGATCATTCATGAATTCCTAACCCTTGGATGGAAAACCCAGCGATTTCCATAGACCCTGACAAATGGAGAGGTCGCCAGAAAAATTGTTGTAGTCTGAAAAAGCATCGGAGCCGCTGTTTGGTAGTGATTATGACCTTCAGGTTTGGGTTTTTCTTGATTTGTTACTTTTGTTAAAAAAAAAAATCTTATTCACCATATTCATATTTCTTGGGTATGATTAACAATTACAGCTTCAATAAAACAATTAATAGTGCTCACCAGGAGTGGTTTGATGCATATGGGAGTTTAAGGCGAAAATAAAAATTGAGATTTTATATATACTACATATGACTTTAAAAAATTAAATATTATTTAAAATCTATTATCTTATTTTAGATGCAAAATTATTACTAATTAACATGAATCACGTAGATTTTTTTTTTTAGAAAGTCTATAAACACAAAAAATCTGACAAAATTTTTCACACTTATTGATATGGTAAAATGATAGTGGTAAATAAAAGAGTGATATTAATTGTGGACTTAAATGAAAACTAATTAAAGTTTGCCAACTCAACTTTTATGAAAAACTTTGTGAATTTTTTTTTAGAAGTGCTATATTCGCAATATTTTTCACAACAAATCCTAAATGTTAAGTTGTTACTAATTCTAATTTGAATTTATCACTAAAATTATTTTTTTGTCATTAATAACAATCTGCTACCTAGGATTTGTTGTAAAAATGTTGTGAAATTATCACACATCACTACATTTATTTGTAAGCATCATTTAAAGAGTCCAAAAACCTCAAAATGTGACACTCTATTGGAAAGTTATTTTTCATTTAGGTCCACCTAACACTCTAAGGCCTTGTTTGGTTTGTCACTCACTCATATCCTAACAATCATAACTCAAATCTCATCACTTAAACTCATATCCTAATATCTCACAACTCTAACTCAAAAAAACCCATAACTCCCTCTCACGCTCATTTGGCTGAAGATTTTCACAGCTATCTCAAATTCAAAAACCCACATTTCTGTCACTCACTGGGTCCCACATGGCATTGATTGCATTGTAAAAGCACTACAACGGCAACAAACTACCCGTGTGTAATACCTCTCTTCTCTTCACGCCCTTCCCATAAAATCTCATCAACTTCTCTCTCCATTCTCTCCACAACTCCTCTGTAATCTGCAACTTCTCACCCAAACCATTGACCTTCACATCTCCGAGAAGCCCTTTCTCCACCTCTCATTTTCTGCCCCTTACCTATCCTTCTCCCCATCATCCATTTTTTCTCCATCAGAACCGATTGCCGCTACCTCAGTCCCACCCCAAGAAGACCGAAGGTCCGTTCAAGGCTCCCGCTCTTTGTTTTGATCTTCAAATCAGGAAACCCACACGGAGGAATTCACGAGCACAACATCGATCACAACCTAGGTATCCCTATTTCCCCATCTGCAGTCACATTTAGCTTTTAAACCCTTGTTGGCACCGTAGGTATGCCAAATGAAACTCGTGCCATAATGACGCACAACCTACCTCTTGCAGAAATCCTTCCCAGTCCGAGCATTGAGAGTGTGTGTGATCACATCCCACAATGGCTCACGGGGAAGACCTTCCGCAAAATTACCCAGCAAGAATTAGCCAAAGACAATGTCACATAATTCATCAACACAGTCATCATCCCACCTCCTCAAATCCCCAGCCATCTAAGAACAACCTCTGACTATGTAACAATCACATATAAACAATAAACATTTCCATGTATTCAATGTCGTCCATGGTGTGGAGGTTTAACAACACTTACCAAAGCAACAACATACTAATGAAATATTTCATTTAACCGATTGATAGTGAATATGTAGGCAATTTAAGAAATACTCTTTATGGTTAGCTACAATAATACCAACAACAACCACAAATATCAAATTCTAAAGATGAAACCTCATCGTGGCACTTCATGAGATTCGTGTATGTGATCCAAGTTAGATTTAAAGGTGTGTTAGGTATCATCTTATTTTCATTAGTAACACTGCTTCTTCTTCGTCAAATAAATCAATATGAAAAAATTATGAAGGGGCACATGTTTCCTAATGTGTTGCAAACTTGCACTAAAAAGCTAACAATTTTTTTTTTCCAATCAAGTTAGACAATAGAGCAAATAAGCAGGGGAACCCACAACACGGATTAAGCAAAGAAAAAAAAAAAGAAACAGAGGCATACAGGTAGAGTACTCTAACAAGGGTAGTTAAGTTTTTTTTTTTTTTTTCCAAGCAAAAAGCAGAGCAAAGCATTCACAATACATGGTTATAAACACTGAGACTTTGTTCATAATACCATGGTTCTAAAAAAGGAACAAGACAAAGAAACTTCTAAAATAAAAAAAAAAAAAAAAAAAAAAAAAAAAAAGAGGCATAAACATAAAGAGTAAACATGAAGGGTGTTCAAGAGTAAACAAGTATTCACAGCAAACGTAGAGAGTAAACACAAAGCAAAAATATACATGAGTAGCTATACTAAGACATTATTCTTAACCAAACATTCACAGTGAAGAAATGGAGGAACATGGAAAAAAAAAAAGAAGGCAAAACCCAACAGCTTCGAGCATGTAAATAGATGGAGGGGGAGTGTTTGGGTCTCACCTAAAAATGGAATCAGTGAGCGGAGCTTTGTTGGAGCTGGGCCTTGTGCTGATCGACGGAACTGAAGCAAAAGATTTTCAAATGGATAATAAGAATGCTTTTGGACAGGGTTGTGCTTGTGCTGTGGGTTTGGGAGAAGGGAAAAGCAAAAGTGATGAAGAAGAGTATGGTCTGGTGGTTGGGAAAGTAATGAGGAAATATATTCGTTTCTCACAAAAGCTGCAATGATGGGACGAGACACTGCTGTGGGACCCGTGTTTACTGGAAATTTACAAAACTGCTACTAATAACTCAAAACTCTTAACTTGAAAACAACCTTACCATGTTTCAAAATTGCTCACCCATCACTCAAAATTATGAGATATCATCACTGAGTTAATGATTTTAGAAATTCATCCAAACAAACATGCTACCCATGGGCCCCACCGATTTTGGGTTATAAGTTAACAAAACTGGGATTTGTTAACTCAGTTCAGGGAATTCCAAACAAGGCCTAAATATCTCTTTACCTTAGAATAACAAAACTAGATGCATTAGGATGTTAATTTTCATTTGAGTTCAACTAAGCCTTCTATCAATTTAAAGAAGATTACAAGAGACTAGAATCGTTTGGGATTGTCAGAATTGTACAATCCTACCGATCTTGAACGATCATAGCGATTCTACCAAAGATTTTTAAAAGATTTAGATTGTTTTGAGCAAGTAACATTGTAAAGTCGTAGGATCGTAGGATCTAAATCAGGATTTTGGTAACCATGCTAGCATGTCCTATTTATTTATTAGTAAAATCCTGACGTGGGATAATTGAAGGAAAATGACATGTTTGTATCGCATACAAAATATACGCAATTGAAAATTAACGGATCTACTTCATTCGCAACAGATAACATGTGCAATGTAAATTTCAGAATATAAGAACAAGAGAGTGTACCTTGGTATGGTGAATTTCAAAACAAAGATTAGAAGTACTCGACAACACTTTTAACCTTCACTCCAATTCCACTTGATGCCCAAGATGTGTGGTCTCTCAATCAGTTCTATGTGTTGTTCTAGAGAGAATATGAAGGAGACTCTTTTCTTACATTACTAAACATACAAACTATTTCATTCTAATATAAAATTCTGTATGTTTCTCTCCACATAACTGATTATCTAATTGGGCTAGCCTTTTGGGCCTTCCCAATTGGGCTTTAGTGTGTGGCTTAAAGTGGAACCAAAAGGGAACAAATAAGACATTAGCTCCAATGAGCCTTGGGCTTCTCTGTCAACTATTGACAAGTCCAAAATTACCATTAATTATATTTAATACCACTATATAAATATAATTGCACTCTAGGCCTTATTAATAAATTATATCTCAAGACTTGATTATACATGCAACCCCTTCATAAAATATTTGTAGTAATGCAAAGTCATGAATATAGACTGCGACTTTGTAAATTACTACATCTTAATCCTTGAGTACTCGGTTTAATTCTTTTAAGTTATTCATCATATATTTATGAAATCTAATTTTATAAATATATACTTTAGTCTTACTAAAGTGGTTAGGCCTAACTCTCTAAATAACTGAACCCATTAAACTTATCTCAAATGAATATTTTATATCTCCGTCAAGAGACTATGAATTCCATCTTGAGAATATATGTTTCATCAACACTAAATGTGGCTGCCCAACATACTGAGGTTTTGACCGTTACTTTAGATCTTACTCCTGATATATCAAAGCAACCTACATTTCATGATCAGGTCCATTATTCTATCAGGATTAAGAGTTCATGTGAATAGAAGTCGTAAAATTTATTATTCAATTGATAGTCGTTAGGAGAATAATAAATCTCACAGCGGTCTAGTTCAATATGTCTTAACTCTTAAAACATATCAGCTAGAAATCTGTACTTCCATGATCAAGAGAAATCATTTTAGTTAATATGTTATAGTCTTCGCAGATGAAATGCCCAATTTTATCACCGACTACGAACTATAATTCTGAGTTTATAAAGAACTTGTGATTTATATCTTCTGTGACTTTTCACATAAATCACATACTATGCATCTCATGGACTATATGATAATGTCCGAATATTCATGTTACCATTATTTTAGATAAGAATAAAACAACTTTATTAAACACAATATTAAGTCATACATTATTTCTCACATAATGTCATACATAATATCATATATAATATCATACAATAGGATTTAAGGGCACTTATCCCAACAATAATAGTATTGGAGGGTGTAAATAAGGTCTCTTACATCCTATCCTTATCAAATTTGCACTCATTACAAAAACATAATTTATTTTGTAATAATCATTTATTAGTAAATGCTAAGAGTATTCAATCTCAAAAACATAAATTTGCTCTCCTTTATTAGGTAGTGTGGAATAGTATTCAAAAGTTAGATAGAGATTTTTTTTTTTAAAGTGAGATAGAGATAACGTCCTAATTTTTAGGATCTTCCCATATGTGAGAGTTAATAAAAGTTTGAAAATTTGAATTTAAAATTAAAAGTAGTAACTTAGTTTGGAAAAGAGGAAAAAACCAAAAATTTAGGAACTTTTTAAAAAATAGTAAATTACTTTTTTAACTGGTTTGTGTTTTTAAATTTAAAATTATTTAAGTAAAAGATATATAGGGATATTTTAGAGAGTTTAAGAACTTGCGTGAAAGATATATGTTAGGTTCTAAAAGTTTAGAACAATTGGCAAATCGTGAGCACACAAGAACATGTAAGCTGCAGAAAGAAGAATTCAGAAATTGTCTGGTTTGATCGATCGAAAGACAGGCTCGATCGATCGAGAATCGTATTTGCAGAATTTTAAGTTGGCCCAAACAGCAGTTCTAGCCCATTAAGGATTAGGGTTTCAAATCTACTTCTCCCACTATATAAAGGAAACCCTAAGCACGTTTTTTACGAGGCTTTTTAGAGAGAAAAGAGTGTGTCTCTTTTATTTTTAGGGTTTTGTTCCTAAAATCTCTCTTATTATTTCTACCAGTGTTGTTCCTTGATGAATCTCAAGATCCGGTATTGCTGAAGTTGCTGCCTTCTCTAGTCATCAAAGGTGCTGATGATCTAAACCTTCAAGGGTGGTCTTGGAGTCACAAACAGGTGAGTTTGTGTTGCTAAACCTTTGAGTGGAGTCTCAAAGTCACAAACGGTGGTGTTTGTGTTTTGCAAAGGTCAAAGAAAGAAGGACTCCGTGGATCTCGGAGCTGTCACGTGGTCGTGGTAGTAAGTTTCCTACACTTCGGTAACAATAAGATGTTAGTGGTCTAAGTCTATTGTGTAAACTTCAATTCTTTCATAGTGGATTCAGTTTACCTTGAGAATAGCTAGGTCAAATCCTCCCCAGGTTTTTACCGGTGTGGTTTCCTGGGTCATCATATCGTTGTGTTATTTATTTTTCCGCTGCTTTACTTGATATGATTGTTATTATTTTAACCTAGATCTGAATAATAAATCTAAGTATTCACTTGGTTAATTAATTAGGTTAAACAATCTAGTTTACAAGGGTCTAAACGAATTGACAAGTGGTATCAGAGCGGGTAGCTCTTTTGTGTTAGATCTTTTGATCTAAGAGTTGATCCTTGATCCCTGTTATCATGGATAATTTTAAGTGTCTTACTGTTTTTGATTGTGATGATTTGAATAAAAAGGACACTGTTGTTTCTGTTGATTTTATTGATGCCTTTGAAACTCTTCGTAAGAAATTATCTAAGTCTTTAAAAATTGCTAAAAAATTTAAGGAAGAGTTAAAATTGGCTAATCTTGAAAAAGAGGAATTGATTGTTAGATTAGATGAATCTAATAAAAAGAATGAATTTTTTATAAATCAAATTTCCTCTCAAGATGAGAAGATGAAAAGCTTGGAACAAGAGTTAGTTGAATCTAAAGCTAAAATTGAAAATTTGATTAGTACCAAGCCTGCTGATGATAACAGAAGTTTTTCTGTTTCTTTTAAGCCTAAAGCTGAAAAACTTTATATCCCTCCTTTCAAGAGGAATAATAAAGAAAAGGCTTATTTTACTAGGTTAGACAAAGGTAAAAGTTCTGATGTAGACGCTGAAGTTTCTACACCTAAGTCTAAACCTACTGTTAGAGAGCATAAGAAATCTGTTTTTGTGCCTACTTGTCACCTTTGTGGTGTTGTTGGTCATATTAGACCAAATTGTTCTCTGTTGAGGCAAAACCAAAATCTGAGACTAGATTTGCTGTTAGGAATATTGATGTTCCTAAATTTGTTCCTGTTTGTCACTTTTGTGGTGTTTCTGGTCACATTCGTCCTAATTGTCATAAATTGAAATTTAAGCATTCTGTGTTTCAATCTAGGACATGTGATGATATTTTTCCGGCCATAAGTCCAAATAAATTGTTTCATATGCTTTTGAAAAATTTAAGCTTGTTGGCTTGTGAAAGGAAATTGCAGGATTTTAGTCTTTCTCAGAAGATTGGTGTAATTCCTCAAACACACTCTGCTTCACATGGATTTTCACCTACAAAGCCGAATACTCGTGCTATATGGGTGAGAAAAGATTCTCTAAGGTGAGTGTTGTTGACTTGTCCCTGATTTAATTCTTTCAATTATTTATGGACATATTTTGTTTCTGTTTTTGGTTGTTTTTTTTAGGTTGTTTTTATTTAAAAAAAAATTCCAAAAACATTGAAAAATTTCAAAAAGACAAAAATATTTTATTTTGTGTCTTGTTTTATTTGTTTTGAGGATTACATGAACTATGATATCTCTCTCTTGATTTAGAACATGCTTGATATTGTGGAGAAACATAAAAAGTATGTGTTATATAAGTGCTAAGCTATTTATGATTTTGTTTGAGTATGTACTAGTTTGTACATCTACTCAAGGGTTAATTAAGAAATTGATATTTCTTATTTGTGTACCCTCTATAGCTTAGTTAAGCACTATCATGCATAGTTTTTGCATTGTTCATTTAGCATAATGTGTGCTTTTTGTTTTTGGTCATAAATTTTTTTTAAACCAAAAATATTTTTATATGTTTTGTATTATATATCTTGGATTTATAATTAAGGTTGGCCATATTATCTTTACATAACATGTTTATGTACTTTGTTTAGCTTGGATGAGCTTATTTTATTGCACTTTACTAGTGTGAGCTTTGTAGTGCATGTTGTGTGGGAAGATGTTTATAGTTTTTGATCACTTTGTCTTGATCTTGAAGTCACATGCCTTTGATTGTTGGACTTGAACTTATTGAGAAAGGCATAAATAACCATCTCACCACTGTTTACTAGCCAATCATGAACACCTTAGTACATATCGTAAGATTTTGTGCTCGAGAAAGTGTAGCACATGCACAAAAAGAACATAAGGTGTAGCCTCGGTTAAAATTGTTAAAATTGGTGTGTACATTATTGGGCTATAATAATTTCACAATTCAAATAAAATTGGTGTGTACATTATCCCGGCTTTTATTAAGTTTCTAATCAATTAAATTAAATAATGAGGCAAATCAAGAAACTTACATGATTGCAAGCTTTTATTCTAGGAGATGTGAGAGTTATATGATGTAACTCTTTAGGTAATAGTCTCTTTCAAATTTATGTGATGAATTTTGTAGACTTTGTGATTGATTACTATTCACATTTCACCTCACATGTTTCTCAAGTTTTTGCTAGTTGCACACACTACACAAAGTTACTCTTTGCTAAACTTTGTACATGTTATTGTGTGTGATCTTGTTATGGCCATCCAAGATTATATGTTCCTTGATTTTGATGCAAAATTTGAGTTTTGAGGAAAAATTGGTTGATAAACTTGTTCTTGAGAGATCTGGGTTGTATTCATATGTTTTTGAAAAACTTTCAGTCTCATACTCATGCATTTCATTCATGAATCACTATGCTTTGAGGAGTTACTGCATTAAATTGCTCTGTTTTTCAAAAATTTGAGTTTTCCAGATTTTCGATCGATCGAAGCTGTTTCTCGACCGATCGAAATTGCGATAAAAATTTTGGTTTGATTCTGTCTGACTCGATTGGTATTCGATCGATGCTCGATCGATCGAAACTGAAAAATTTTCAGTTTTTAGAGTTTTTGACCAAATTTTTTTTCATGCATCATTTATGGTTAGGATTCACATGAATTGCTTTGATTTGTATCCATCTTGCAGTTTTGCAGTCATATCTCTTATTGTTTTCACACATAACATGCATACACTTTGCTAAATTGGGTACTCAACTTGATTTAAAAATTGATTGATTAATTTTTGAGTCCTTTGTACGTTTTAGTATATGCTATTTTTCTTGATGTGTGAATTGCAGAAAATATTTTTTTTAAGAGATATGATGGATAATCAATGTGCAAATATTTTCTCTACTCATGCAACTATTTATGGGTCACATAGTGTCAAGTTTGCATTTATTGAAAGAGAGAATATTTTTCTTCATGTGTATCCTCAACTCAAATTTTTTTTGGTTTGTGTGTTTTATTTATTCCTACCTCCTAAATTTTCCCCAAAACTGTTTTTCCCAAAACTTGTTTTGTTTTTCCTATTTTTATAGGGGGAGAAAAGTTTTTTTTAACCTTTGTTGTTCATAAGGGGAGTTGTTGCTCTTTATAGGGGGAATTATCTCTTTTTTTTTCTATAGAGCTAATCTGTTTTCTGTTCCCTTGGTTCTTTTTTTTTCTCTCATGTTTACTGTCACTTTACTCTTTGTTTGAGTTGTATTTGTCAATACGTGACAAAAAGGGGGAGAAATAGATGAAATGTAGGAATCCTGTTTGTTTTGTTTAGGGGGAGAATATAATAACTTTTTGAAGTATCTAACTTAGGGGGAGAGTTAGTTTACTTTTGTTTTTATATTGTGCTTCATTTTGTTTATATGTTTTTTTTCCACACATGCGGTGATGTGTTTGTTGAGTGTTTCAGGAAAGACAGGTGCATTCTAATCAAGATCTTCTACCTCTTCTTGGCAACTTCTAGGTTAAGAGTCTTAGATTGGGATTTGTGATGTAATTGGGCATTTTATTGTATTGGGTTGTTCTTGTATTTTAACATTTCATTTTGTATGAAAGTTTTGTCACGAATTGCCAAAGGGGGAGATTGTTAGGTTCTAAAAGTTTAGAACAATTGGCAAATCGTGAGCACAAAAGAATATGTAAGCTGCAGAAAAAAGAATTTAGAAACTGTCTGGTTCGATCGATCGAAAGACAGGCTCGATCGATCGAGAATCGTATCTGCAGAATTTTAAGTTGGCCCAAACAGCAGTTATAGCCCATTAAGGATTAGGGTTTCAGATCTACTTCTCCCACTATATAAAGGAAACCCTAAGTACGTTTTTTACGAGACTTTTTAGAGAGAAAAGAGTGTACCTCTTTTATTTTTAGGGTTTTGTTCCTAAAATCTCTCTTATTACTTCTACCGGTGTTGTTCCTTGATGAATCTCAAGATCCGGTATTGCTGAAGTTGCTGCCTTCTCTAGTCATCAAAGGTGCTGATGATCTAAACCTTCAAGGGTGGTCTTGGAGTCACAAACAGGTGAGTTTGTGTTGCTAAACCTTTGAGTGGAGTCTCAAAGTCACAAACGGTGGTGTTTGTGTTTTGCAAAGGTCAAAGAAAAAATGAGTCCGTGAATCTCGGAGCTGTCACGTGGTCGTGGTAGTAAGTTTCCTACACTTGGGTAGCAATAAGATGTTAGTGGTCTAAGTCTATTGTGTAAACTTCAATTCTCTCATAGTGGATTCAGTTTACCTTGAGGATAGCTAGGTCAAATCCTCCCCAGGTTTTTACCGGTGTGGTTTCCTGGGTCATCATATCGTTGTGTTATTTATTTTTCCGCTGCTTTACTTGATATGATTGTTATTGTTTTAACCTAGATCTGAATAATAAACCTAAGTATTCACTTGGTTAATTAATTAGGTTAAACAATCTAGTTTACAGGGGTCTAAACGAACTGACAATATATTAGTACGCAAAATGATAAAACTCAAATAGGGAATTATATTATTAATAATATAGAATAGATATATATATATATATATATATATATGATTTAGAATTTAATTGGTTTTAGACTTTTTGATTTTTGCACATAATAATTCACTTACTACAGAAATTTTAAACTTAGATGAACACGTGACAGAAAATTAAACTCTAATTAAAACCCAATTTAGAATCTAATTAGATTTGAACTCTTCGATTTTTACAACTCAGTAATTCACTTGGTACGAAAAATTGAATGGAATACGTAGTGCAAAATTAAGAATTCAATTAAAATATAATTAGATTTTTTTTAAAAGTTTTGGCTATTAATATATATATATATATATATATAGATTATCAAAAATTAAAAAAAAAAAAGTATTCGTTTCTCAATAAATTTATATGTTTCATTAGTTCATGACAAAAACAGTGCAAGACAGTACACACGGCTTTTTTTTTTTTTTTTTTGCCAAAACGCACGGCTTTTTATTAACTAATAATCTTGATAAAAACTATATATTTTATTATAAGTTTCAAAATATATATTTTTTGAAATAATAAGTCTATAAAATTTTAGTTTAATCGGTTAGAGAAAAGCCAGATTCTGATCCGGGGAGAAGCATATAGGTAGAGACGTGTATGTATCATTATTTAATTTACTTTGACACCTGACAGTTTACAGCCGATTGTATGCATGTAATAATTACTACGGATTATTACTAGTCGCTAATCCGTACAATACATGAAAAAGCTATTGTGTATAAAAATATAAACCGCTTTTTTCTCTTCCTTTTTGATTGTACATTAGAATTCCAGTATTATAGTTTCCTATCTTTGATATGAAACATTAAATTATGTAATGAAAAATAGAAATCAAACTTAAGTTTAAAATAAAATAAAGAATTAAATGTTTAACATCCTGAATTATTCATAAATTGTATAAAATACAAATTTAAAAAACTACTTAATCAATATTTCAAATAAATTGAAAAAAAAAAAGAAAACTTTAAAAAGTGTTCTTTGTATCTTCTTCTTTTGTTGCTTTATAATAGTCACTAAATATGTCCTTTCGTTTTTCTTGAATACAAATGTTGGTGTGAGTTGCACATTGCATTGAACATCAACTTTTTGAAACTTTGTAGAATCACCACCTTGTTCACTTGATAAGTTGCTACTACATTCATTTGAAGTATCACTGATGTAAGCCCGACAATAAAACAGGTTGATAAATGTATTACAGCATAAAAAAAATTAAATATCTAATTTGTAATTTTGCTATTTTAAAAAATACGTACTTCTGACTTTTTATCAAGCTAAATTGCTTTGTCAGTATTTTCAAAAGATTCAAAAACTTTCTTAACAGTGTAGAATTCCCATCTACACTTAAGATTATAGTCATTTAGTTGTATTTGGAAAAAAAATTCTATTCCATTCAGATTTTCTATTTGCACAGGAAGGACGACTTCTTCGGGCACTTAACAAAAATATTATTTTTCAAATTGTACACTCAAGTAAAACTTGGACAAAGATGTTCTATTGAAAAAAAAATTGTTCATAGCAATAAACGGGAGTTCTATTGATCCATGTTTCCTATGGATGTCTCATAATGAGTATGTACGAACTTTTTTGTTGATTGGAAGTAAATTTAATGATGAATGCTGACTATTTTGAAGGATAAAATGTTATACATAATGGTCGGAAGCAAAACTGATTTAGTGATTGTGAAAATTTCGCAGATATTTGACAAATTCACCAATAAATTATAAATTATTCCTTAGAAGTTGATTGTATCAACAGCATGTGTACTCAGTCCTTTGCTGCAACAATATTTAAAGAGAAGGCCAATAATATTTGATTGAAAAGTTCCATCTTTTTTCAGTAGTTTTGACAGAAATTCATAAACCCAATAGTGAAACCCTTTTTAGACAACCTTCAAGAAGGTTTCGTGATGGCCAACTATCATACATTTTATACATAAGAAGGCTAGAAAAATTAAAAAAAAAAAAATTAGAGGAAAGTAGCAAACCTTGGTGGTGGCGTTGATAAAAGGCAAAGATTGAAGGGTCGAACTATAGAGCGCGATTGAGAGAGAATGAGCAGCGATCAATCTGACATCCTGTATGAATTTCAAGCAATATATTTATTCAGCAATCTAGCCATAGGAATCCAATTTTCAGCCAACATTAAAGAAACATTAATAGAAGAAACCATTATGTTCAAAACTCTAATCATTAAAAAATCAAACCTACTTACCAATACCCCTTAAACTTTCAAATTGATAACCTTTGAGACCATTATGATTCAATTAATCTCCTTTCTACTATATAAACCTATCTCACCATCAATACCAATCTCAATTTCTAACATATGAATCATAAAAAATTCAAACCCATAGCTCAGTTTCCACTAAAAATATTCAAATTGATTAAAGCTTTTCTTTCATGAGACAACTGATGATAACCAAAACAACAATAAATGAAATTTTCCGGTAGTTAGAAGCACCAACAACAAATAGGCAAAAAACCTTCAAAGTTTCAATTTCATATTCTTATTCAAAATAATTATAAGAATTGCAGCAGCAACATAATTGCTTTGACTCTAATTATCTCTCTGCAGTAGATTTTTTCACAATCTAAGAAGCTTTAATCTATATTTTATGCAAAGAAGTGACTCTTTTGCACAAACTGTTGGGGACCAGTACTTTTAATTGACTGCCAGTGCCATGTCAAACTAAAGTAGAATGGTCAATAATTGCAGAAATTTTGGTTCTAGAAAGCAATTAATTTCCTACAATTTTATTTTGATAAGTGAGTTGAACATGTGGAGCTAAAGTCAAAATGAAGATTTGTCCAGTTGTTTAGTCTCTAATAACTCATGGTCTTTGAAAGAATTTATTTTTATTTTTTGGAGGAGGGGTGTATTCTACATGGTATTCATGTTAAACAAAACATCAATCTATAAGAAAAATAATTTTAAGAATTGTTTACAGGAAAATAAAATTTATGCAAACAGCCTAAACATTTAGAAAATATAAAGATCAAACGTTACAGCCCAACTTACTTGTCACCAATAAATTTTGCGTGAGTAAAGTAGCCAAGAGAGAGCACCTCCATAAGATTATGTTACTTATCAAGACCCTGTTGCCCAGCAAAATGCATAAGCCTGTGGCTGTCTAGAGTATTTCCCCTGTGTGCATTTAAGACAATGTTAGTGGAATCTCAAATAGATTAAGGTCGCTTCATAGCTTCCTCACCTATATAAAGTTATCCATATATTTAAAATTGTTTTTATGCTTATGTGAGTCCTGAAAGGTTATATTCTAATCCATGGCCCCTAAAAACCTGAAAATTTGCAAAGCAGTCATAATTATTTATTGCATACAATGACCAGCCAAATCAAACTTAATGCAAACAAATCAATGATATGTATATAAGTGATTCAGAGAATTTTTGGAAAACCTCTGACATCCGGGCTTCTATCCTCTCAGTTTGAGATCCAAACTTGTTCCTGTAATACTCTTTCCTATTGATGCCTTCTTTTGGGGCAGAAGGATTAAGTTGAAATGGATGCCATCTAATTTGCAAATGTAATTGATAAAAGATAAAAATAGGAACACAAGCATGTGTGCACATGCACACGCAAATAGAGAGAGAGAGAGAGAGAGAGAGAGAGAGCAAACCTCAAAGTCATAGTGATCCTTAGATGCAACTATAGCTTTGTCAATATTTTTTTTGCTCACAAAGCACCATGGACACACAGTGTCTGAACTGATATCTATTTTTATAAGCTTTTTCTGAGTGTTGTTTCCAATTGACTTGGACGCAGACATGATGCCTTTGTATCTGCAAGTTTTCTGAAATATATTGATTCAGTTTTGAATACAGTGAAGTACAGTGGTTTTTCTTCTTCACATGTTATAACTCAAGATAGCATTTTCTACCAAAGAATTATTAACTTAACAAATTACAAACACATGTACTCTTGAATTGGAACCCCTGGATCAAAATGAAGCCAGGTGCATAACCCATGACTACTTGAAAAGCTATATTATTCAAAATTAATAAAATTTTCTGCAATGACATTTGTGGCTTCATTAGAATAATCATTATTGATCTCCATCACATGAAATAGTATCTACATAGGGACAGAGCAGAAGCACTGCCACTCAAGTAAGCAATGCCTCCCCATGTCACCTAAGCTGTCAACAACAAAACTTGTCAATCTCAGCCTGATTGCATTCATCAAGTAATACAAACCAACATGCAAAACCCAAAAATATCCCTAAAAAATCACAAACTTGGTCATCCATAAAAAATAAAAACAAATCTGGATATTCATAAACTTGGTCATCAAAAACACGAAATTTAAACTCTAATCAACCACTAATCTATCCAAACCTACTGTATCTGAAATTTCAACTAAAAAATTTCTCAAATTTGAATCACATACATAGACCAAAATTCAACAAAAGCAATCAGAAAAATCAACTAGTACATACAATTCAAAAGAAACCAATACATAAAAAACCCATTCTCACCTTCTTTTCGTTTGTAATTAAAAACAATAACCCAAATGCCTAAATTAAAGACCATCAACCCAATAAGACACTCAACTCAAAATAACAAAACTTGAATCATATTTAACACCAATTTTTCTTGTCTAAAAATACCTGCACTGTAGTGGTTCCGATGGTATATAGGTGGAGGCTAGGCTGAAGGTGGGGTGACGGTTTGACATGGTGGCAGCCCTCAGATCTTTCTCTCTCTCTGCCATTGACGGAAAAAGACCTGAACGGTTTTTGGTTTTAAGAAAGAAAAAGAGAATAGCTGAACTTGTCGAAGGAGAAGGAAAATCAAAATCGGAAGGGAAGAGAAAGCATCTGGAATTTGAAAGCCTAAGGTTTGAAAGAGAGGAGTCGGGTTAAGCTAGGTTTTGTTTTTTTATTTTAATTTTAAGTGAAAAGGGTTTTTAATTTTAATTTTTTAAATATTGTGTTGATGTCAAAAATTGTGAGTTCGGTTTTATTTTTTTTATATAGATTATTATTTTTGGTAGGGATGGCAATTTTTGCCCGATCCGCGGGTACCCGGCCCGGCCCGACCCTAATGGGCCGGATTTTACCCGGTCCGATAAGAAATAGGGTCGGGTTTGGGTTTTTTTAAAAAAACCCGAACCGGGTCCGGGTCTGGTCCGGGTTTTTATAAAAACCCGGCCCGGCCCGACCCGAACCCGACCCGTATGTAATATTATTTAAAAAAAAAAAACCCTAGGTATAAATACAACTCTTTCACTCCTAAAAATAACTTCCCTAACCCTAATTTCTCCCCCTCTCAGCCGCCTCTCTCTTCTTCACTCTCAATCTCAGCCACCCCTCCCTCTACCTCACTCTTTCTCTCTCTCACTTGCTGCCGCCTCACTCTTTCTCTCTCTCACTTGCTGTCGCCGGTCACTTCTCCACCTCATCGATCTCATTGGTCCCTGCCTCCTTCACCGAGCTGCTCATTAATCCACCTCGTTGTAGAGATCGCGAGCTCCTCCCTCACCACGCCGCTCACTCCTCCATCTCGCCGCAGGCGCCGCTCACTCCTCCACCTCGCCGCAGACACTGCTCACTCCTCCACCTCGCTGATATGTTCTGTATTTTTATTTTTATTTTTATGAAAGATCTGATCTGTTTTTATGTTCTTAAACTTTGATCTGTTGGGGGGTTTTTCATGTTTTCGTTTTTGGAGTTTTGGAGGGGTTGAAATAGATTTAGGATTAGACTCTAATTTATCTGTATTTTTTTTTTTTGATGAAAGATCTGATTTGTATTTATGGTCTTAGATTTTGATCCGTAGTATTGAATAGAATTTTTGTGCTTTTTACTTTGTTTTGCATTGTTCTTGTGTTGGTTTCTGTTCTACACAGATTAAAGATTCGGGCAATTTTTTTTTTTTTTTTTTTTTATGATTGGGCCTGATGTGGCGGGTCCCGCGGGGCCCGTGGAGCCCGACGGGGCGGGTCTGGGGCGCAAAAAAAAATCCGTTTGTTAAACGGGGCGGGTTCGGATTTTTTAGGTAGACCTGCGGGTCGGGTTCGGGTATTAAAAAACCCGGCCCGAACCCGACCCGTTGCCATTCCTAATTTTTGGAGATACGTATGTATTTTTATTTATTTATTTATTTATTTATATATTTATAAAAGGTATGTATGTCTCAAATTAGTAATTACTAAACCCACGCGCACTCAATTCTCAATAGTCGACACTCAATAGACATCAATCATATATAGGCTTAAAAAAAAAAAAAAAAAATCATATGATATGAATATAACATAAAAAAAGAAAGAAAGAAGAATTACAAGTAATACTAAAATTTGATTATTTTCTCCCTTCCATTTATTTTTTCTCTTTTGTCAGTCAGTCAGTCAGTCATAGGCTGTTTTAAGAATTTCCAACTTCTTCTTCTTCTTCTTTTTTCTTCCTCTTCCTCTTCCTCCCAGCGTTGAATCCCATTCCCACCTCTAAAACAAACATCATTGTTTCTGATTCTGATTCTGATTCTGATATTTGATATTTGATATTTGGGTGGGTGGGTATATCTATCTTTGTCTGTCTCTATCTCATTTGCTCCATTTCCTTTCATATATAAATAAATAAATAAATATATATATATATATATATATTTCTGTACTAATTTTCTTCTATTTAGGTCATCTTAATTCATTCATTCGTTCATACATACTAGTAGTATGCCGACTAGTGTTACTTGTACTATTTTCACTTCCCAACATAGATTCAGGCAAATCGCTTTGGAACCCTAGCCCTAGACCTACCAACATCAACATCTCTTCGTGTTTGATTAGTCAATCGGACATGGAGAATGGCTACGATGACGTTAAATTGGCCGATAAATTCTCCGGCTTGGCCGTCACCGCCACCAACATCGTCGATAATGATAATGATCGCAACAACAACGACAGTTTGTATCAGGTAATAAAAGCCGTGGAAGCCGCCGAAGCTACCATCAAGCAACAGGTTGAAGAGAACACTCGTTTGCGGAACGAGCTCCAAAACAAAATTCTTGAGCTCGACAGATATGTATGATTTTGTTTTTGTTTTTGTTTTTTTAAGCTGAACAAAATTCTTTCAACTCTGAAAGACAACACTAACACTAAACTACGATTTGACGATTGCAGCAGAGGGTAGATGAATCATCAATGGCTCAAAGACATACATGGAATGGGCGCGGTCATGAATCAGCTCCCGACGATAGGTTTCGGAGCATGAGCATGAGCAATGCGTCGATTGCTCCATCATCAGGTCCAATTATTCTCCATCAAGATTTAAAGCCAAACACTGAGGCTGCTTCTACTTTGCAGAGTCATGCAGCAAGCAACACCGACACCAGCAGGCCTCCACCCGATATTGCCTTCTTCTCTTTGCCATCTACACCTCCTTTCTCTCCGGGCAGGTATAATCTACATTACCATTTCCAATTTAACTCAAATGCTTTCTTGCATTAATTTTCCTCCGAAAAGATCAACTTTGATTCTGCTTTCATTCATCAATGCAACTAAGTCTTGGCTTAGATGGCTATTCTGTTTTCACTCATTAATATATATATATATATATATATATATACACATATCTCTTCCAAAGATATCTTGTAAAACATCAAAACAAGAAAGAATTTGATGAAACAACTCTAGACTATGTAGTTCGCTCTATTTTGTTCATAATAATAAATGTCACTCGGTATTGTTAATTAGAATTCGCCAATGTTGTGTGTGTTGTCTTAGGTATCAAATGGAAGAACATGATGCACGGTTCAATTTAACTGGACAAGGGCTGATGCCGATAACTGAAGTTAATAATAGTAGCACTCTTTGGAAGCAGGTATAATTCATATAGTTCTAGAAGAGAAGAATTGGTTTTCTTCTTTTAAGTTAAATGTTTAATGGACCAGATGTATTTGTGTAGGATCTTGCTGTCAAGATTCGGGAACAAGAAGAGGAGATTATGCAATTACGGAAGCATCTTGCAGATTATTCTGTTAAGGTAAAAACGGCTAGTGTATATTTCTTCTTTTCTTCCTCTTGTAGGATTGTTTTCACTTATATGCTAATTGAAGTGACTAATATTAAATATGTTATGATAGGAAGCGCAAATACGCAATGAAAAATATGTTCTGGAAAAGCGCATTGCTTATATGCGTCTGGTAGGCAGTATTTTTTTTTTTTACAAATCTTATTACCTTCCTTTCCCCTTATTTCAGTTTGGGGCTTGATGTAAAGTTTTTTGGTTGTCTTGATTCTAGGCCTTTGATCAGCAGCAACAAGACCTTGTGGATGCTGCATCAAAAGCTCTCTCATACAGACAAGACATAATTGAGGAAAATATACGTCTCACTTATGCATTGCAGGTAGTTTTATGATTCTCTTTTCTTATTTTCTCATACCAGGTGGATGTTGATTTTGTGTTTGTATATTCAACTATATTGTCAACAAAATCTTCGGTTATTTTAATTATTCCATCCCCCCCCCCCACCCCAAAAAGAAAAACCTTCCGTAGATCAGTTTTCTCAAATAGTTATGTAAATATGATGCTACAAATGGTGTTAGGAAACCAGATTAGGTTGTTAGTCATATTTACTGATTTTTTTTTTTTTATATACTTTAACCTAAGTATTATGGTTCTATTTTATATCTGTTAGGATGCACAGCAAGAAAGATCAACATTTGTTTCGTCTTTGCTGCCTCTTCTATCAGAGTACTCTCTGCAGCCACCAGTTCCTGATGCCCAGTCTATTGTTAGCAATGTCAAGGTCAAGTTTAAGTTTAAATAATTTTTATGTGTTGTCATTTCTGATATAGACATTGCTTCTGTCATATTGTAAATATCTTTGAAGTAGACCATAGTATAAGTACTGAACATTCATAAGCTTCCACTACTCGTACCTTTAGCTGGCAAATGAATTATTATTATCCATTAATATTCTCCAGATATACAAATTTAAGATTTTTTTATGTTCTTGTAATTGTGTACCATTTATAATCTTTCTTTGTACAACTCTTTAGGAGAGTTCTGTTTATACACCCTGTTTACATAAAATCTCCTCCTATTCAAAAAAAAGCATTATAGGTAAGCAGTTCCATTGATAATCTATCGTGTTAGCGAGATAATGAAAACCATTGTCATTAGCATGGTAATTTCTCATACAGCCACTCTTTCTCTCTCTCTTTCTCCAACCTCCTTAAGAAGGGAAGAAAGGAAAGAGAAAGGGAATTCTGAGATTAGTTGGATTTCTTCTCTGTCCTTGCTTGAGAGAGATTATGGGTAGCATCCACATCTCATTTACTTAGTGTTGTCTCTCTTGTAACTTCCACTTGTGTTAACTTCTATGCTGAGATTTCTTTGGGGTGACGGTATAAAACCTTGAGAGTATGACATTGTAGATTGGCTTTTTCTTATTTTTCAAATTAAGTAGTCCAACATTGTTCTGGCATTGAAGGGAACAATGAAATCATGTGGAGCGAAAAGGTGGACAGTTATAGCTTGGGTCAATAGATTTGAAGGCCTTTTTTTTTTTAATATCAATTCAAGGGGTAGCAAGTTTGAATTACTTGCTTCAAGCTCAGATTATACTGGCTTGGTGGCTGAGCGTTACTTGCCGAAAGTTAAATATTTTAAGGAGGATGACTGAGGATTTTATGAGAAACTTTACATTGCTTATGAGGAACAATCATGAACCATTAGATTCTATCTAGATATAACTAGTGACAAATTTATGGCTATGCTCAGCCTTGATTTTAATTGTGCAGCTATAGCTGTGGTCAACTAACTTCATTCCTCATACATTTATGTAATATTGCATTCTAGTTGCACTTTAAAGTGTGTTCCTCTCAAAGGAGACATGCATTTCTAGAGGGCCACTAAAATATTTACGTGTTGGCCATTGGATGTGCCTTGCTTCAAGGCACACTCTAAGCTCGCTTTAAAAAAAAATATTTCTCTTGTAAGTTCTAGTATTATATCTGGCCTATATTATTTTCAATATAGGGAATGCCGGCATGATGCTTAGACTGTTTCAAAGCACGCCCCCTCCCTGCAAAATTTGGCTTTCTGTTTAGTTTATTTGGTGGATGGTGGTGAAGGGGATGGAGCACTGTATTTTTCATTTGTTGATGTTATGTATATCTGAAATTATCCTTGCTTCTAGAGGGGTCTTTAATAATTTCCCCCCTCCCTTCTCTCTCTCTCTCTCTCTCTCTCTCTCTCCCCCCCTCCCCCCTTCCTAAAAAAAAAGAAAAAAAAGAGCTCTCATGGAGGATAATTTTTCATATTTTTAAAATTTGGCTTGTTATAAAGAAATCCTGATGGAAATTATTAAAATTTCTAAAAAAAGTTTCTGCTTTATTGCAGGTCTTGTTCAAACATTTGCAGGAGAAGCTCCTTCTTACTGAGGTATGTTCTCTATATTTGAGATTCTTTATGGCTAATCTTCCGTTTCGAATTTGAATTGTTGCATCTGGCCTTGATCCTTAATTGATCAGTAAACCTAAACTGTGTGATGTTAGCTTAAGATATCCTGGATTTGGCTGTTTGCTGAGGAATTGGAAGTTTGAGGTTAGGTCTTACTTCTGGGCCTTGAGGGGGATGCTTAGATATTAGTTTTATCTTGGAGAAGCATTTGGCAAGCTGAAGTCCCAGCAAAAGTGTTTTTTATTTTTGGGTTGCAGGGGTGGGGGGGTGTTGGTTGGACAGCAGCTCAGATGATAACCCTAATGGTGGATAATTTTGGAGAATGTAACAAAATTGTAGCTGATTCTTGCTGTGTGCAAATTAAGGAGACTGGACTTCGTCATTGCGCTATTGTGCAGGAATTGTGGTTACTAGTCTTCTCTTTGTTTGGGATTTTGGATGATACCTAGGTTAGTTGTGGCATTTTTGACTTGCTGGAAAGGTTCCTTCAATAGATACCAAAATAAAGTGATAGGATAAAGTTTTCCTCCAAACTGGTGTGAAGGAATCTCCTCCAACCCATTATGTGTCTATTCATAAAACCATCCACGTGTATTAAATCACATGACTCATTAAATTATTTAAACAAGTCACATGACTTCTAAAGTAGGTTTGTAACTAAAAGTACACATGGATGGTTGTTTGAATTACCTCGTAGTGGGTTGGATGAATTTTCCTTCAAATTGGTTTGGAGGTAAACCCTATCCAAAGGTTCCTTCAATAGATACTAGAATAAAGTGATAGGATAAAGTTTTCCTCCAGACTGGTGTGAAGGAATCTCCTCCAACCCATTGTGTCTATCTATCTATAAAACCATCTGCGTGTATTAAATCACATGACTTATTAAATTATTTAAACAACTCACATGACTTATAAATAGGTTATGTGACTAAAAGTACACACGGATGTTTGTTTGAATTACCTCGTAGTGGGTTGGACGAATTTTCCTCCAAATTGGTTTGGAGGTAAATCCTGTCCAAAGTGATATCAAATGCTGTCCCCTTACTTCTTATATGGTGCATGGAGAGGAAGAAACCTGAGGACATTTGAAGGCACAAAGTGTTCAGTGATTGATCTTACTACTATAGTTTCTTTACGAGAGCATTATTTGTTTTTTCTTTTTCCAAAGTTGATTATCTTGACCGTGTTCATTTTTTTTTTTGGTCATAGTCAAAGCTAAAGGAGTCTCAATATCAATTAACACCTTGGCGTTCAGATGTGAACCACCCGAATTTTGCTCCACAATCACCAGCCCACACCATTGGTGCACCATTGATAACTTCAGTATGCCCATATGCCTTCTTGTTATTCCTCTACATGTCTCTCTCTCTTTTCTCGCTTTTTCTAATTATATAAATTCTCTGTCAGAACAAAAATGAACTTGAACTGGTCCCTCAACCAACACATTCCCATGGAAAGATACCAATTTCTACTTCTGATGCTCAGACGGTTAGAGATTGGGATCCATTGAGTCACCATCAGAGTAGTTTGGGTGGTGTTGCAGCACAAAATCGGGAACCCGAGGACTTGGGGAGGTATTCACCTCTTGCAAGCAGGTGAGCCTGGTCAAATGGAGACTGCTACTGTGAACTGAATGTACAAATTACAACCATCTGCATTTGTTGGTGGGTTCTGTTCTCAATGAATTTTTATGTTGAATGGTCATGTATGCGTGAATTGTTGTAAAAAATGTGTGTTAATGAGAGCAGGTTGTGAACGTTCTGTACGAAATCAAATATCTACATATTCTTATTGATTAATTGACACCTTTTTTTATTAGGGCAGCCAGTTTGACTCCACTACCATTCCCTCTGTTTGTTACCTTTATTCTCAATTTAAAAATTTGATGCAATACTTATAAAAGATTCTGAAACTAATATGATCTTATTTTTTTAATTTAAAAAGAGGTTTAAAAACCTTAATCTATTTGAAATATATAACAATTGCATTTTGTGAATAAGAAGATAGCTAGGATTCTACAGTATGATTGTTGTTGCGTTTTATAAGATATCAGCTTAAAACAAACTTAATTTGCATATAAGGTGTACCTCTGCTTCTAATGAGTTGTTATTGATCTATCAAAAAAGAGAGTGGATAATCTTGGTTAAGTGTAAGCCCCTAGCGGACTCCCCAAAAAGAGTACTCTAACTCTTGGTGGCTTGGGCACTTAATAAGCTCAAATATGTATTGCTTCCATTCTTTTTTAATAAGTGAAAGAAACAGTGTCCCATAAAAACCCGTGTTCTTTGTTCTTTATTAGGTAATATTTGTCTTGATTGTTTTAAGCATGAATGTTTTTAGAGGCTGGAAGCCATTCATCATAAAATTCTTATGGTGTTGTGTAGCCTTTTATTGAGTATGGTTTTGTAATAGGTTGTCAATGTTACAAGATGTCAAAAAATGAACTTAAACGGTATACTGTTTAAACTGTCTAGTTAATAAAATGATTGTTTTTGAACAACCTATGATGGATCTGAATATATTGTTATGCACTTTGAATGATTGGATGGCTGCTTTTAGTTTTCATTCCTTCTCTAAATTTGTTGGATTTTCTTGATTGTTGTAATTATAATGGATTTAATTGATTGTTGTACACAACCTTTGCTCTTGGAAGTGCTTTACTTATTAAAAAAATAATAATAAGATTGATTATTTAGCACCTTTCCTGGTCTCCCTCACCCTGCGCCAATTATTAACTAAATCTTTTAGTTTCTTTTGATGCAACTGGTGTATCAGTGTATCATATTTTTTTATCGTACATAATTTTATAATTGCCACAATCTAGAAATTCATTATGGACAATTGAACCTTCTTAAACTGTTTCTTTTTAAGAACCAAAAATATTTGTGCTAAAATAACAGATGCCAAGAAAAACAAATGGCCTTGGACACGCAATGGATCTTGAAATACTATTTCTGCATCCCCCTGACCAAATCCACATACATTAGGATTACTCGTTAATGGTTGATCAAGTTGGACTGTTTCTCCCTCTGAAACAAGTTCATGTCCCGGGAGGATAATATCAACCACTAGATGTCCATTTAATGTATACACTGGCTATTTCGTATCCTCCTTTTCCTTAGAAATCATAGATAGCTTAAACTTGAATATCTAAACAAGATGTATTTTGTATTTTTTATTTTTTGAAATTTTTTTGGTAGATAAACCCTTTAAAAAGGCTCATGTTAAAGGTGTAATGAGAATGATTATATATAATATGCGGTGAGAGCTGTGTATTTTGACTTATCCTAAACAAAAAAAAGAAGGGGGAGAGATAAAAAGAGATTCCCCACTCCCACGACTTTTTCTCTATCTTCCCCCTCCCCACCTCTTTTATTGCTAGATCCAGTGTTTATCTTCACAATCCCCCTCTTCCTCCACTATTGTACTTCTCTCAGTTCTCAAATGAATGCAACTGTTTTAGTTCTTTGTAATGCACTAAATGTTTGTTTTATTTTTGGATGTTTCTCTTGTATATATTTCATGTACTAGGGTTGCACCACTTATTTGCTTCTGGATGAAATTTTTTACTTATAATAACAAATTGCAATAAAGGCTTGTTTATATCTGGAGGCAGACAAAATGTTAGTTTCTGAGATAACTTTAGTAGTGACATTCTGCCTCATATGTTTTTGAAGATAAGTTAGGCAACTGAGGTTGCAGTAGGTTTGTGACTGGGAAATGGAGCTAATTTTGGAAACAGCTTTGACAACTTGGTGCTGGATGTGTGTGTGTATCTAAGTTTTGTTAATTTTATTTTACATTTTTGCTCGTAGGTTGTCTAATTTCTTTATGGTTCTGATGACTGCTTAAAAGGTTTTAGATGATAGTAGGGAGTGTTTTGGAAGGTAACTGATGGTAGTAGGGAGTGGGATTTTAAGTACCAATTTTTTGTCAAAATTCTTCTCATTATTTAGCAACAATTCATTTTATGCTACCATTTTGGGAATTTTTTCTTTGTGGTTGTTTTTTGGTAAGATCTGTTTTATTTTGGGTGATATCTGACTGTTAGTACAGTACTTAGTAGAGATGGTATGGATCTCACTTAACTGACTCTCTATGCTTAAAGATTCAAGCATCTCATTTCTGGAGCTCAAATATGGATAATTTGGAATTTCCTGGTTTTCACATGAGAAGCTGATGAATGTTCTTGTTTTTATATTCTGAATGTTCAGTGTTGGTTTGCTTGAGCTTCTAGATGATTGCTACTTTTTGAAAATTTATTTTCCATGATTGTAAGATAAAACTGGAAGGTTGAACATTTTTTAGCTTATTAAAAATGGCTTTCTCAGCACATAGTAGCTTATCTTGGCTGTTCGTTCTTACAAATTTACTTCTGGATAATTAATTCAATTAAGGATGATTTCGATGATGGATCTTGCTGTCCATGTTTCATTGTTCCTTCCACTGTTGTGTAATCTCTTCCCTTTGTTACCTTCAACAACTAATTTATATTTGCCTAGTAAAACAAGCTTGCATTTCTTGGATTTATTGTGAGGTTATGTACTGATTGTCAGTGCATCATGATGATTGCATGGCAAGTGCTGCATATGTATTTTTTTTATCATATAAATGTGTTGTCCTGCTCAAGTGTCTTGTTTGTGTTGCAGTGGTATACCTGGGCAGCTTGCTGTTACTCAAAGTGAGGTACATGCAGCGCGTTATGGTGAAGAAATCACCAGCAAACAGGTCACATTTCGTGAACCAGTCAGCAACAGTGAGATGGATGATCCAGAATCAGAGGGAAACCAGAATGAAAGAGAATCTTCAGCAAATTGGAGTTCAGGAAACTCACCTTACACAACCACAATTGATGATCCTGGCTCCTCGTATTCTCCTTATCTAGCGCCCGTACTTGAAGAACCTTCCTCATCGTTTTCTGAGGGTAACTTTAGTTTACTTTCAGTTTTGCTGTTTCGTCTCAGCACTGCTGTTGGCTATTCGAAACTGATTAGATTTCTATATGCAGCTGCAGATGATGATCCATTACCAGCGATAGAGGGCCTTCAAATTTCAGGCGAAGCTGTTCCAGGACGGGAGCTCCAGGCATGCGGATATTCTATTAATGGGACAACCAGTTGTAACTTTGAGGTGCCTTTTCAGGATCTGTTCTTTGAATCTCTTATCTCATTTTACGGGATTTGGTTACAGAAATTTTCTAAATGCACCATGAAACACATAATATTGTGGAATACTTAGATGTGATACATATGCTAATCTAAAATCTTGTGATTTTTTTTTTTAATTTTTTATTTATCTTACTGCCAGTGGGTACGGCACATGGAAGATGGATCTGTTCATTACATTGATGGTATCTTTTTGTTTTCCTTGAGCTCACTGGTTTTGTGTGTGTTTTATTACCATCCTTATCTAGATATATGGGTCTTATGTTGTTTCTGGTGACAGGAGCAAAGCAACCAAACTATCTTGTCACAGCTGATGATGTTGAAACATACCTTGCTATTGAAGTGCAGCCTCTGGACAACAGGAAGCGCAAGGTATTGTTTCTCTCTTTTCCCTTTTACTTCCTCCCCCCCCCCCCCCCCCCCTCCACCCAAAAAAAAGAAAAGAAAAAGAAATTTATGTTGGGATGGAGTGGGTATTGATTATGGTATTCTATCTTATTCATAATGGTACCTATTTTTAGTTGTTCTCTGTAAAATAGGAAGTCAGCCAATGTTCTCTCCCTTGAATATACTTGTATACTCTCCAAACTGGTGTATATTACACATCTGGGCATTTGGTGGTTGCAAAAGTTCTACTGCTTGTTTAACTTACAAAAAAAAAAGTTCTAGATGTATAGACAATTTTAGTAGATTGATCATAACCTTTTTCTTTGTGAATGCAGGGAGAGCTTGTAAAGGTTTTTGCTAATGACCACAAAAGGATCACTTGTGGTAAGTAATTATAATCTGATGAATCAAGTCTTGCATGGTTCTCCTTTATTTTTTGAACTATGTTTTACTTTTCCACTGCTTTCCCGATTCTTTTTATTGGGGTGCTTATCAATTCCTGTGCTTTTGCATGGTTTCTTAAATTTTCTAGTACTCCCAGGAAAAGGAAGGGGGAGGGGAGGCATCGTCTGGAGTGTCTTGTCTGTCTAATTTTGTTGATTTTGTTATTGAGCTTTTTTTTGTTTTATATTGTAATTTTTTCCCCCTAATAGTTGACATAGGTTTTGTATTCCCGTCACTTGTTTGGTTGCTAAATGATGCTTGTTTGTATATATATACAGGACCCATTTCTAAATCAATTAAAGAAGTTTAGAAGAATCTCCTCTAAAACATTTTTGAAACATAGTATTTGATTACGAAGAAAAAAATGGAACCAGAAAATGCATTTTGGGCACATATGGGAATCATTGGTAATGGAAACTATTGTAGCATTCTCATTCATGTGTTTGATATGACATGACAAATGTTGGAACAAGATAATATCTTAATTTAATTTCCTAAAATATCTTTATAAATTTTGTATTCATTAAGATTTTATTAACTTTTGTAGGCCTCAATTTTCATTCCCCCTTTTAAAAATTGATAAATCCTTCATTTAAAAGGACATTAATATTTTATCTGATAATTCTAGCTTTTTCTAAATATTAACAATTGAAAAGATTAATAAATAATTAAGTTTGTATGGAAAGAATGGGAGTTCATTTGTATTGAACGCAACCCCCTCTTTGCTTAATGTGGACTATATGGAGGGAGAGGAATAGCTGAACATTTAATGGTGTGGAGCTAGTTGTTATTGAGCTGAAATTTGGATTCTTGACATTGTTGTTCAAGTTGTCCCAAAACATAGGCACAAGCAATGCGAAATCTGTTGTAGGTTTTATCAGTGGCTTTTCTTTTCACATGTAATTCTTTAGTAGTGTTTTGTTCACATGAAATAAGTCCTCTATATCAACAAAGTTTAAGTATGATAATTATAAAAAATAACAAAAAAAAAAAATAATAATGAAGTTTTAGTATGACATTAGATGGAATAGAATGGAGGATAAGTATACATGTGGCTGACCCTAGCTAATTTGTTGAGGATTCATAGTCAACATCAAAAAATTTGGGACTAAGGTTTTGCTGTATCAACAGTTTTAGTACCTAAAAAAAGGTTGCTCTATCACAAGCCCACCTGCCATCAACTACTTGATCAGCCACCAATACTCATATCACCAAATCCAAAAGTATTTCCACCATCTTATTAAGACCCAATTTCAATCCAAAAAATATGAAATTCATTTACCACCAAGTCACCATTACCCCATCTCTTGGGTTAAAGGCAAACTACACGAACTCCATTTTAGATGGACCTATCACCAACCCGTGAACTGTGGAATTTTTAGATCTGAAAGGCACCATGGAGTCTCAAATATTCAAGTTCAGGTTGGTCACTGCTTTGGTTGACTAGTTTATCAATATCCAGTAGTGCTCTTTTGTTTTATTCGTATCCACAAGATGGTGCATCCATGGTTCAATTCAGTGTGGTATGCCAGCCATGAAGGTTGATGGAGCTAAGAAGTAGGGGTCTGTGTTCATCAAACTACAGTAGAGCTCTTTTGTTTTATTCATATCCACATGATGGTGCTTCCATGGTTCAATTCAGTGTGGTATGCCAGCCGTGAAGGTTGATGGAGCTAAGTAGGGGTCTGTGTGAGAGTTTTTCCTGTCTTTTGAATTTGAGAGAGAGAGAGAGAGAGAGAGAGAGAGAGAGAGAGAGAGAGAGAGAGAGAGAGAGCGAGATCAGGTGTTTATAAGGATTTTATATTATGAAGCTATTATGGCAGGTCACTTAATAGTTATTACTCTAATTTTTAAAAGGAATGGCTATTCCTTAAAAATGAGGAATAGGCTAGGCAGTGAGGGTGAATAGCTATTCTTTATAATGAAAGTGTAACCAAACGATTGAAGAACTATTACTTTTCCATTATAGGATCTATTTAGTGTACCAAACATACCTTTTAAGTTTCAGGAATAGGTTTCCCATCATTGAGGTAATATCATTAGTATATGAGTTTTTAGTTTAGTTTTTCAATACCTCATAGACTCTTTTTCGCATTTTTCCAGTTTCATTAGTATGGTCAAACTGTGCAAGGTGTACTAGATATCTAGGAAGCACAGACACAGACATGGGTTTTGGTACGGATATGATACGGCGACGAGCAATTTTTGAAAAATTATAATATAACATGGCGGGTATAACACTAGTATGACATGAGTACGACACGTGGACAACACCCCAAATGAAGTGTTCGTGCTTCCTAGCTAGATATCATAAGGGCTCAATATCTTACAAGCACCTAACTCTAGAGCTTAACATGAGACCTCATGATTACCATATTGTATCTGGTTTGCTTCGTCCTTTTGTGTTTTATATCACATCATGATTCTACTTCTCAAATTGGTGGCCAAGGTATACCAAATGGAAAGACAAATTAGAGTTGAAGTCCATCTTGTTTCCTAGTTTGGGACTCTGCTTGGTTAATTATTTCTTTGTTGGCGAATTCTTCCTTGGTTGTCTCACTGCAGAATTGGAAAATTGAACCAAGGTTATTCAAATTTAACTTCAAGCGACGCTCCTTTGTGGAAGTAACTACAACTAATGTAAGGGGTTTGGGGATTTGGAAGATTGGGCTTTTTAACCAAGCTCTACTTGGGAAGTGGCTTTGGCGGTTTGGGAAGGAAGCTACCCATTTATGGCGTCAGGTAATAGCCTCCAAATATGGAGAGGGTAGTGGAGGATGGTGCACTAGAGTTGTGAGAGGGACTCATGGTTGTGGGTTATGGAAGAATATTAGGAAAGGTGCTGACAATTTTTTCGGTCATGTGGTGCATGCAGCGGGAGAGGGCAATTGTATTCGGTTTTGGCACGACCCTTGGAGTGGTCCTATTCCTTTGAAAGAATTATACCTGGAATTGTTTGCCTGTGCTGTGGTTCAGGAAGATCTGATTTTTGACATGGTTATTTTTGCACCAGATGGGGGAGTTAGGAGTTGGAACTTCCTTTTCCGTCGCAATTTCAATGAATGGGAGTTGCGGAGATTTTATTCTTTCTATGAGCATGTCTCTGCCAGGATTCCTACTGGGGAGGGTGAGGATACCTTGATTTGGTAGTTGAATTGCAGTGGTGTTTTTGATGTGAGATCCTTTTATATTGCTTTATTGAAAGCACCTTCGATTTCTTTCCCTTGGCAGAGCATTTGGTGTGTAAAGGTACCTAAAAGGGTATCTTTCTTTTTATGGACTGCTGCTAGGGGTGGGATTCTTACAATAGATAACCTTGTTAAGAAGAACTAGCCCCTTGTTAATTGTCGTCGTCTATGTAGGTGTGATGAGGAAACTGTGGATCACCTTTTGCTTCGTTGTAAGTTTGCATCTGCTTTGTGGAGTGAGGTCCTTATTATGTTTGGGGTTTAGTGGGTGATGCCGGATACTATTGTTTCTCTTCTTTTTGCTTGGAGGAATTGGTTGGGAACTTACTCTTCAAAGGTTTGGAGTATGGTACCGGCATGCCTTATGTGGCTAGTATGGAAGGAACGCAATGCCCGAACTTTTGAGGACATTGAGAAACCTATAGATATGTTGAAGAACTTGCTTGCTAGGACTTTGTTTGAGTGGTCTCGTATTTGGGGTCTTACGCATTGTAGTTCCTTGTCTGATTTCCTTATCTCTATTAGACTTTCCTTATGATCTGATTGTATTTGTTTCGAGGGCAGTGAGTTTACAATCGTAAACACATTGTTCTTTTTCATCAATAAAACTCTTATTATCTATAAAAAAAAAAAACTGATGTAGGGTGTTTTATTTTTTTATATTTTTTATTTTTTAAAGGTGTGGATTTCTTCTTTTGTTGTGGGTATCCTACATTATAATTCTTTGATTTGTCTTCCTTATTCCGTCACATTTGATGAGATAGCCTCTGTGTCTGTTTTGATGTTTTATTTCTCTTGTTGACTAGAATTTAATTCTACTATGTGCTAGCATATTTCACATGTTTTTGGACATATGTTTGTCATTGAGACTCTCAGGGTAATAAAATGCTTGGTTCTTAATATATATATTGCAATGCTGAAGGCATACCATTCTTTTCAACTTGTTTACAGATCCTGAGATGCAAAACCACATTCAGAAGACTCTTAATAGTGGTCATGCTTCGTATAGAGTATCCTATTCGGTATGGCTTCAATGAAAAACCCCATTTTGTCATTCTTTGTTTCCAGTATGTTAATATTGAGTTCTTAAATCCTTTTTTTTTTTTTTTTGCTTTTAAACTGTCGTTCTCTGAGGCTTAAGCCAATTTTTATAAATAATTTTTTTACAGACAGGATATCTTGATATATGGGAACCAGCTACCTTGTCCATAAAGAGGGAAGGTTACAATATTAAGTGTAGTGGACCAAGTGGTGTTGTGGCCTCTGAAAAGTTTTCGCCCTCCACAGATGTATGATTCCTTACTTAATCTTTTTTGAGGGTATTAAGAGCTTGGCCAGTACCATGAAACAAGGCTTTCATTGCCTGGTTAGGTCAATATCCTATTTTCCTTGGTTTGTGAAGGAAATTAGTGTATTATATGCTAATGAGATATTTGGTGTCAATTGGTGCATATGAATATGGACAACATTCAAGAAAATAGGAATTATAATGATTACTTGACAACTCATGCCGTAGTAAACTCAATCAAGTTCAATAACTTGGGGCCGATTAATTCCATACAATACAGTCTGAAGTTCACTGCATTTTGATATTGGTCATTCTTGATACTACTGCATAGTTATGGGATCTCATTTATTTTGTATCTCATATCATTATCAAGTGTCAATAACTAATATGATTGACTAGCTTCTTCCATTAACTATTGGAATTATTTTCCAACAATTCTTAGTTTACCTAACTTATGTTCTATTTTTTTATTGGTAAATTACTCATGCACCTGGTGGCTCTTAAACCCATGACCTCACCATCTACCTGACTCTTACAAAGGGAGGTAGTGCCATATGAGTCAGATCTCATTGGCCAACGTATGTGCTATTTGTAAAAAAGAGAATTATTTGTAAAGGATTGTACTTTCAATCGCATAAGAGAATGTCTTCTTTGAAACCAACTCTAGAATTCGATTTAATCCACTTGTGCTGTTTAGAACTAGAGAGGAACTTAATTGAGTTAGTCGTTCTAATTTTTTACCATTATCCCTATATACAGATGTAAATGACAGCCAAGTTTCTTTCTTCTTTTTTATCTATGTGATGGAACCTCCACCATGACCATTAATGTGACAAAATCCTCCCATTTTCTTTGTGTTCAGCATTTTTCCATGGCTACCATAACAAAATAAATAGTTAAAAACATAAAGAACTAAAAAATGAGAAAGACTAGATAAACAAAATGTGTTTTTGAGTGTGAGAGAGAGAGAGAGAGAGAGAGAGAGGATCTGTATCAATTAGGGAAGAATATGGACCACTAGTGGAACATAGGAATTGAATTCTTCTCTAATTTAACCTATTCTGGTCTGATTTACTTTTGTACTGTTCAAAATCAGTTCCCCGTATGAATTACATGAATTCCACAATGACCAAAAGTCAAATTCCATTGGAGTTGAATTCTTGTTTTAAGATTCAAAACAGGCTGTTAGTGGTGTTATTGTGAACCAGGATAATTTATTGAATATAAAATATAGTCAATTTGAGATGACCAATGTCCTGAACTTGAGAGATGAAATAGACATTTTTGGTTAATTTTCTGCTTAATTCTCATTAATGTATTCAACGTACATTAATAGCCAAGGATGAGATAACCTTATCAACAAATCCTAAAACGTAGGAATTAATTTAAATAAAAATAAATAACAATACTAATCTAATCTAGGAAGATTTATTCTATCACTAAACTAAATGCAAATTACTTATCCAGCACCCGGGTCATAACAGGTATGCTCTTTTTTAATAGAAGAATTTAGGTTGTAATTGAATATTACATGTGAACAACCCTGATTAGTTTGTTGAGGAGCTATAGTTGACCCCATAGTTTTGGGACTAAAGATTTGTTGTTGCTGTTGTTCTATAAAGTTGTGGGTATTTATTCATTCTGATTTCATTCTTTTTCCTTTTTGTAGGTTACAATTCCCTATGGACCTGCTGCAGAATTTTTAATTATTGGTTCTGGGGGTGTTGAGTATCTCTTAAGAGCAGATAGCAACTCAACTGATGTTAGCAGGTACGTAACAAGTGTTTCTCATACTGTTTCTTTTTCTTTGATCATATTGTATTTGATGGAGATTTCATATTCCCATGAAATGCACCAAGTGATTATTTGCTGATTTAAAATTGATATAACTTTTCCTTTTTGTTGCACTTATACAAGGATATGATGGATGCCTTAACTCCTGTTTTCATCCTTGGCATTATTTTTCTTTTAATCTAAGTTTTACATACTCTCTCTCTCTCTCTCTCTCTCTCTCTCTCTCTCTCTCTATGTATATGTGTGTGTGTGTGTGTGTGTGTGTGTGTGTTTGTAATAATTAGGCTAATACATAAATAAATAGAAAAAAGTAGGGATAAAATAATAATCTCAATAAAGACGCATTGGGAATTTAGAAACACATACAAATATACACACACGGGACAAATAAAAATAGAGATCATCTACACCAAGCATTGCAAATAGGTAGCCAATTAGTTATCACTCATATCAATCTACTAACCTACGTAAACTATCAGACAGATGGCTCAATGCACATCTTTGTCAACATGACCCCCAACACCAACAGCCACTTGCATGTTAATCCTTTCATAAACAGCTGAAATGTTACCTCCCAAAGATCCAAAGATTTGCAAAATCAAAGCTCCTTTTCCTACTGTGGTTTGTTCCTCTGCGCTGCCAAAAATTATTTCAGAAAACAGTTAGCAAAATCAAAATTCTCCACCACCACTGCTCCACCACCAAACCATTTCAAAGCTCTAACAGCTTCCCCCACCAGGTCAACCTAAGCTCCAAAGCTTCTTCAAGCATACCTGCGTTGATAACAGAAACACTCATGAAACCTTGTCAGGTTGATTCTAAATTACCACTTAATAGAGAGGGAGGGCTGAGGACATGGTGGAGGCTAGTGGCAACCAGTGTTGTTAAAAGCATGCTTAGGTTCGCTTCAAGCTCAAGCCCCAAGGTCTGAGCACTTTGCTTGGGCAAAAAAAAAAAAAAAAAAAAAGCTCACCTAATGAAGCATGCTTTGGGCGTCAATTTTTGGTGCTTTTTGAAGAAGCACAAAGCAGGTTGAGGCGCACTTTTTTATTTAACTGCTAAAAAAGATATAAATCATCAAAATTAATTGCTTGATCTTGAAAGAAATGACATGAACCAATGATTTACCATACAACCGTTATTCTTAAGGTGTTGTGTTACACAAACAATTTTTATTTACATGTCAAAATATACAAACAAGATTAATTACTATTCTTGTGCCCTTTGGTCTCTAATTTTCAGATTTATGTTGATTGAACCATATACATTATCTTATCATGGTTATGTATTTATAAAGCACTAGAGAATTATGTTATATTTAAACTTTCTACAACTAGATTACTGCGATATTGTCCATTGATAATTTTTTTAATTAACTATATAAAATTTTAAGAATTGAAATAACTTAAGTAAAATTTGAACTTACAACACTATACAATTGCACTTACCTAATAGGTAAAATATACAAATTTTGAGTTTTTAATTTTTATTATCATATGTTACAGATGTCTTTTTAAAGGTTATTAGATATTTAATTTGAAAATTATGCACTTTACTTCAATCACGCCTAGGCTCTAAGAGGCCTATGTGCTTATGTTTGCTAGATGCTTTTACAAACACTGGTGGCAAAACCATAGAACTAAGGCCAGGCAAACGTATACCAAAAGTATCCTCTTTAATTTCAAAAATTACAAAAAAAAAAAAATGTAAATCTTGTACGAGTCCAAAATTCTCATTCAGGCCAAAATGAGCAAAATTGACCGAAATTGCTAAAACAAGCTGAAATAGTCTGATATTTAATCCAGTACGTTTCAAGGGGATTAATTGCTAGGAAGCACAAACACTTCATTTGGGGTGCTGTCCAGCCTTGTCATGTTATAAATTTTTAAAAAAAATTCTTGTCACTGTGTCATACCTTTGTCCATGTCCATGCTTCCTAGGTTAACCTTACTGGGTATGATAATTTCGGCCATACCGGCCGGTATTGTACAAAATTTCTAACTTTATTAAGAATCCAATCTCTGCAGTGAAGTACAAAATCACAATTTTTTATTGCAATTGAAAAAATCCTTTATCTCCACCCCAAACAAACAAAAAAAATACGTATGTTTTTGTGGCTAGAGGTAACTTGGATGCTAAAGTAATAGTATGACATAAAATATGGAATGGGAAAGTTGGAAATAAAAGATATGGACAAAGTTTAGTTACAAAATTGATTGTAGCTTAAGACTATAACCTTACTCAATAAAATAAACATTACTACATATTTTGGAAATCTAACTATTGAATTGCATGTTCTTTACACTCTTAATACACATGTCAAATTTGGTGTTAATTGGATATTATTTACTTTATGATCTGTAAGTTTATATTTTATGCATAATTTTAAACTACAATAGCTTATAATTTAAACAATTTATTGATGACATGGCGATCTTTAATTTTCTAGAAATTTTGCAAGCGTGGAGAATATAAGAAAAAGATGTGATCCAATGATAGATTTGTCAAAATTCACCTCCAATAAAAAGATATTGAGTAAGGTTGTAGCCTAAGGCTATAACCAATTTTGTAGCTAAAGTTTGTCCAAAGAATATTAACTATGTGTTCATATATTAAATTTGATAATATTTCCACTTACTTCCAGTATTAATGATTTTTTCCCAATATTGTTAAGATAAAGCCACTACAAATGGCATGTCTTTCCCTTGTAAGAGCAATACATAATAACATTTTAATTATTTATTATCACATATAAATACTTAAAACCCGTCTTATGCATTCATTATTACATATCTATTAGATAAGCCATCATAATGGTCATGCCCATCGAGGTTGTTGGGGCTCCGCCTGTTTTTAACTCTAATCATAATATTTTTATATATCCGAATTATTCAAACTAATCTATGTTTTTTTGCATTAAAAACATACAGAGGTATTTATGGGATTGCCAGCGTTCCCCACTCTAAGGTGGAGGTTGAATTTGGGTGGTTTTTATTTATTTATTTTATATATAAGATCTATTACCCCCCCACCCCCCCTCTCAATAGTGTGGGCTCATGGCCTCCTCCCCCCTCACTAAATAAAAAAAAAAAAAAAAAAAATCTAAATTGGTCAGTTTTTTAAACTCTCGCTTTTCATGTGTTGGTTGCTTGGTATAATATATTATATTTAAAGTAAGCAGGGAATATTTATCTTGCTTCCTGAGAATAGCTCCAAATTAAGTTCTTGAGTAATTAGGGGTAGCTTGCTTCTCAACCTGCTTCCAGAAGCTTCTCTTTATAATTTGGCATTGTTCTTATCTGTTTATTGTGATTTTTTTTCCTACTTAACAAATATCTTGACTGACTTTTTATCCTTTTGTCCCCCTCTTCCTGCTGCAGTTCAAGAGATACAATTGTGCTCACCTTGAGATTATTCATCCGAAGGGTATGATCTTTCATTTTCTAGCGGTTCTTGCCTGGGTATAACTGACATGGAACTTTGACTTTTGTCCATGTCGAACTGCAAATTTGTCTGCTGTTCTTTGCTTATACTTCGATATACCATTTCTTAGAATGTAGATGTATCTTTGTTTGTGTGCGTGTGGCATGTATATTTGTGTGCATTAATTTTCAAATGTGGATGTATGTATGTTTGCATGTAACAAATCAGGTATTTCTTAGGTGTAGAACTTGCAGACCTTATAGATTGTGATATTGAACAGGGTATTAAATCAAAGAATGTATAGACTTGCTAAGGCCCCTTATGTAGTCTTTCTAGGGTGACCTACATCTTTTCCTTTAGAGTTGGGACTGTGTCTTGATCTTTTATGTGTGAAATCCAAGGGACTTATTCCTTTTACACAAGGAGATGCTGCTGCCGGATGTCAGTTTCTTCGGGTACCGTTATGTTTCTCTCTGAAACTGTTGAGGATAGAAAGATGGCAAAAGAAGGGAGGCTATGCCCTAGTCTCAAATTGAGAGATAAAAGGGGAGAAATTAGTGGTGGAGAGGAGAAGAAATAAAATGTTGAGAAAGAGAACAGAAGGTAAGACTGTAAGAGGTTAATAGAGGATAGAGAAGACAATGCTTCTTACATAGAAAGAGATTCTCAGACATTCTTAAACTCATTAGATTCATCTTGAGAGAGATTTTTTTGTACTCCAACTAGCCTAATTGATTGGCTTTATAAACACCAAAAACCATGTAGGCACCATTCAAAAGTCTTCCCACTATATTGGGCTCAGATTTATTTCCTATAAACCTAAAAACTGCTGACATTTATTTTTGATATCTTTGCACAAATGTCTATGTGCTTGGGGCTGTGTTCTTATTTCTGTTTTTGTAGGTAGATGAATAACTAATGTGAAGTATAACATAATCTGGCTTTCAATGCTGACTGCAATCAGGGTAGGATAAATAATACATTCGTCTCCATCCTTTTTGCCCCTCCAATGTACCTAGAGTTTGCAATTTATTGTCCGATTCCCAACAGGCTCTGCTCAAACATGGAAAAGAGCAGTTCAGACCAATCTTATGTTTTAATATGGACAAATTTGTTTGTTGAGATTTAATCTGAGTCTGTTCTGGATTTGAATATTGGACAATCTGGACATATACCAAGATCCAGATATATGTTGAGAGATTTGATTTGTGGACCTTTCTTTTTAGAATTCTTTGGATTTAGTTGGTTTTACTGGAAACAGTCGACCTTATGTTTGGATGGAGAAATTGGGTTGGCAAGTATTCATCGGATATTTGGAACATTGTTCTGTTATATTTGATTTGGACTGCAAGGAAGGAATTGGTGCACCTTCGAAGATGCGGAAAGTACTAACCTTCACTTGTTCCTTATATGAGTGGTCTCATGCTTGGTCCTTTACAAATAGCAATTCTATTGCATTGTTATAAAGCCATTGCCATTTTGTATATAATTCTTTCATGTTGTAATTCATTAGGCTTCTGTGTGTCCTTTGTAATTGAAGTAGCCTTTCTTTAATAAATTATTTTTACCTATCAAAAAGCATTAAAGTTGTGATATAAAGAATGGTTAAATTTTCTATATTTGCTGAGAAATATATACCAAGGATTTCATAATTGTTTCACATGTTAATCATTTAGGTGTGTTACATATTTGATATGTATGCTTCTGACCTTGGATGAGAGATTATACTTACAAATTATCCTTACCTATTTTAATGTGTTTTGCAGGCTGGTGAGAAAAGGAAAGGAAAGAAGAGGGGTATATTCTTTAACAAGTAAGATACATTTTGTTCTATAGCAAAAGAGAGGATCTGCTTATGTGCTATCCAGTTAGGCAGTTACACACTTGGATTGGGGATTGCTGCTGTTTCCAGAGTGACTTTGTGTGCTATTTTCAGTATTTATGATGTGAGCTAGAGTTGTAATTGTAATTCTAGGCAACGATGCTTTATTTTTGCCCTCCATGCCGTAATATCCTCTTTCTCTCTCTGAAGTGCAGGATGCGCTTGTATGATGGCTGCGTATCTATGCACACAAATTCTTATGCATCTCTTTGCTCTAATTGTAATTCAGGATATAATTTACAGGGCAGAGTAAAGAGGATTTTTTTCCAGGGAAAAAAAAAAAACCCTTAATAGAATAAAAGTTGTTCCAAGTTTCTATAGATTTCTTACCTTGTGTTTGGGAGCTTGAGTAAGGGAAGGGAAAGGAAATGAAGAATTAAGAGGGAATTAAATAAAATGAAATGAAATAGGGTTCTGTTCCTTTGCTTGGATGTTTAAGATCAGGAAAAAAAAAAAAAAAAATACATGATTTGACTACTCATTTAGCAAAGGGGATCAGTACGAATTTGCTAAGATTGTAACAAAAAAGGATGCATCATTTTAGGCCGAGTTACTAATTCTCCTAATTAGTACATTGTTACAGTCACTCCAAGGATTAGGTTCTTGGTGTGTAGTATCTTGATTTATTTGCTTATGTTTTTCTAGCTATTTGCTTCCTTAGATTAGGAGATGACAATTAATGTATATACATAACTACAAGAAACAACCAGCCCATCTAAAAATGTGGGAGGAAACCAGCGTAACTATGAAAGCTGGTCACTGCTGTTTTTTCTTGAAATTTTGGAAGCCCGTACTATTCTGTTAACGTAAGCCAGAGTTACCTTGAAATATTTATTATTAGGAATAAAATATGTTGTAATGTAATAATTAAACATGTTTATTAGTTTGGTTGTGAGTTATTACATTAAAATAAAACTTAACATTTATTTTAAGAAATTTTTTACTCATACAATTATATCTTTTTAAAAATTGTTATTTTTAAATTTAAGAGAGGTGTTATTTTTTATGATTTTTTATTTTTATAATTGTTAGATGTATATGAAAAATTTGTTTATTTAGAAATATATTAAGTTTTGAAATTATTGCATTTACTAAGGAATAGCTAATACAACATTTTAAAGAGGAATAATTATTCCTCATTTTGAAGAATAACTATTTATAAGGAATGATTATTCCTTGTAATAAAAACATAACCAAACCAATGAATAATTAAACCATAGGAATAACTATTACATTACAGTATCTATTATAGTCTACCAAACATGCTTTTAATGTTTTTCTTTTGCTCTCTGAATGGAGAGTTGATGAATTTTACTGGTAAGCAGAGCAAAAGAAACAAATATAGCCCAAACGACCTCAAGCTGCAAACACAGGAAACAAGAAGCTCGTCAAGCTGCAACCAAAACCACCCTCTTAAAAAATATAAATAAATTTCACAACCAAAAATGATATAGATAGTAGCAGTAAAAGCAGCCAACTTGCAGAGGGTTGATTGATGCTATTTTTTTTCTTTCGCTAAATTGATTGAAACTATTTATATCACAAAAATTACCTCGACTTTGATCTTGACGTCAAGGCCAACAAAATAGTCTCGAGATCGAGACCAACTTGGACTCGATATCAAGATTGTGATGCCTTTGATCAACAGCCAGAGTGTTGGTTGGACATTATATAATGAGAGACTGAATCAAGACCAACATGTATTCTATATCTGAGACCATGAATCTTCCATCAACCACGTCAGTAATAGTGTTAACTAGTTGCTAATCCATGTGATGTACAGAATAGTTAAATAAAAACATAATTAACTAGCCTCACGTTAAAAGAAAAAGCTAAAAGAATTAATGAGAGACTGATTTGTCCACCAAGAATTTAAAAGAAAAAAACATTGAGAAAGAAAAAGAAAGTATAGTGTTACGTTAAAAGTGTAATGTTGGAAACTAAAGCAACATTCAAGACAATGGGGAAACTATTTGCAAAGAGGATTGCAACTTTTGTATGTTTACTTGGCTCAAGGCCAAAATTCAAATTCAATTTTGCAAAAAAAAAAAAAAAAAAAAAAAAAAACATACGACAGCCTCACACAAATCCACTTTTGCTCTAATTTATTTTGCAAATCATACACTATCAATAATTTGAATAAACACTATTGCTAAATCTGCTGTTTATTGAAACAAACTTGATGTAAAGCCAAACTCTAGGCTTTCTAGGGGTTCAACAAATACATTTTTAGCATTTTGAAAAAGATGATTGAGCAATAGCTTTTGAAACTTTGAACATTTTTTTTATAAAGAATATGCACAAATTGTGAATGGTTTTCATGTATATAGCTAATTTAAAAAGAAATAAAAGTGTGAACAATCAAATTATTATTAAGTAATTGTTTGTATTTATCTCAAAAGTCATACCCTTGTATAAATACATTAATAATAATAATAATAATAATAATAATAATTATTATTATTATTATTATAGCCTATTATATACTATATTAGATTATATATAACATTCTTTTTCTCAACAACACGGTAAAACTTTTCAAAAAAAAAAAAAAAGGGTAAAACTTTAAACTTGACAATCACAAGTTTTTTTTTATTTATTATTATTTTTTTTAATGAAATCAATAGATAGCCACACATTTAGAAGTCAAGGAACTTAAATTGTTGAAGTAGAGCAGTAACTTTATATAGCACACGATTTCTCAAAAGTCAAAAGAAAGACAACAAAAGCAGTAAACCACTTAACGGTAACTAAAAAAAAGCGCGAGAGAGATATATACCAATGGTGCTGGCTTGGACTGGAGCTGGAGTTGAGAGGACGACCACAGACATGCGGTGAGCAACTAGCGGTGCGAGTGCACAGCACAGAGACAGTAATGTAGTTTAATTTGTTTGTTTGTTTGTTTGTTTGTTTGTTTGTTTTTTTTAAATAATGATCTAGGATGATTTAGAATGTATTATTTGGGATTTTTGTTTGTGCGTTAGTATTTAGATTTAGACATATTGGGGTTTTTCTAAAACTAACGCGTTGAAGTTAAACAGAGAGAGTGGCAAAGATACAAACTTGATGGCTATGGTGTTTAACAGTGACGACAACGGACAATGGTGGCTATGTCATGGGTGGGAAAGAGAGAAGAAAATTGGGGAGGGTGTTGGGGGTTTTCAATATTTTCCGGAAGAGATCTTTTTTCGTGTTTGACTGAAAACCTATAGGCTGTAGTCGGGTTTGTCAAAGGTTTCATGTAGTATTTACTATTTAGTTTCAAAATTTTTTTTTTTATAAATTAAAATGATGATGTGGAAAATTGTGGGAGTTCCAGAGGTTTCAGTTATATATATATATATATAGATTAATAATTATAATTGGCATAAGTCATGTATAAGCTTCCAAAATTATGTCACATGTAAGTTTGGCAATTATACCCTATGAATCTTTAAGGGGAATGGTTACAACTTACAAGAAAATAAAAACCTTACTTTATTTATCCAACGATCGTGTTGGTCTAATGACACCTCCCTACATCCTAAGCACCCAAGGGCAAAATCAAGTGGTGGCGCAAGGCCCCCTAACATTACTGTGGGTGCCTTTTTGCACTATTGGGCTAAGGCTTTCTACAGAGGATAGGGAAGTTGGGCCTAACTCTCTCCGCGAGAATCCCTTGGAATCAGTCTGTGCAAAAGATCAAACACTCTAAAGAAAGAGAAATATATATACGTATATGCATATAGTAACAACAGAATAACTGTTAGTTCAAAAATGTTAGCAGTAAAAAGTAAAAGTGTCCTCTTTATTAAGATGACAAAGAGTATAGTTTTGTATGAGGGAGGGAAAAAGTTGCCTAGTGATATTAGGTCTGCCGTGTATACTCTACTTTCTTAACTCCCTATTTTCTCTTACGTTTCACTTTTTTCCCCTCTTTCTCTCTTCTTTCACTTTCAACTCACTGTTCTAATTCTCTTGGGCACTGTGTTCTTCACACCATTGTTGATGTTTCTCTCCATTGTCTAATGATTGATGTTGTGTTCTTACCTCATTCTTGTTGTTGTTCCTTTCTTGTTCATCGGTATTATTCCTTTTATACCCAAGATAAAGTCTATGTGATTTCCCCTTTTGCCCTGGCTTTCTACCAATCATTTTGTCTGCTAGCCAACACCCACGACGTACCATTCTGGCCGTGTGCAGGTGGGTTCACTTTCACTATCTTCTGTCTGCTAGAAGTGGTTTTAGTCCCACTACTTGCTTAGCAACAAACTTCCTTCCTCTTTTGGGAAAAAGCCAATCTGGCCACCAATTTTCTACCCATTTTGGTAAGTATGCTTTCCCAGCAAAGCATCTCCCAAAAGGGATCTTGGCAAGATACCAAAACTAGGTCTTTTCCCTCCTCCACCAAACAATAACCTCTGCTCCTCTTCAACCATGGGCCTTGCCTCCCTTGCATTGGCTGGGTTGCAGGTCGACAGGGCTCTAGCTACTCCACTTTTTATTCTTTGGCTTCTTCCTCTTCATGCACTTCCTGCTGCATTTGATTTCGTCTCGTTTTCTCTTCATGCATTTCTACTGCCATTGGTTTTGTCTTGTTTCTCCTTCATGCATTTCCTGCTGCTATGTCTTTATCTTGTTTCTTCTTCATGTGTTTCTTGCCGCTGTGGCTTTGTACGGTTTCACCTTACTTTACTTTCCACAGAATCATGATTCATCCTTATCCCCTTATACAAAGGCATTATGGGCTTTCTGCCATATATTGGGTTAGGCTTGCTGACCCATTTTGCTTTCTTTTCTCTTCATTTATTTAATACATAGGGTTGGGTTTGCTGACCCTTTACTTTCTTTTCTCTTCTTTTATTTAGTTCATTGGGTTGGGCCTGCTGACCCTTTTACTTTCTTTTCTCTTCATATATTATGTTGGACCTCACTTATTGGGCTTCATATTGTTTCTCTACCTTTGGGTTTTTCTAATACCCATTTTTCTCTTCGGGAATGGCCTCCTATTACTCATCTCCCAAAAGGGACACATGAGCCTACTTTGGGCTTTACTTTCTATTCTCAACATTACTCTTTCAAGAAGGCCTCTTTTTACTCCACTCCCAAAAGGGGCTCGTAGGCCTACCTTTGTGTTTTATTCTCAAAATACTCTTCTTTTTTAGGTCATTACTTGGACCTTATTTATGCATTCTCTTCTTTTTGGGCCTTTGGAATATAGCTTGATTACTTTCTCTTTGCTCATACTCTAACCCATCTCTTAGGGTTTTCTTGGGCTTTTCTCCTCATAGGCTTTTGGATGCAAATTTGCAAAAATGGGTATCAACAATTACCAATAACAAAAATATAGTATATACAATATATCCATATTCAGTTTGGGCCTAAGAAAAATTAGAGTTTAACCTCCTCCCCTCTCTTAGTTCCAAAGCTTGGCCCCCTCCACAAACTTAAAATTAAAACTTGTTGATATCCAAAATTTATGGTTTTTACATAGTTTTTATACAAAGCCCAAACTAAAATATTGGCCGAAAAGGCCCAAAAATTTAATGCAGAAGCAAAGTCTTGAATAAGGCAAGGCAAGCCCAACAACATGCGCAAATAAAAGATGACCTTAAATAAGGTTGCAATAAACCCAAAAGATGGACCAACAGGAGTCTAAATTGAATAACATGGGTGGCCCATGAAGAATCGGGTCCCACCATGGAAATTTCCATTAAAAAGGGGGCAAGAAATACTGAAATACAATAAAAAAATTAGTCCTATAGGAACCAAGAAGAGCAATATAGCAAGGCTGAAGCCTAGCCACAAAATCCAAGAAAAGAGACATCATCCATGAGGTATGACAAGGGACCACTCTTCAGGCATAAGACATAGTGGTTCAATAAGAACGGAAATTCCAAAATGGCTACCCAACCAAATACTTTAGCGTAGGTGTTTTCCTTATGAAGCATTTTAGATACCGCATTTTTTACTCCTTACGACTCGAATCCCCGTTTCCCAATGATGCTGAAATTCTAAGGCCCAAGGTTGGTTTAGGGTCCTATTAGATTACAAATTGACTTGAAAGGTGTTAAAATGTAAAATATAACTTTTATGAGCAAATAAATCTATTTTTGGAAAATAAAAGGCTAAGGAAACCCTCGGCCTGTGTACGTAGGCCAGAACCTATGTACGCAGGCCAGATGCATTTGTACGCAGGCACGGACCTATGCACACCGCTAGGGTTTCATAAATCTATGAAAGACAAGTTTTTTGCATTAATATTGAGGTTTGGAACGAATTCTACATCGTCTGGGAGCCGTTCCAAATCCTTATTTTCTCACTATATAAAGCCATACGTGACACCTTTTCAAAAGACATAGAAAATCTTAAGGGAAGACCTAAGATTCACTAGAAATAGTGAATCAAAGAGGAATTTCTCCACAAAACATCCTTAAGTCAATTTTATTTGATTGATACCTTTTCTGGTCTTGATCTTTTGAGTTTAAGATTACTAATCACTTTTATATTTGATTGTGAATAGATTGACTGAGGGAAATGGTCAAAATAAAGCTCGAAAAGCTTCTTGTTTGAGGTATTGAGTTCTAAGCTTTTCTTTTTCATTTCTTTACTTTTCTTGCTTTAATCCTTCTGTTTTCCTTGCTTCCTTTGTTTCTTTATATTATAACATGTTTGTTTAGCCTAGTGTAGACACTCAATTTTACACCTATGATTTAATCAAGGAAGATGATTGGAGTGACCATCCATGTACAAAAAAAAAAAAAAAAAAAAAAAAAAAAAATTCTAGCATTACATGCATCATTTGTCTTTGCATCACATGCATCAATTTGTTCTTGCATTGCATGCATCAATTCATTCATTGCATATCATAAAAATGATCTTGAGATTCTGAAATCGCAATGGTGTGTCCGGTTTCTAAATCGAACCATTGGATCGAAAGATATTGCATGATCAAGTTTGCACGGTCCATATGTATTGTGTCTAGGAAGAGTTGACCACACACGATTGATTTAAGTTAATTCTGATTGGTCAAATAATTAAAATTAATTAAATGATTTTGTGATTGGTTGATAATTAGTGTCTAAATTAGGATTGCATGCATAAGAATAAAAGGGATGATTGGATAACAATAAAATAGTGAATAATCTGAACTTTATCAAGATTTATTTTAAGGGATTTATTCAAAAGATAATTGTTCAAGATAATTGTTCTGAAAAGCCTGAAATATCCAAAAAAATCATAAACAGAGGATGAAAACGCGTCTAGGTACAAGGACCGGTCAAAAAACCTTAGAGGAGGAGTCCAAACAGCGCTCGAACGCGAAAGAACGTTTGGATTCCAAGAGCCAATTTGGCACTTTTGAAGTGCCGGAGAAGGGCTGAATTTCCATGTTCGGGCTTTGGCCCAACGGCCTTCGGGTGACGATAAGGCACGCCCTTTTCAATCTTTTCACTAAAGGATGTGTCCGGATTCAAACCCTAATCGTCCGTACCTATTTTTAGAATCCTCAAGCCTCTATAAATTAAGACTGAACTTCATAATTTAGCACATTTTTTTTAAGCTCTGAGAGGCATACGTTTTAAGACTCACAAATTGTTGAGATTAGGTGATCCTCTCTGAGATTTGTTACAAGAATTAGGGTTTTTTAGGTTTCAAAGATAACTAAATAAGTTTCTTTGAACCCTAGAACATCCTCTCAAGTAGAACAGGGCTCATGCAAGAGGTTGCTTTCTAACCCTTTTATTCTTATGTTTCTCTTAGCATGAATGATGCATTTTTTTTAAAAAAATATTCATATTCTGATTTGTTAATTTAGATTGTGAAAATATGCTCTTGATTCTTTTATTGTTACTATGATCTGTTTCTCAGTTTTAAAGATCTGCATGCAATTATCTCTTTTTCTTCAAAACAAAATGGATCTTTATCTTTCTTTGATGTAGATCTGAATTTTTCTTAAAATAAAAACGGATTTTGTATCTTCTTTAGATATAGATTTGATTTTTTAATGCATGTAGATTTTTTGAAGTAAAGAAAGAGATCATATTGTTGTTTGTTTTGTTTGATTCTTGAAGCATGAAATTTTTTTGTGAATGAGATCCTCTTCACATAAAAAATCTTTTTCAAATATAAAAACTGATCTAATTTTTTTTTAAAAACCAATCAAAAGACTTTGTTTTTATTAAATAAAAACAAATCTGAATTTTCTCTTCAAAAATCTTTTCCACATACAAAAACAGATCTGATTTTTTATAAGCCAAAATCAATTTTTTCTAATCATTAAAACAGATCTAAATTTTTTTAAATAAAAAGGAGGATAAATTCATAAATGGTTTTATGTAATTAGATTATTTCACATGTTCAACATATCATTCATAACATGCATAAAATGGTACATTGGTCACAAAAGTCTAGAAGACCAGACTCTATCTGGGCGGAATGGATGCTTAACACCTTCTCATTCCGTAACCTAGTCTCTGGATTTAGGTCTTTGGGTTAAGTAGATCTAGTCTTGTCTTTATTTATTTTGGATAAATTGTAACTAGGACGAAAAGCCATGTATTTTGGTAGATTATAACTAGGACCCAAAGCCATGTAATGTTCAAACTTTCAAACTTGTATTTTTTTTTATTATTCAATCAATGATAGAGGAATAATTCAGACATGTATTGTATTTTTTTCTTTCATTTAGTTTTTCTTATTTTTCGTACATAAAAAAATAAGTGGCGACTCCACACCACTTACCCAAGAGGTTCCCTAAAAAGCACATCCCAAAATCTCTCTTTTTTGAGAGGCAACTCAATTTTCGAGGTCTCTCACACCTAAGTTTTCTTTGCTTTATGATCTTTTGCATGTTAGGTTGTTAGATTCATGTTTTGTTCGTTTTTTAGCATTTCTGTGTTTCTAGGTTAGGGTTTGGGTGTGTGAGAGACCGCGAAAAGGGGGGGTGCTCTCAAAAAAGAGATTCGGGTGCGTTGGGCACCTCTCTTTTTGGGTAAGTGTGTGGAGTTGCCACTTATTTTTTATACAAAAAAATAAGAAAAATAAACACCATTACATATCCAAAGTATCTCAAATGTCATTAATTGATAAAAAAGGTACAAATTGGTAGAATAACCTTACAAGGCTTTGGTCCTAGTTACAATCTATGCAAAAGTTACAAAGCTTTGATTCTAGTTACAATCTACCAAAACTAAAGACAGAACACTAATCTACTAACCAAAATCCTAAGTTCGAGGGCTAGGTTACGGAATGAGAAAGTGTTAGGCACCTATTCTGCCCAGACAGAGTCTGGTATTCTAGACTCTAATGATCATTTTATACCCTTTTGTATGATGTTGAATGATATGTTGTAACACACATGACAAACACTTAACAAAGTTAATTTAAACAAATTTGTCTTAGGGATATGTCCTTTTTTAAAAGAAAAACCAGATTTTTTTTGAAAAAAAATAAAAATGAGATTTGATGTGCAAAAATCAAATTTGTTTTTGTAGAGGGCAAAAAAAAAAAAAAAAATGGGATTGGGTTAATAAAAATCAGATATGTTTTTGTAAGATAAAAATGAGGTTTGATTTGTAAAAATCAGATCTGTTTTTTGAAAGGGTAAAAAAAAATGTTTTGTTAAAAGAGGATTTTTATTCATGAGATAAACTTATTATGCATGCATCATATATTAAAAAGAAAGACTTAAGCCTAATTCTTAATTCCTTCTTTGAAATTTCAAAATCTACAATTTTATAAAAAAAAGTCTTTAGATCTGTATTTAATGAAAATACTGATTTGTTTTGTTGTTAAAAACAAAATAGATTTGCATTTAGGGAAAATACAGACAAGTTTTGAGTTCTAAAAAAATTCAGATATGTATTTAATGAAAATACAGACCAGTTTTGGATTTAAAAAAAAAGGGTTTTGATGATCATTAGCAGATTTTGAAATCAAAGAAAAAATTAAAATAGACAATCAACTAAAGAACATGTCAAAGAAAATTCCAACTAAGTATTCAAGCATGGCAAACATGAATTAAAAACAAGGCATAATAAAATCAAACATATTAACCAAATTCATGCAATGAACAATTAGAACATATTAATTAATGGGAAAGGAAAACAGACAGAAGAATGAAACTAGATACCTCTTGCATAAGCGTGCTCTTCAATAGAAGAATATTTTAGATATCAAAGAAGTTTTCACTTCTTTAAGGTAAAAAATACTTTACTTACAAAAAAAAAGTTCTTAAAGTAAAAGCCTCCATAACGTCTTTAACATAAGGGGAGCAGAAAAGTTAGAAAAGAAGAGCCCCTAATTCTAATCTTTTTCCTCTATTTATAGAGGTTGGGATACTAAAAAAATATGCTAAATGAGATCTGATTCGAATTGGAACACGTCCTTATCTCTAAAAATCTGAAAAAGATAAGTTTTATCTCAATTAGGAGGTTCCCGGGTTGAGCCACACATTTGGGCCAATCGGCACTTGCCTTGTGCTGATTCCCTCTTGGGTGCCAGGCTCACGTTTCGTGTTCTAAAAATTAATCCCTTTTTATTGATATTCAGGTCTTTAAAGTGATAATTATCTTATAGATAAATATCCTAAAAAGACTTAATTATCCACGACTTATTTGTTATCTGATTATCCACTTTATTCCCATGTAAGCAGGCTTATTTTTGACACTAACCAACATCCAATCACAAAATTATTTAATTAATTTTAATTGTTTAACCAATCATAATTAATTTAAATTAATCACGTGTGGTTGGTTCCACCCAAACAAAATCAGGCGGATCGTGAAAACTTTATCATGTGATATCTTTCAATCCAACGATCTGATTTGGGAATCGGACATACCGTCGCGACCGTTAGAATCTCAAGATCATTTTTATGATATGTAATAATGAATTAATGCATGTAATGCAAATCTAAATTTTGGGTATATGAATGGTCACTTCAGTTATCTTCCAAGATTAAATTATGGGTGCAAAATCGAGTGTCTACAGGGCATGTTTGCGTGCGCATGCTTCTGCATGCGTACGTAGGCTCAAAGTATGTGTATGCATACAACTGGCATGCATACGCAGGCTTATGTATGCACATGCATACTCGTGCCCAGAAACCCTAATCTGAGTCTTTTTGCTTCTGTTTCTTTGCTTCTTTCACATAATATGTCTTTGTATCTGTCTTCTTGTATGTTTTTTGAACCTCTGTTTCTTTATTTATTTGTTTGTTTGCTTTAACATGCTAGATTAGGATATGTTTGCTTTATTTGTTTATTTGTTAGGATATGTGCCCTTAAATCCTATTGTATGATACTATGTATGATATTATGTATGACATTATGTGAGAAATGATGTATGACTTAATATTGTATTTAATAAAGTTGTTTTATTTTTATCTAAAATAATGGTAACATGAATATTCGGACATTATCAAATAGTCCATGAGATGCATAGTATGTGATTTATGTGATTTAGTCACAGAAGATATAGATCACAAGTTCTTTGTAAACTCAGAATTTTGGTTCGTAGTCGGTGATGAAATTGGGCATTTCATCTGCGAAGACTATAACATATTAACTACGATGATTTGTCTTGATCATGGAAGTAGTGACTTCTAGTTAATGTGTTGATATGTTTTAAGAGTTAAGACATATTGAACTGGACCGCTGTGAGATTTATTATTCTCCTAATGACTGTCAATTGAATAATAAATCTCACGACTTGTATTCACATGAACTCTTAATCCTGAGAGAATAATGGACCTGATCATGAAATGAAGGTTGCTTTGATATATCAGGAGTGAGATCTAAAGTAACGGTCAAAACCTCAGTATGTTGGGCAGCCACATTTAGTGTTGATGGAACATATATTCTCAAGATGGAATTCATAGTCTCTTAACGGAGATATAAAATATTCCCTTGAGATAAGTTTAATGGGTTCAGTTATTCAGAGAGTTAGGCCTAACCACTTTAGTAAGACTAAAGTATATATTTATGAAATTGGATTTTATAAATATATAGTGAATAACTTAAAAAGGATTAAACCGGGTACTCAAGGATTAAGATGTAGTAATTTACAAAGTGGCAGTCTATATTCATGACTTTGTATTACTACGAATATTTTATGAAGGGGTTGCATGTATAATAAAGTCTTGGGATATAATTTATTAATGAGGCTTAGAGTGCAATTATATTTATATAGTGGTATTAAATATAATTAATGGTAACTTTGGACTTGTCAAGAGTTGACAGAAAAGCCCAAGGCCCATTGAAGCTAGTGTCTTATTTGTTCCCTTTTGGTCCCACTCCAAGCCACACACTAAAGCCCAATTGGGAAGGCCCAAAAGGCTAGCCCAATTAGATAATCAGTTATGTGGAGAGAAACATATAGAATTTTATATAGAATAAAATGGTTTATATTTTTTTTTTTAAAAAAGATGATATAAGGAAGAGAGACACTCTTTTATATTCTCTCTAGAAAAACATAGAACTAATTGAGAGACCACACATCTTGGGTATCAAGTGGAATTGGAGTGAAGATTGAAAGTGTTCCCGAGTACTTCTTCATTCGGTTTTGAATTTCACTGCATCAAGGTACACTCTCTTGTTCTTATATTCTGAAACCTACATAGTGCATGTTATCAATTGCGAAAAAAGTAGATCCGTTTATTTTCCGCTGCGTATGTTTTGTATGCGATGCAAACATATATATTTCCTAACAAAATGTGCCTTTAATAGGATTAAGACATATGACACAATGAGTGGAAGCCGACCCAAGGTTCGGGCAGTTTTGGGTGCCTAACACCTTCCCAAGACTGTACCTAAACTTTAAACCCATACCCTGGTAGTAAGACTAGTCCTTCCACGTAAGGGCGCTATATCCATGGTTCCTTGACCATAAAACTAGGAGGCGACTCCTTGTGTTTTCTCTGCCTCGATCTACTCGGTAGAGGCGTACCCCCCAAAAGCGATTGCGCGTTGCATCCACAAGCATCTATGCTTATTGAAAAACATCAATCTTAGATGGTCAATGTCATTTCCTTAGGCTACTAGAAGGACCACACTACCTTATCCCCACGGTTTTGCATAGGAGGAAAACCTACAACACCCAAAAGTCTTGCCTAGCCAATTGAATGAGAGAATCTTCTGTATCTAGGGAAGACTAGAACTGCTTTCAAGGACTCTAATGCCAGAATTTTGAAAGAAGCTAGGAAACAAAGTTTCATCTTGTTAAAAGAAGGGTCAACAAAACCAAGACAAGGGTAAAAATGTAATTTTTGAAACTCACTTATCAGTATATATAGGGGTTAAGGCACCAAGAAAAAGGGGCAGAAAAAAAGAGTGACCTTAATGGAAAAACATGCTTGTATCTCATACAAAACATACGTAGCGGAAAATTAACGGGATCTACTTCACTCATAATTGATAACATGCACTATGTAAGTTTCAAAATATAGAACCAAGAGAGTGTATCTTGGTGTAGTGAATTTCAAAACCGAAGATTAGAAGTACTTGGGAACACTTTTATTCCACTTGTGCCCAAGATGTGTGGTCTCTCAATCAGTTATATGTGTTTATTCTAGAGAGAATGAGAGAGTGTTCAACACTCATATACATCCTATTTCATGAAGATTTCTCTTAAAAATTTTGTATGTTTCTCCCTCAATAACTGATTATCTAATTGGGCTAGTCTTTTGGGCTTTTTCAATTGGGCTTTAGTATGTGGTTTGGAGTGGGACCAAAATAGAACAAATAGGACACTAGCTCCAATGGGCCTTGGGCTTTTCTGTCAACTCTTGACAAGTCCAAAGTTACCATTAATTATATTTAATACCACTATATAAATATAATTGCACTCTAGACGTTATTAATAAATTATATCCCAAGACTTTATTGTACATGCAACCACTTCATAAAATATCCGTAGTAATACAAAGTCATGAAAGTAGACTGCCACTCTGTAAATTACTGCATCTTAATCCTTGAGTACCTGGTTTAATCCTTTAAGTTATTCATTATATATTTATGAAATCTAATTTCATAAATATATACTTTAGTAACTATTTACTAAAGTAGTTAGGCCTAACATTCTGAATAACAAACCCATTAAACTTATCTCAAGGGAATATTTTGTATCTCCATTAAGAGATTATGAATTCCATCTTGAGAATATATAATCCATCAACACTAAATGTGGCTGCCCAACATACTGAAGTTTTGAACATTACTTTAGATCTCACTCTTGATATATCAAAGTAACCTACACTTCATGATCAGGTCCATTTTTCTCTCAAGATTAAGAGTTCATGCAAATAGAAGTCATGAGATTTATTATTCAATTAACTGTCATTAGGAGAATAATAAATCTCATAGCGGTCCAGTTCAATATGTCTTAACTCTTAAAACATATCAACACATTAACTAGAAGTTCCCACTTCCATGATCAAGACAAATCATCTTAGTTGATATGTTATAGTCTTCACAGATGAAATGCCCAATTTCATCACCGACTATGAACTAAAATTCTGAGTTTACAAAGAACTTGTGATTTATATCTTCTGTGACTTTTCACATAAATTACATACTATGCATCTCATGGACTATATGATAATGTCTATTCATGTTACCATTATTTTAGATAATAATAAAACAACTTTATTAATTACAATATTAAGTCATACATCATGTCATACATAATATCATACATAGTATCATACAATAGGATTTATGGGCACTAATCCCAACAGACCTAGCATCTCAAATTAACATACAAGAAAAAGAAGAAACTTAGCTCACTCAAATAACAATCCTAGCTTAGAACCACCATGGGAAATACTAATCCTTTAGTATAAGGAAAGGAGAAATACCCATTGTAAGCTTAGAATTTGGGCTTGACAAATAGAAAAAAAAATGCCCCTCAACAAAACCTAACCCAAACAACATCACTATCTAAATACTAACCCAAGCAAGATCCCAACCCAAACAACAACAATCATGTCTCAGGTCTTCTTTGTATTTTCTCTAGTCTTCTTCTTCGTTTGCTTTAGTCTTCATCTTCTTCATCGTGTTTCTTTATCTCTTGCTATTTGTGATTGTGTATTGAATATTTTTCACACCTCTTTGTCTTTTTCTTCAGCTTTTCTCCCCCTCCCCCCTCCTTTCTCCTCTCCCTTTCTCTCTAAAGTTTAATCTCTTGTTTTCAATTTTCAAAGTTCTTATTTTGTGTGCTCACTGTACCCACGTGAACACTGAGTTTTTGAAATTTAATCAAATCCTACTGACTATTCACAGTTAAAATTTTCAATTTTCCACCCCACCAAGCCACATTGCCTCTTTTATCTTAAGGTTCAATTTTTTTAAAAGTATTTGTTAATTTTTTCCCCTTTAAAAAAAAAAAAAACAAATTAGAGTTTTAGTAGTAGTAGGAATGGCAACAGGTCGGGTTTCTTTATCTCCAAACTCGCCCCGCCACCTGTGACCCGAACATGCCCTGTTAACTAGAAGGGTTTTTTTTTTGCCCCCATACTCGCCCCTACGGGTCCCCATGAGCCCGACCATGCCTCTTTAGGGCACTGAACTAGGGCCCAATCTAAAGGCCTTGAAGGCCTGAACCAAGGCCGAATAAAAAGAATTGTTCAATTTCCTGAAGCCTAAATGCCCTAAAGCCTAAACAGCAAGAGAAAATAAGATCAAAAAGTGATGATTTGTAAAAAATTAAGGAAAAAAATCAAATGGTTCATCCAAAAATCCTATCAAAATACAAAATTTCTTAGAACAAATTCATTCCAGCACATCTTCCACCCCAAATTCCAAATCAAAACGCAAACTTCTCCAAAAGATGATACATTCAAACCCACGAATCTACAAAACTTCATACCCACCTTCATTCTTAAAACCCCAATTTTCATACTCAAACCATCAAATCAACCAACTTAAACCAAACCAAAGGGAAAGGATATTTTGGCCATAGACTTACACAAAGACAAGGTGGAAAACCAACCCAAAAAAAGGGTGGAGAGCGAACTTGTGAGATAGAAGGGTAGTTGGCATCTACAATGAAGTGGAGACGCTAGAAGGAGGGAAAGCTTGAGGGGAGTGGCTAGCGGCAACCTGAGAGAGTGAGAGTGGGCCGTAAGGGTGGGTTGGTATCTTGGTGAGAGTGAGAGCTGAAGGGGGCAACAGTTGAGAGAGATTGAGAAGTGAATTGATTAGAGTTTATAATATATATATATATATATAGTTAGGGTAGTTTAGTAATTTTAATGTATACAGGTTTGGTTTGGGTTTAGGTTACCCAACCTAAACCAGCTATGAGTTCGTTTATCAAAACCCAAACCCACTCCTAATATTTCATGGGTCAGGTAAAACCTGCACTATTAGGATCGGGTTGGGTTGAGTACTCGTGGGTTTGGTAAAAATGGTCATTCCTAAGTAGTAGTAGCAGGTTATTGTATTGAGTTAAAGATTAATATATTAAATTGTGACTCATAACAAATGATAGAATTTGACCTATATATAAACTGGTAGTAACCTTAAAACGATACACCAATATTAATTGGTGTCGAAGTATTTCATTTTCCTGTCCAAACTGAAATGACCTCCAGTATGATATTGACTCCAGTGGCCCAAATAACAATTATCAACGACAATAACAACTGAGATTCACAACAAAAAAAGAAAAAAGAAAAGAAAGGAAAGCAGTCACGACTCATGAGCCTTGCCTAACCAACCACGACTAGACTAGTGACGGTGACGCCGCCTAGCCACCGCCTAGTCTACCCTAATTTCAAGTATTTATTCTATTTTTCTCTTCTCTCTTCAAAATCTAATTGATATGTTCTCTCTCTCTCTCTCTCTCTCTCTCTCTCTCTCTCTCTCTCTCTCTCTCTCTCCCTCCATATATTTACAATTTATGTGATACAGTAATAAGGTTGTGATTGTGTTCATTGTAGGTTTATGGTTGTTGTTTTTTGGCATTTTTGCAAGATGTTAGTTGACAGTTATGAGATGAGAATGGGATAATTAGATTTGTGAGTTGTGAGATTAAAGTTATATTTGTACCTAGGGGTTGTTGTGGGGTCATGGTTCGAGACCCAAAGGTATATTTTAGTATTTATACATATTTCTAAACCAAGCTCAAAACAACAACAACAACAACAACAACAACAACAACAAAAAACTCCTTATGTTACATGCTAGGAAGCATGAACATTTCGTTTGGCGTGTCGAACCCATGTCGAACATGGGACACTTCTCACTTCTACATGCATGTCCCAATTATGTAATAAAAAAATTGCAGGACATGGTCGGGACACTTACTTTTATTTCTTTTTAGTTTCAATCTTGAACACTTATTTAGTTATCTTTTATTTATTCTTTTGAGTCTCATTCTTGGTTTGTATTATAATTTATAAACACCATTTATTAGTCAAGAATTTATTATATTATCCATTATTGCTCTTAAATTAATATATTTTTAACATTATATGAAAAAAAATAAATACTTAATAATATTTAAAAATATATTTTATAATTAATTAATATCTCAGTCATGACGTGTCCTAATTTTTCAAAAATTGTTGTGTCATACTTGTCACCATGTCTATGCTTCCAAGGTTACATGAGACAATATGTGCCACTTATCACATAAGTAAAGTACTTAGAAGTTACATGTCATTCAAGTAGATTATTTGAAGATAAAGAGAGGCATTTTCTAAGAAGTTAAAAAAACTACTCTCTTGCTTCAAGTGGCAGTTATTTAATGGAAATAATTATTTTTTGGGCAAATTACAACTTGCCTACCTGTGGTTTATTCAACATTCAACTTACCTACCTATGGTTTGATTTTTGACATTTTACCCACCTATGATCCTTTCCGTTAGTGGTCTGTAACCCATCTACCAACTTGCTGTCAGACTAACACATTTTATGCCAAAAACATAACAAAAAACAAATCAAACACCCTCTCTCCACAAAACCCTCTCGGGAGTCGCCACCTAGTTTTTGCAATGGTCTAGGAACCATATATATAGCGTCCCATCGAGGAAGGACGTTTTTGATCTTACTACTAGAGACATGGGTTCGGAGTTAATGTATGGTCTTAGGAAGGTGTTTGGCACCCAAACCCGCCCAACCCTAAGGTTGGCTTCCTCTCATTGTGTCTTATGTCTTAACCCTATTAAAGGCACACTCAATATTGTTATTCTAATTCACACACACACACACACACACACACACACACACTAGCATTCATCTAACAATCAACATGACATCAATCATCCCAAAAAAGACCTAATCATACATATATCATGGCAATCAACCAAAGCCTAGCATTAATCTAGCATACATGTCATATCATCATGGCATCTCATCAAATCACAAACCCTAACATGCTCCTATATCATATCATAAACCCTAATATACATCTAGCATACATGTCAAACCAACCTAGCATGGTATAACATAAACCCTAGCATGTTACTATCATTATGTCATCATATCTCGTCCAAGGCAGAAGCATATGAACATTAAATCAAGGTAGAAACAAGACAAACAAATCATTTTATCACCCAAAGCATTAAGAGCGCAATCATATCATCAAACCTAATCAAGATCATATCACAAATAAATGCATGTACATTGTGAATGCATGTCTTACCTCACTTACCTTGCAACAACTCAGCACTGATGGCATTATGCATAAATATGTGAATGCATGTTCATGACATTAAAGCAAGGAAATACAAGATAAACCCTAATTCTAGCATATGAAAGGGAAACAAACAATTCAACATGTGAAATAGAAGCTTAACAACATGAATATATAAAAAAAGACCTAAGACAGAAGCATTACATGTGAAATCAGAAACAAAATCATCAAAATTAAGGTTAGGGTTTCTGGGCAGAATCATGCGCACGCATGACAACCTTGCATGTGCATAATCAAGCCTGCGTGTGCAGGTAGGATTATGCGCATGTGGGTTTCAGCCCAATAACCCTAGAAACACAGCAAATAAAGCAGCACTTTGAAACACTAAATCTAACATCCTAACTTGCTTTAAAACATACAACTACTCAAACCTAGACTATACAAACATATTAAAACATAAAACAAGCAAAGAAATAGACAAAAATAGAATTAAACTAAAGAAAATAAAAGAAAAAGTTTAAAACTATTCCTCGAAGAAAAAGCTCTTCAAGCTTGATTTTTGGCTGTTCCCCTCAATCAAATCTATTTACAATCAATAAAAAGAGTGATTAGTAATCTTAAACTCGAAGATCAAGGCCAGAAAATGCTCTAATCAATAGAAAATTAACTTAAGAATGTTTTGTAAAAAACTCCCTCTTTGATTCACTATTTCTAGTGAATCTTAGTGTTTCCCCGTTTGATTTCCGTGTGTTTTGAAAATATACCATGTAAGGCTACTAATATTGTTAAATAAGGGTTTGGAACAACTCTCAGATGATGTGGGATTCATTCCAAACCTCAGCATTAATGTAGAAAACTTGCCTTATTTATGTTTCTGGAACCCTTCATGCACACGCACGACACACATCATGCATGGGGTGGGGTGTAACTACGAAGAGTTGCATGGGATTCGTATGTGCGAATTCCCATCTTTGTTGCTCGGGAAATGAGCAATGACAAGTTCACTATCCCAAAACCTGTTTTGTCAATTGCGAGTAAAAGGCAAGTGACTCACTATCCTAGAGTCATTAAAAAAGAAAAACAAACAAGGGTGCTCTTACGAGCTTAAAATGATATATATCTGTGGTGTCTATTTGGAGCTCTTACCTTAAACTTCTTTGGGTGGCTTGCACATTCTAGTGAGGCTCTTGCCTTAGGTTGACCTTGGTCTCTATCCTTATCTATACCTCTTCCACTGTGCCTGCATATTACATTTTCTCGGGATATGTGCACAAGTTCTATGTTGTTCCTTTCTAATTTGCATGGGGTTTCGTGCTTGTATGTTTAATTCTTATAGGATATGTGTATAAGTTCTATGTTGTGCATACGTAGGATCCTTCCTGTGCATGCATGGCGCCGGGAAAAAACCTTCGTTTGGGCATTTTTCATATGTTTGCAATTCTAACATCATCCTTCACCATTTTTGCATTTAATTGTACATCCAATGTCATATCTCATCCTATTGTGAATCCAATATCACTTTCCTACCATTCTTTTCACCTAATCATGAATTTAATCCCACTTTCTTTTTGCAGGTTTTAACTCCATATTTCGGTAGGGGAAGTACTAGCTGGGTATTGGTGTGGTACAACATCCTCACCGAGGAGACTCGGGGCCACATCCGTGCTGCGGGTTTTGAGCCTGTCATCCGTCTGATGCTTGAGAGGTCTGCCAGTGTTGTCTTCGCACAGACCCTAGCCGAGAGGTGGTGGGACACTACCCACACCTTCCACATTGCTGATCGGGAGATGACTATCACTCCCCACGACTTCCACCGCATGACTGGTCTGCAGTTTGATGGGTCTCGATTAGTCTGGAGGCCGAGTTGGGCATTCGCCTGGGTATGGAGTTGCTCGAGTGGAGGTATGCTACTGAGATGATCCACTACAACGTTCTGGAGGCGGACTTCATGCATCGTCTATAGGGGATGGCTTTGGAGTGTATCTAGATGGCTAGGATCTTTTTGCTGTACTTGTTGGGGGAGTACTTGTTTTTCAAAGCTGGGCAGATGATGTTCTTGAGGTGGCTGGCCCTTTTCCGGGACTTTAAGAGGGCTCGGATTGCCTGCGGGCAGGTATGCTTGGCCTACTTTTACTCCTCCTTAGACACTCGTAGTCGAGGGACTCTACGCCAGCTAGTGGGGCCTTGGAAGCTCCTTGAGGTTAGTTTCTTTCCCTTTTCTCTTGCAGCTCATGCATTCTCATCCTTATGGTCATATATTCACATGCCATCTAGGTTAAGACTATGTACCATATTCTTGCTTACTGCATTCATATCCATATCTTACAAACTGTTACCTTGTAAATCGCCATACCTATGTCTTGCAAACTATACCATAACATCTTGTAAACTATCATCTTGCAAACTATCATATCTGAATCTTGTAAACTGTACCATAATGTCTTGCAAACTGTCATATCTAAATCTTGCAAATTGTCATATCTAAATTTTGTAAACTATCATCTTGCAAATTGTTATATCTTTTCAGCGCTAGGCTGTGAAGTATGGTCTTATTGCTTGGGGGACTTTGGTGGACTTGAAGAGTGTCACCTCGCTTCGGGCCCACCTCAATAGGCTCTCTCTTGATGATGTAAGTTAGGAATATATTTCTTTCCACTATTTGCATGCTTCTTAGGATTCTCTTCCTAACCCCATGTGTTGTCATAGATTATGTGGAGTCCTTTGGTCGGTGCTAACCCTATAGTGGACCCAAACTTGGAGGCAGCTGCTATCGTTGCTTCCAAGCTTTCCCAGCCCCTTGAGGGCGGTGGACTAAGGGTGATCTATTTGGCAGAGAGGGTGTGTTGCCAGCTGGTAGGTGAGGACATGCCCTAAGTTCCTATGGATCCTTCGGTGTTCATGCTCGCCCCTTGCTCTATGACAAATGCAGAGTATGACCTATGGGGGCTGGGCATCCCCTTTACTGATCGGGTCATGGATAAGCTAGACTATGAAAAGTTTAGTGGGACTCACCTTATGCCTTCCTTCATTGCTGAGGTATGTGTTCTTGCTTCTCTTATTTCTCTTTAATTAGTCATCATCTGCATTCTTTTACATTAGTAACATTCAAAAAAAACATTTGTGTCAGGCTGGCCTTCCTATTGGTGCTCTTATTGACCCTCCCCATTTGCTTTGATTGGTCTATACTTACGGCCCTGATGGCTTTGCTCGAGAGCGTCCTGTTAGCCGCAATACCAATGTCACGGGTTACCCTTTTCTTGAGGGCACACGGGGGGTAAGTTCTCTTTCATTCTTGTTCTCTTTCATTTCTTGCATCTCTCAACCCTTGTCCTGACAACTTTCTCTCCAAAATTTAGCCCACCGTTTAGGAGCATGAGGAGCTCGTTTGGCTTGTGGGAAAACTCAAGCTGGTGTTGACTGAGTATTTCTGACAATTGTATGGTGGTGAGGATGCCGGCGATGATGATGATGATGATGGTAGTGATGGTGGTGAAGGTTCAGTGTCGACTCCAAGCTATCAGCCAAGGAAGAGGCACTTTTGGTGACCTTGCAGACAGGCAGACATAGACACAGACACAACATAGCATAGCATACTTTCTTCTTTTTTCTTTTTCTTTTTTTTTTTCCTTCTTTTGTTTCTTTTATTATTTTTCTCTTTTAACATACACACTTGCACTTTAGATTTGGTTTGAGACATTGGGTTGTATTTTAAGAATACCTTTTACATTTATGCTTTTATTTGGGATATATACTTAAATTACAAACTTGTGGAAACTTTATGCAATTCTGCTATCCTTGGTCTTTGACATTTGGAAGTTCTATGCTTGCATTGTGCCTTAAGTCTTTTATGCTGTAAAAATTATAGGAGAACATACACAAAATAGGAGGACTTGGTTCTACATGCCTTCCTTCACCATTTCTAGTTCCAAAGAGGCTCTCACTTCTTTGGTCTCCCTCGCATCTTTATATACCATAAAGTCAAAATGAGCGAATCCTTTTTCTCAATCCCTAATTTTTGCCTAGGTCTACGAATTAGCGGGATTCTTCTAACTTTTGCATGGATTGCCTTTTGGTTTTCAACCCATCGAGGATCCTTGTATTGTCTTTGGACTTATTTTTTATTTTTCTCCCTCTTTGTCTTTTCCATTCACTCACGGGTTCTCTCCTTCTCTTTTACCTCTCCAAGATATGGCCATATGAGAGGCTCCAATTGTTTCAATCAACTTTAGGACATAAGAAATGACTTAGAGGGTGTCATGCAGTGGGTTTACATAGCTGAGAAAGCTTACAAAAGTCCAATCAAAGGAAAGAAAGACTGACCGACCACCTTGATATACCCTAAATTTTACTTTTCTGCATGTTATGATTCTTATGTATTTTCTTGTGAGTTTAATAAAGGATTGGAATGTTCCAGATCCCCCATAGGAACAGTTTATCATTTTTAATTTGAGCAATGAGAGAACCATCCATTTATTATCTTTGCTTATTATTGTCATTTTTTTTTTCTTTTTTTTTTCCATGCCATGTAATTTTTGCTCATGATGTCCTTTGAGGAATTTTCACCATGCCCATGGTCTTGGCCCCTATCTTTTGCCTTGATCACTCTTTTGGGTTTTCAAACTAGCGGGGTCCTTTTGCCTTAATTTTTGCCTAGGCTGTCCTTTCGGGTTTTCAATCTAGCAGGCTTTTTTCTTTTCTTTTCAAATGTTGTATCTTCGGAGTCTATCCATGTTGATTGGGTGAAGCATCTCTTCCCCATAGAAATCTATGGTTTTCGTAGCACCTCCTGACATGATCTTCTCGATAATAAAAGGCCCAGACCGTCTTGGCTTCATCTTTCCTTTTGGATCAAAAGTTTCATCTCTAAGAACTTTTAGGATCAAGTCCCCTTCCTTAAGGTTTCTAGGTCTCACATTTTTGTTAAATGCTCTAGCAATCCTCTTTTGGTATCCTTGTGCGTGGTATTGTGCTATCAAAGCCTATTGCTCATATCTTTGTTTCACTCAATCCTCCTCTAGGACCTTGGTTTCCGTTAGTACTCTCGAAGATTGTATCTCCACCTCAATGGGAAGTACTGCTTCACTATCATAGACCAAATAGTAAGGAGTTGCCCTAGTTGATGCACGGATAGAGGTTCTGTAACCCCATAAAGCAAATGAGAGTTTCTCGGCCCAATCTTTGTATGTCACTACCATCTAGGCTAGGATGTTCTTAATGTTCTTATTGGCTGCTTCTACGGCCCCATTGGTCTGTGGTCAATATGGTGAAGACTTGTGATGCTCAATGTTGTACAGTTCCATGATTGTTCTAACCTCTCCCTCAAAGTAGGAACCATTATCGGGGATAATCTCTTGGGGTACCCCATATCGACAAATGATATTATTTTTTATGAATCGAGCCAAATGCTTGGCTTTTAACACAAAGTAGGAGGCCGCTTCCACCCACTTGGTGAAGTAGTCAATTTTCACTAGGATGTATTCGTGTCCATTTGAGGCCTTAGGGGCTATTCTTCTAATCACATCTATGCCCCAGACTGAGAAAGGCCATGGAGAGGTCATGCTGTATAGCTCACTAGGTGGCCCGTGATTCAAATTTGCATGTGTTTATCAATCATGGCAACTCTTCATAAAGTCTACACAATCGGTCTCCATCGTGTTCCAATAGTACCCTATCCTTAAGATCTTCTTGGCTAACATTCTCCCATTCATATGAGGATCACAAATCCCTTGATGAATTTCTTCCATAACTTTCTCGGCTTCTTCTTTCTTTAGACAATGAAGATGTATACCATCATAGGATCTCCTATAGAGCTAACCTTCGCATAAGATGTATTGCATTGTCATCATCCTAATCGAATGAAGCTCTCTCTTGTCGGCACCATTCAAAGATACCCCCAACTCCAAGAATTTCATGATGTCATAATACCAGGAAACCCCTGATAACGTCTTAAAATGTATACTTGTTATATATTTTTGTGGGCGTTATCTCTTTATTACTATGCTTAATTTGTATAATTAAGCCATGATTTGCATCAGTCCCTATTATTTATCTTTATATAATTTCTTGAATAAGATGTCATTCATTGTGTGTAATTTTCTACTTTCAGGAAATCAAGTGAGAAAGAAGAGTTTACAGGAGTTTGTGAGAGAATGGAGGCCAAACTAGAATTTAAGTGGAGCTAAAGGACTATGCTTAAATGTCTAAGGAGGCGCAGCTGGAGTGCTTGGGTCATCTACCATGTTTGGAAGCTTCAAATAAGGAAAGAAATCAAAGAGGTAGAATCTGAAAAGGAAAAATCAGATTTGAGCACTGATCAGTATTTTGGGTGTATCTCTCTTGTCAAAAATCCAATTGGCACAAGGCTAAACGAGCTAGAACCATGACTTAAATATCTACAACTTTTCAGTTTTGAGTTTTTCAAAATTCACAATTTTTGAAGGCCGAAATTAACTCACAAGTTACTGCTGTAAACTTGGACGAAAATTAAAATAGTAAAAGTTTTGTTTTCTTTGGACATTTTGATGTTAGGGTTTTGGATGGAAGCTGTGGAGTGCGAATTTTGGGGAGAAAAACCTTGTATTTTCCTTTCTCTAATGACAGCCTAAACTCTTTGCTAGGGCTAGGGGTTATGTTTCTTCTATACGGTATGAATATTCAATGTGATTTTTTCTAAGATTTTATCAACAATATATTTGATTGTTCAATTAGATTTCTTTTGATGTATTAGTTCTTCCATACTTTCAATAAGTTCAATCATGTTTTTCTTATTTTTTAGATGAATTTATAATAGTTTCAAATAGAAATCAGGTTTTAAAGTGAATGAGTTTTTTTGAAAACTTTTTTAACCGCATTATTAATCTAGGTTATCATTGTCTTTGAATTTACCTTGCTCTTTGTGGTTCGACCTCATTACTTTGAGAATTATATTACTACGATCTCCTGCACTTGGGAATGAGTAAGCAACCCCTTCCTCCTCTATAACCAAGACTGAAGCTTCGACCTTCTCTTTGTGTACCATCCCATAACTTTGTTCAATCTCTATGGGTCATGTCTATACTTCTTCTGGCATTTCAACCATGGAAGTTAAAGTAGCCAAGGCATCTGCAAACTGATTCTGAGCTCTAGGGATGACTATATATTCAATCTTGTCAAAGGTTTTGGTCAACTCCTCTAAATATTGCTGATAGCGATTTAAGTGCTCTTCCTTCACTTTCCACAACCTCTGTGCTTGAGCTATAATGAAAGTCGAATCTCCAAAGACCTCGACCTCTTTCACCCCTAATTCTTAGAAAGCTTCGATTCCGGCAATACAAGCCTTATATTCTGCCATGTTATTGGTTGCCTTGAAGTTCAACTTAACTGCCAAGGGTATGTGAGATCCTTTGGGAGTGATCAAGAGTACTCCTATCCCATTTCCATATTGGTTCACGGCTCCATCAAAATACATCTGTCATGCCCCTAGCTCAATGTCCAAAATATCCTCATCCGAAAAATCTTCTCTACCATCCTCTCCTTCCACAGGGTTCTCAGCGCAAAAATCTGATACGATACTCCCTTTAATAGTATCTTCCACACAAAGTGGGCTTCTTAAGCAAGTACTTCAATGGATCGATCCTGGCTACTACCCATATTTGGAAAGGTAGGATAATATGTCTCAACTTCTGTACAGCCCATACGAGAGCAAAGCATGATTTTGCGATGGGTGTGTATCTAGTCTCATAATCATGGAACCTTTTGCTCAAATAGTATATGGCTCTTTCATTCTTATCATTGTCCTCTTATGCAAGCATACTTCCAACCGCATCTTCTATGGTAGAGAGATAGAGATAGAGGAGTAATGGTTTTCCGTGCATCGGGGGTACCAAGATAGGTGGATGGAGGAGATGTTCCTTAATGAGCTCAAAAGCTTTCTAGCATTCATCATTCCATCCATGAGGTTCATTCTTTCTTAGGAGCTTGAACATGGGCTCACAAGTGGAAGTGAGTTTGGCAATGAAACGATTGATGTATTGCAATTGGCCCAAAAATCCCCTTATCTCTTTTTCGCCCTTGGGTGGAGGCATTTCTAATATGGCTTTGATCTTTGATGGGTCAACTTCTGTCCCTCTATCACTAACCAAAAAGCCTAACAACTTCCATGCTGTTACCCCAAAGGTGCATTTCTACAAGTTCAATCTCAACGTATACTTCTTATTCCTCTGGAAGAACTTCCTCAAGTTAATGATGTGACCCTCTCTCTCCTTTGATTTCATAATCATTTCATCAACATACATTTCAACCTCATTGTGCATCATATCATGTAACAAAGTTGTGGCCATTCTTTGGTAAGTCGCACCTGCATTCTTGAGCCCAAATGGCATCACGGTGTAATAATAAATTCCCCATTCTGTGGTGAAGGTAGTTTTGGTCATATCCCTATGAGCCATTTTGATTTGGTTGTATCCTGAGAAACCATCCATGAAAGACATTAAGGCACCACCAGCTGTGTTATCCACTAAAACATCAATGTGAGGAGGAAGGAAATCATCCTTTGGGCAAGCTTTGTTCAAATCCATAAAATCCATGCATATTCTTACCTTACCATCTTTCTTAGGTATGAGCACAACATTGGCTATCCATTCGTCTTGGTGTACGGGTTTGATGAACCCTACCTTCAATTGCTTAGTGACCTCTTCTTTGATCTTTAGAAGCCATTCGGTTCTCATATGCCTCTACTCTTACTTGACGGGTACCATGTGAGCATAAGTGTCAATGTGATGTTGGGCTATCTCGAGGTCAATGCCGGGCATATCTTCATAAGACCATGCAAGCACTTCTTGAAATTTTGTGAGCAACTATTTGAGATCCCTTCTTCCTTTTTCATTTAGGTTTAAGCCAATTTTAATTAAGTGTTGATTCTCATCATTGCCCAAATTAAGAGTTTCAAAAGTTGACTCCATAGGTTCAATTTTCTTTTTCAATTGTTTATTAATTTTATTTTCAAATTCATTAGAATCATTTAAGTGCAAAATTTCAATATTATAGGACATATTAAAATAAGCCAAATCAGAATTCATCTTATTAAAAATGTTGAAAAGTACATTAAGACTTGCATTACAAACTTTCTTTCCCACATTTTCAGAAGACCCAACCTAAGTCCAATTATTGAGTTGCCCCACAGCACTCACGATGAATTCCATCTTCTTTCTTCTTTAGGGCTCATCAAGTCCATTCTTATCTTTTTCTTGGAATGAATTCTTCAGCTCAACGGACTAGTCTTCATCCTTTAGAAGTCCCCATATACATATAGCTTTAGTTATGTCACGCAAAACTTCACCCTCATCGGGGATATCTTTTCCTGCCTTGTCGAAAAACCAAACGCCGTCATCTTCACTCCAATAGCTAATCACTTCAACACCTCCTTCCTCTGTTTCTTCTTCTTGAGTCAGCACAAGATATTGATCATCGTTGGAAGAAGGATCCATGTCGTGTTCAAGCATGAAGTGAGCTAGGATGACTTAAGTTGCCTCTACCGTTGAGGTCCATTTTGGCCAGTCATGATCTTCCCAAGATCCTGCATCCCCCGGTTTAGAGAAGTTGTTGATGTGGGCTCTCTTGAAAGTCCATGGTTTGGGGGTGCTCCTTAGTTGCAGCATGAATTCGGGTAGAAGTATGTGGATCTTTCCTTCTGTCACATCCGATCAATGTCTTCTTAAGTTCACTTGCTTTGTTCATAATCAACCTTCTCCTTTTCATCCCATTCTTCTCCTTCCTTTAGCTCATCTTCTTCCATTTTGGAGAGGCAGCTTATTTTCTTCTTAAGGACTTCACCTTGTGACTCTACACTCTCAAGTAGCTTTTTCATGAGGGCCTCTTCACTTGAAGCCTTCAACCTTTCTTGGAATGTCTTGCCTTCCATTCTTCTCTTGGACTTGGATTGGAGTGGGGACTTAATCTTGACCTTGGTGGTGCAATGGTGCTTGAAAAGAAGTTCCATTAAGTCATTGTCCCAATTAAAAGGTTCCTTTTATTTTTTGATGTTCTTAGAAAGTCTTTAAGTCCATTTTAATGAAGGCCCAATTACAAAGTCACTCCCTTTCCTCTTATGAACCTTGCCCCTTGTTTCATTGAACTTTGGTCCATTTACAATGATGCTCTCATTTTACTTTCATGGGCTTTCATTAGAATGTACTTAGAGATTTTCAACCCTTTGTTTCAAACATGGGCTTATAATATATTCATCACCTTTAGGCTCTTTTCTTTCATTTCATTATCATCATTTTTTTGAAGTAGCTTTTTAGATAGAATATATTGTAGCCTTCCTTTAGAGGTCCATGAAGTTCTCATCATTTTGGGCCTAGGCATACAACAAAGAGACCTAAGATTAGGGAAATTCCCATTGACTTTGTAGGATTTTGGATGCTAAGTCCATAGCATACTTATTATCTTAGTCCCAAAGTCTTCTTTTCAAAAGGGCTTTTTGATTTGGGCTTATGATAGCAATTAGGCTATAGTCTTATAAACCTTTTAAGTTAAGATATACCCTTAGATTTAGGGACAAGCCTTTTGCATGTGAGAACTTCTTTTCTTTTATCCCAATTGTCTTAGGGTATGCCATAACTTTTAGGGTCATCATTCCATATTTACATATTTTATTTGTCCTTTAGAATTAGGTGATCACAAGATATATGGTTGAACAAACAAGAGATATATAAAGGGCACCCTCTTTTGATAGGATCTAGGATCTCTCTAAGTGTAGGTAGGCTCCTAAAGGCTAAATAGATAGATAAGTAGGTCACTCACAACTAGGTGGACCATGATTCCAACCGAGGGCCTAAGTGGACCTTTGTGGATTGGTGGCAAACCTTTAATGTACTCAAAGCCCATCATAGGTAATGACATCGATTGTGAGTTGGTGGGATGAACTTCGAAAGACTTTGGCCCGAATGGAGCCTTCTATCTTCCTACTCATCACTAATCGAGGTTAAGGGACAATAGAACCAAGTGAATGTGTGTGCAAACAAATATTGAATAAGCCTTTATTAAGGTTAAGACATAAGACACATAGAAATTAAACTCATTAGCCCTAGTGGAGCCGCCACTGTGGACATAATGAGGGAGTTGCCAACTAGTTTTTGCAATGGTCTAGGAATCATATATATAGCGTCCTCTCGAGGAAGGAACTTTTTGATCTTACTACCAGAGATATGGATTCAGAGTTAAGGTACGGTCTTGGGAAGGTGTTAGGCACCTAAAACCGCCCAACCCTATGGTTAACTTCCTCTCATTATGTCTTATGTCTTATGTCTTAACCCTATTAAAGGCACACTCAATACCATTATTCTAACTTACACACACACACACACACACACACACACATTCATCTAATAATCAACATGGCATCAATTATCCCCCAGAAGATGTAATCATACATCTATCATGGCAATCAACCAAAGTCTAGCATTCATCTAGCATACATGTCATATCATCATGGCATTTCATCAAATCACAAACCCTAACATGTTCCTATCTCACATCATAAACCCTAACATACATCTAGCATACATGTCAAACCAACCTAGTATTCGTCTAGCATGGTAAAACATAAACCCTAGCATGTTACTATCATCATGTCATTATATCTCATCTAAGGCAGAAGCATATGAACATTAAATCAAGGAAGAAACAAGGCAAACCAATCATATTATCACCCAAAACATTAAGAGCGCAATCATATCATTAATCCTAAGCAAGATCATATCACAAATAAATGCATGACTTACCTCACTTACCTTGCAGCAACTCAGCACCTATGGCATTATACATGAATATGTGAATGCATGTTCATGACATTAAAGCAAGGAAATACAAGATAAACCCTAATTCTAGCATGTGAAAAGGAAACAAACAATTAAACATGTGAAATAGAAGCTTAATAGCATGAATATAAAAAAAACGACCTAAGACAGAAGCATTACATGTGAAATCAGAAACAAAATCATCAAAATTAGGGTTAGGATTTTTGGGCAGAATCATGTGCATGCATGAACAACCTTGTGTGCGTGCACACAATCAAGCCTGTGTGTGCAGGTAGGATTATGTGCACGTGGGTTTCAGCCCAGAAACCCTAGAAACACAGGAAACAGAGCAGCACTTCAAAACACTAAATCTAACATCCTAACATACTTTAAAACATACAACTATGCAAACCTAGACTATACAAACATATTAAAACATAAAACAAGCAAAGAAACCAAAAAAAAAAAAAGAAAAAAAGAAAAAAAGAATTAAACTAAAGAAAATAAAAGAAAAAAGTTTAGAACTATACCTTGAGGAAAAAGTTGTTCAAGCTTGACTTTGACCGTTCCCTTCAGTCAAATTTATTCACAATAAATAAAAAGAGTGATTATTAATCTTAAACTTGAAGATCAAGGCCAGAAAAGGCTCTAATCAAAAGAAAATTGACTTGAGGATGTTTTGTGAAAAATTCCCTCTTTGATTCACTATTTCTAGTGAATCTTAGTGTTTTCCCTTAGGATTTCTGTGTGTTTTGAAAATATACCATGTAAGGGTTCTTATATTGTGAGAATAAGGGTTTGGAACAACTCCCATACAATGTGGGATTCGTTCCAAACCTCAGCACTAATGTGGAAAACTTGCCTTATTTTTGTTTTAGGAACCCTTCATGCACGCGCACGATCGGGCCTGTGTGCGCATGCCGAGGATTTCCTTGGTTTACTTTTTCAAAAATAGATTTATTTGCTTATTAAAAGTTATATTTTTCATTTTAACATTTCTCAAATTAATTTAGCATCTGATTGGGGGCCTAAACCAACCTTGGGTCTTAGAATTTCAGCATCATTGGGAATGGGGGCTCGAGTCGTAAAGGGTACAAAATGCGGTGTCTATAGAGATAAAACCAAAATGCTACCCACCTAAGATCTTGGACACTCATTTAGCTTGTAATATTTTGAATAATTTTGAGCAAGGAAACAGAGGAGAAGGTGGAGGCTAATATCTGGCATACCATGTAGGGAATAGAGTGACGAAATTTTGAAGTTTTGTTAACTAATTGGGTTTTGATCCAAAAGTGTGTTCTTGATTCTATTCATGGGGTGAATTACTAAGATCATGCAGGGAACAGAGTGATGAAATTTTAAGTTTTGTTAACCAATTGGGTTTTGATCTAAAAGGGTGTTCTTGATTCTGTCTCTTGGATTTACTGAGTGTTTAAGCTTCAAAGTTTTGTACTTTCTTTTCCTTTCATCTGCTTTTTCAGACTTGTTCCAGGTAGATTTAATTTTTGAAACCTAGGTTTTAATTTTTTTTTTTTTACTTTTTAAAAATTAGGTAACTTCCCCATCTTAAAATTGTGCATTGGTTTATACTTACATGGTTTATACTTTACATGCATTGCCTAAATACCCTTGAACTATTAACCAATTTTTAAAAATGTTCTTGGTGTTTTAAAAATCTGGAGGTTTTAATCTTATCTTTCATTGTTCAACAGCTAAGCCACAAAAGAAAATGTGTCTTGTGAATAGCCACTGTGCTTCTAAGAATTGTGTCATTGCCATATTGTCCTAATTAGGTAATGACATGATTCTTAAAAGTAGAGCTGCTAGTTTCAATATGATGCCCACGAAGAGCTTCAGTTAAAGCCGAAAACACTTCACTCTATTGCAAATAGAAGACAATAACACATTTTATGAATGAGCCTAATTATTTGACACATTACCTTTATTATTCAACCTATATGCACTATGGGCTGTCTGTTTGTATGTTGTGCTTTGTGTGGACCATAGGAATATTTTGGGTTTGAGAAAAAAAGGTGTTTACATGTGGTATCTATGGTCCCTTTCAATGTGTATGTCTCCCAAAAACAAAACAAAAACTTTTGTATGTATTTGTTGTGTTGATATTGTATTCTTTTGAATAAATGTATGTGTTAATATGTGGAGTTTACTACATTAATTTATATGCAGATGATTTGGATTTTACTTTTGAGATTCATCATGGTGGCACCTTTGTGTGGGATCCAGACTTAGTATATTTAGGTGGCAGTGTTTCTTCTATTGACAATATTGACTTGATAGACTGAGTTTCTTTGAAATACAAGATATGTGTGTTAGGTTAGGGGCAGTTAGTACAAGTAGATTTCATTACCTTATTCCTAGAGGTAATTTGGAGTGAGGGTTGAGACTAATAACTGGAGATGATGGGGTGGTTTATGTGTGAGATTCATGCTGCATAGCCAACAAATAGGGTGAATAAATATATGTGTGTGTGTGTGGATTGTGTGATGAGAATCAACAAGCTTTCAAGGATCCATTGCAAGTTCCAGTTGGGCCAATTACAAGAGCAAGATCCAAGAAGATCAAAGAAGCACTAAATGGGCTGATTCAAGGGATTTGGGCTGATTCACATTCCAAGATGGGCCCAAAAGAAGATGAAGGCCTAATAAATTTAATCCAAGCTATTGAGGGCTGATCTGACGTAATTGGGCGTTATTTATGGCAAAGATTTATGACTGATTGACTTTCCAGCTCTAAATCAGTTAATAGATACTTTTCCTAATTTAGATTTTCTAATTTTGGACCAGATCTTCCTTAATTTTAGGCTTTTATTATTTAGAACGTTTTTTAGGGTTTTTCCTATTTTGGATCTGCTACTTTCAGACCAAATCAGGTTTTATTTAGGGTTTTATTATTTAGCACGTTTTTTAGGTTTTCTACATTCAGCCACTCCTAGTAATAGAAGGATTAGGTTTTCTTCATTCAGCCATGCCTTATAAATAGCATGCACTCCTTGTAATAGACGAATTATTGAATAAAAATCAGAAAAGGTGAGGCTTTGCTCTTCTCTTTGGTTCTTCAAGAACTGTGAACTTATCAAGGATTCTTCCTTGTGGCGTTCAAACTTATACCTTTGGTTCGTGATTCCTTTATAATCATTGGGTCAAGGGTCTGTTACTTATACCTTTGGTTCGCGTTTCTCTTATAAACGTTGGGTCAGGGTTTCTATCAAAAATCTGAATTTTAGCTTTCTTGGGCAATATTCCAATATTTTTTGTTGGGTCTCAAAGCGAGTTTGTTGAGGTTCGCATCATTTGGTATCAGAGCTCAGGTTCTAAAATCAGTTTTCTATCCTTTTTTCTTTTGTTTCCAGTTATCTTGTTTTGTTTCTGTTCTTTGTTCTTCGTTCTTCGTTCTTATTCTGTGAGGTGCACTAGGTTAAAACTGTGCACTGAGTTCCAAAAAAAAAAAAAAAAACGTGAAAAAAAAAAATCTGCGGAAAAGAGAGAAAAAAAAAAAAGATTGCAAAAAAAAAAAAAAAGTTTATTTTAGTTTTTCAGTTCTCCCAGACCAAAATATTGCTTTCTTTTGTCCTTTTTTTTTCTTTGATTTGTGTCTCTGCCCTATTTTCTTGCCATTGGTATTTGTTTCAATACTACAAGTTGAATTTCTTGATCAGGTTTATTAGTTTATTGCAGAACTGAAAAGGGGAAGCTACGAGTGGAAAAAGGCAAGAGAGTGTGAGACTAATATCGGGAAAAAGCCAATTTAAGAGTGAAACACGAGTGGGAGTGACATAATCTGAGTGCAAACACGTGAGGGAGTGTTGTGAGGAATTTTTTTTTCTTCTAACATTTTTCTGTAATTTTAAAAATATGTCTTGCAGGGGTGAAACATCAAATAAGGAAGGAGGAGAGGAGTCATCCATCATGCTGCAGGCTATGCAACAACAATTTGAACGCATGAACGTTGTATTTAATGATATTCGGGATCGGTTGGACAGGCAAGATACTGTTATTGCTACCTTGCGTGAAGAACATCCCCAAA